>JAAEAF010001896.1:0-180889 GCA_011037195.1 Triatoma infestans
ATTTTTATTTTCCTTTACTCCTAGTAAGTGGAAGTATTGCGATTGTGTTAAATTGCGTTTTTACCACAAATACATTTAGAAACATGCACTCTAATCTAAAATGACCTGCTTTTATAGGTTTTCAAATTTCTATGAAAACAGATTGTATCATGAAGCCTTGGCTTACCTTCTAGTTGCGAGTCGTCTAAGAAACTATATTTTCAAAGCCAGCCGCTAAATATCTTGGGATGACGTTTCAAACTAAGATGAGCTCCGCCGAACATATTAGACGAGCAGCTGACGATTGATGCTAGAAACCAACATGCTAGAAATATGAATATTTGAGTATAATAAAAATAATAAAGTGAAAAGGCAGGTGGTAACGGGAACACAAACGCAACTTTTAGAGCTTTATAACACATCGACGAAAATAGGATTTTACATCAAAATCCAAAAATATCGTCGAGACGCCTGTGATTCTCCGCTGGATGCCTAATATTTCTTTAGCCTGAGCAGGCAAACAAACGTGAAGTAATTGTGGCTTCGTGTATTTTAATGAATTTCTATAGTAATTACATCCTAAACTTAGAATATAGTATCAAATTGATTACCATAACTAGTAATTAAGAAGCATGCGCTCTAATCCGAAAAGACATGCGGTCATAGGTTTCCCCATCCCGGGAATCACGTGCCCCAGCCCGCACGTGATCGTCGTCGCCAGCCATTCTAATGCGACGTCCGCTAAACCCAACATATTACGGAATAAGTGCAAATGCAGCATCATTAATGCTATGAACAAGAGTCTGTGTTTGGCTATCATAGTGAACGGACGTGTGTTCAAAGTGTAAATCAGACTTGTGTTATTCTTACTATAAGTGAAGTAGATAGATTTTGTGTTATATTTGAAGTTTAAATGTGAAAAATTTGTGTTAATTCTATTACATTAATTTGATATTTTCCAAAGTTTCTTTTTATCTGTATTTATTTATTTATTTATTTTCGATTTTTTGTTTAATTTTTTTAAAAATGATGTACTAAGTAAGTAAGTTACTGCTTATTATTTAGTACATCATAAATTAAGGTAAGTGTGTAAACTATTATAAAATCTTCTAGTTACAATTGGGGAGATTAGCGGGGGTAAAATTCCCCCCGATAAAGAAATGTTGGAGTTAATTCCAAAAACTGATAATGCGGGGAAAACTATAAATGAAGTAAAAGGATTGGAAAACGTAGATTTGGATGACTTGTTGAAAGACGAGAATTCCAATAAAAATAAGGAGCAGGTGAGAATTAAGGAATTATATGAACCTAGGGATGCTGGTCCGTTTCAGGTTTATATAGAAAGTAAGGGTGAAGGGGAAGGTATTGGGAGGCTTCATCCCATGAAAATTGGGCAGATAATATTGAAACATCACTCTAATATCGGAAATAGTATTACTGATATAGAAAAGGCGGGTAAGAATAGGCTGAAAATCATATTAAAAAACGGAAGTAGTGCGAACACTTTACTTGAATCATCTGTTCTAAAAACTAAGAATTTTGAAGTCTATATACCTCAATTTCTTGTAAGAAGAAGGGGTGTTATAAGAGATGTAGATATCTCTCTTAGTGAGGAGGAAATATTTGAATATCTTAGACATAATTTGGGGTCAAATGTGAGATTAATAAAAGTAAAAAGATTTTTCAGAAAAGATAAAGATGAAAGTGGAAATATAAATCTAAAAGCTACTGGCACAGTTTCCTAACTTTTCGGGGACAGAATTTGCCTCAGTACGTTTATATATATTTCTCTAGATGTAAAGTCGAACCATATAGTCAGAGAGTGGTACAATGTTTCAAATGCCTTCGATATGGTCATGTAATCGCCCAGTGCAGGGGAAAAACTCGTTGTGGCTCCTGCTCAGGGGAACATGAGCAAAGTACTTCTCCTAATAAAGAGTTAAAAAGGTGTGTACATTGTCAGCAAAACCATTCATCAACAGATAAAAATAATTGTCCAGAGTATATAAAACAAAAAGCTATTAAAGATATAATGTCAACCGAACATATAGCGTTTAGAGAGGCAAAACAAAGAATCGAATCTAGAACTTTTTCTAGGGCATTAATGTTGGATTTAAAACAAGATTTTCCACCATTGACCCCTTATAGAAATGAAAATAGTACATTAAATTGTGAACGAAAACAAAAAAAACGAAGAGAGTATTCGCCTCCCCATTATTCTCAAAAAGAAATAAATTCTTTATTAATTACTCCCACCACTCCAAAAAATATTACAGGTGGATTGATTTCACAAAATCCGTACAAACCACAACCTACTGTCCAGATTAATAATAAAGAGAATAGTAATAGTTACATAAAACAACAATTATTAGAGATAATCATGACATTAGTAAATAATCTAAAATCAGTAAATTCCATAACAGAAAGTGAAATACAAACATTAATTAATGAGAGAGTAGATCATATATTATTTTAATACTTTAAAAATGAAAATTACTAAAATTAAAACTTACAATGAATTTAAAAAAACAAAACAAAATAATTTTGGTTTTATTAGTTAGTTTAAATTTACAAATATTATAAATGTCATCTTTGAATATGTTACAATGGAATGCCAGGTCGGCTATCGCAAATAAAGGTAGTTTAGAGTTATGTCTAACTGAAAAAAATATAGCTATAGCGTTTATTGCTGAAACCTGGTTTCGTCCTCAACAAATAATCAAACTTAGAGGATATAATGTAATACGCAGAGATAGACAGGATGGGAAGGCAGGTGTGGCCATTCTTGTCAAAAAGGATATACCATATGTAAAATTAAATAATATACATGAAATAAACGGTGTTATGGTAACTGGTATAACAATAAGTTATAAAAATAAGGATTTAAATTTAATCTCTCTATATAATGTAGACAACAGCATAATAAGACAACATTAAAAGATTGGGTTTGTTTATTTCAAAGCGTTCAAAAACCTTGTATTTGGGCCGGAGATTATAACGTACACCATTGTGTATTTGGTTCTACTAACACAGATTCCAAAGGTCGTATTTTGTTACAAGCAATAGAAGATTGTAATCTTATCTATTTAAACAACAGAAATCCAACATTGGTTAATAATATTCCACAAAAAAAATAACTCTGCAATAGATATCACTATTTGTTCACCTGATATAATAATTAATTTAAATTGGCAAGTTTTAAAGGACCCAATGGGTTCTAATCATTATCCAATATTAATTACAAGTAACGATAGTAATGTATTAAATATTAATAAATTACCGTCACGGAAATGGAACATTGAAAAAGCGAATTGGAGTAAATTTGAGGAAGCCATGAATGAGCTCACATTACAACAAGTTGCTTCAACAAATCCTTTAAATTATGAATCATTTATAAATAATTTAAATAAAGCGTCAGAAATAAGTATCCCAAAATATAGGGTTAAAAAGACAAAAAACACGCTGAATATTTGGTGGAATCAGCAATGCGACAATATTGTGAAGCAAAGAAGGGAAGCTTTTAACAAATATAAAAAATGTTCCAATTTGCAAAATTATCTTAAATGTCAAGAAATTAGTGCCAAAGCAAAAAAAATAATTAAACTCAGTAAAAGAAAGGCTTGGGAAAGATTTTGCAATAATTTAAATAAAAACACAAATATTAAAACTATTTGGAATTCTTTAAGAGTATTAAATAATAAGAATATTAATCAATCTCCTATTGCGGTGGGAAATTGGACGGAAGAGTTTTTAAACAATATTTGCCCCCCTTATGTTCAGAATAAATTTAACATAGATTTATCCAAAGAAGCTCCTCATTTTCTTTTAGAAAAATTTAATTATAACGAACTTTTAAAAGTAATAAAAAATACTGCCAACACTTCACCAGGGATAGATAATATACAGTACGCCATGATAGCAAATTTACCCTCAATTAGTAAAGAATTATTATTAAATATTTTCAACAATATTTGGTTAGAGGGGAATTTTCCGAACGCGTGGAGACAATATGCCGTGTTACCTATTTTGAAGTCAGGTAAATCACCAAATAATAGCAAGTCTTATCGTCCGATAGCTCTTCATCCTGTATTCTCAAAACATTCGAAAGATTAATAAAGAACAAATTGGAATGTACATAGAAAGTAAACAATTATTGCCGCGATCCCAATATGGGTTCAGAAAAGGACGTTCGGTTTATGAATGCCATGCTCACTTAATTACAGATATAGAACTCGCCTTCACTCAACGTAAAATAGTACTCGGATTGTTCCTTGACATTACATCTGCATATGACAATATCAACTGGTCCATATTAAAAAATAAATTGATAAACCTAAATCTTCCATCCAAATTTGTTTCTAACATTCTATCCTTGTATTCAGAAAGACAAATTTTCTTGAAACTGAATAATGTATATTCAGACCGTCCCCAAATAACTAGAATTGGTCTCCCACAGGGAGGCATACTATCTCCGTTACTATTCGCGATTTATATTTCCGAATTAGAATCACTTATTCCATCCTCTTCTCGAATTTTGCAATTTGCCGATGATAAATGTTTATATACAGTTAATAATTCCATAGATAAGTGTGTAAATGAACTAGATAGAGTAGTTAGGAAAATTAATCGCTTCATGAATGACATAGGTTTAACTATTTCTCCAACTAAATCAGTAGTATGCATTTTTAGTAGACAAAACACGCTCTCACTACAGAATAGTGTAACACTAGAAGGGTTTACATTTCCAGTAAATAACGAAGTAACTTTCCTGGGCTTGATACTGGATCGAAAATTAAACTGGAATTCGCACATAGTTAGGATAATTAACAGATCAGAGAAATATACAAATATATTAAGATCTATATGTTACTTCAGAAAGGGGGCCGATCCTACAATCGCGCTTCTCTACTATAGAGCGACCATACGTTCCGTGATTGACTTTGGTTCTATTTTCTATGGGGGTGCATGCAAAACTAGGTTGAAGAAATTGGATTTGATACAAAATAAAAGTATAAGGATATGTCTAGGATATTTAAATAGTACTCCAGTGGATGTAATGCTAAAAGAAGCTAGAGAAATGCCTTTGTCGGTCAGAAGACAAATGTTAGCTGATCGTTATATGATTAAATTATTATCTAAATCAAGTCCAATATGTAATCAACTTTGCACTCTTTCAGTAAAAGTTCTGACTACTACTTATTGGCAGAAGAAGGTCTCTCCCTTATTGGTGAACAGTTTCACAGAGCTGTCGTATATTCGTGCCCAGATATATGACAGCGATGTAGCTCCAGTATATAAAACAAATTATTATAACCTTGTAACATCTCTTCATATAGAAATTCCACCTGACAGTAAGGAAAACCCAGACTATATTTCTAATTTAATATTTAAAGCTAATTGCCAAAAATATAGAGATTACTATAGTTAGTATACTGATGGGTCAAAATTAAATAATCAAACGGGTGCGGCTTTTTACGATCCTCAACTTGACTTTTCTGCAAAATTCAAGCTAAGTTCATTATGCACAGTATATAATGCAGAACTCGTAGCCATAAAAGAAGCGTTAAAATATATCACTAAATTAAATCATAAAAAATATGTAATTTACACAGACAGTAATAGTTCATTGCAAAAGCTCATGAACATTAGACTTGCCATAAACATTTCTTATCTAGTTATAGAAATTCTAGAATTATATCAGAAAATATTAGCTAAAGGGAACATGGTGAATTTTGTTTGGATTAGAAGTCATATAGGAATAGATGGGAATGAGAGGGTGGATGGTTTGGCTAAGGAAGCGACAATAGATGGACAACTAACAGATTACAAACTTACTAACGAAGACGCTAACATTGTAATCAGACAAAGAGCTGTAGATAGATGGCAGACTATTTATAATAATGAGAAGGGGACTTTTTATAAAAAATATAATCCGACAATTACCATAAACAAACCATGGTTGGGGATTTGAAATATGCATCCAAGAGATATGTAAGCAGTATATGTCGAATAAGTTCTAATCACGCGATCTGCGGTGAGTACCTGTATAAAATTGGGAAACGTCATTCTAATTTGTGTGATAAATGCAAAGAGGTTGATAGTCTGGAGCACACAGTCATGGAGTGCACTAAACATAAGAAAGAAAGAGGAGAATTTTTCGATCTGTTATATAAAGAGATAACCTCGCCTATCAATTATATATGCATCCTAAATAGTAAAAATAGCAATGTATATAGTTTATTATATGGTTTTCTGAGAAAATTAGATATAAAATTGTAACGGGTGTAATGTATGTTTGTGTATGTGTTTAATAATATTTAATTAATTATTAATTAAAAAAAATATAAACAAATATTTTGCGCTACTGGCTGAAGGTAAACACCAATGCCATTAAAAAAAAAAAAAAAAAAAAAGGCTATGAAAACAGTTTGTATCATGTAGCCATGGCTTACCTTCCAGTTGCCAGCCGGCGATGAAACTGCATTTACAATGTCAGCCGCCAAATATCTAGGAATGACGTTTCAAACTAAGATGAGCTTCGGCGAACATATTTGGCGAGCATCTGACGAAGCTGAAATAATGCTAGAAACCAACATGCTCGAAAGATTGAATATGAGGTTATAATAAAAATGATAAAGTGAAAAGGAAGGAGGTACCGAAAACACGCCGCTAATTTTACAGCTTTATAATTCCTCCGCGGAAATAGAATTTAACATAAAGATCCAAAAAAACGCCGAGACGCCTGTGATTAGGCGCTGACTGCCTCATTTTTTTTTTAGCCTGAACAGGTGAACAGGCCTGAATTAGTTGCGGCTAAGTGTATTTTAATAGATTCCTAAAAACTATCATTCCAGTACTGTCAACATCATTTCGTCGACTATGACGTCCTTCCACATTTTCAAATTTGAATTATTGGAAACATATGTCGTAATTGGTAACATTTCAGCGCGGGAATTTGGCCACTGTACAATTTTTTCAATTAAATCATTATCCAATAATAATGTAAAAGCTTCGAAAAATTGTACAGTATTCGGCCAGATCTACCGTTGATCGTTCTTGCCATGTAAAATCGTCTAATACAGCTTCCACATCTGCCCCTGGCCAAAGGGAGTGACTTAATACATTGCGACTGTTATATTAATGGTCCTAAAATTATCATGAAATGAGTAATCATCGGCTTCACTAGTAATAATTGAATTTGGCAGGCTTCTCGTGTCTTTATAGTCCATCCAGCAAAAGCCACCTATATAATTTGGTGTATTTACGTTACAAGTTGTTTCATCTTTCTTGAATACATTATACGTCTTTATCCCAACGGGAATTTCTGCGAATTTTTGACATTTGATACCCACAAAGAAAAAAAATAATACTTATGACACGTGAAATGAAATACTAATTACTCTTGAAATCCATAACTTTTTTACTTTCAACACTTGCATTCCGAAACTGACATTCCGAAGCTGACCAACAATACTGCACCTCACTGACTAGAATAGGCGAAAACAAATATTAATTTATGTTAATTAAATCCAATAGAGAAACTCTGGTACATACCAAAACATGAAATAGGCAATAAAGTTGACAAAAGCATTACAAGATTAACATAATATAAACAAAAGTCAATTCGACTATACCTACGTCAAAAATTAAATAAATCAACAGCTACATACATAATGGTATACACTTTTACTTTAAAACACTAAAATATTATTCCATTTTTTGATATTCTCCAATTTTCTTGCAGTTTCGACGATTTTCTTCAAACATGTTATATCAACTACACACATACAAAGATCTACCACTTTTATTTAAAAAATTTCACTTGAAAAATTCATTGAAGGGCACTTTTGGGAGAACGGTGGGGTTAGGATTTCCTCTAAGGTGCTTTTTCAGTTTACTATACAATTCTATCATCTAAATAATATTAATTAGAATGAAATGTGCTGTTGAAATTATGAGTTTTAAAAAAAATCGGATGACCGGAAGTGCGTCATTTTTACTGAAGAATATTAGTAAACCTGAAGTGCGCTATTACCGAACATATTATTTCGTTTTCGACAAGCGCTAAAGAATTTCATCAAACTTGCCACACAAACTATAAAATTGGTCAATTAGGTACTATTCCCAAAACTGGAGTAAGAGAAAGTTGTGTGCGTGTTTCACACCAGACTTTTTTTTTCTTTTGTAGGGGAAATTCACATATATCTACACAAATGCAACCTGCAATAATAAACATGTTAAGAAGTCACTTACCGACTCTGCTCTACCTGGACTGGAAGTTCCGAAGAAGGATATTAATAGTGGCCATATAAATGTTTAATTAAATAATTATAATTCCAATATTAAATTCATAACAGTATCATGCAAGATATCACCGTTGACATAAATTATATAATACCTTATTTACGTATTTGACGATTTTATTGAGGAAACTATTTGGAATGGAAAAGTAAATTCTGAAAAGTCTAAGAATTTTCCAGAGTGAAGATTTTTGCTAAACATAATATCACAAGGAATGAGTAATACATCACATTTTCATTAGTATCAAATATTCAATCTCTAACAAGCACTAAGTAATATAGAATTTATGTAGCAAACATTCATGCGACATGACATAATTTGAATGAATTATAATTATTTTGAATTTATTTAAACCGAGTTCATTTCATTCTAAGATTTTCATACCAATACTACTACGGAGAATCCAGAGACAACATAAACATGGACCACTATAATTCCCCAGCCTACCTTTAATGCTGTAGGTTGGAATATGTAACAATCTCTTGCAGTTACATATCCTTCGATGTCCTTGCTTCTTTCACTTCATTACACTGGACACATGACACAGTTTAAAATATTATAATCGCAAAATTCTAGAACGCATTACTATTCTGCGCGAAATTTCGAATATCCATGGACTAATCTTTTTTTTAACGCACTAGTTAAAATAATCACTTATTTTGATAGTAAAGAATACAAAGCACTCCCGTTAGCAACCGCACTCGCACTACCTGTAAAAAAGTATAATAATAATCAATTAATAGTGTAATTCGGCTAAAATTTAATAAGCATCATTGCAGAAGTTTCTGCGTAAGAAGAATAATAATTTTGAAATAAAGGAATCCTCAGGGAATGAGGATTTACCATGTGCAAAAATATGGTATGAAACAATAACATAACTACGTTTTACTGCAATTATTATAGTTCTAATGGGCATTCTGTTATATAAGGTGAATAGAAGGGGATATTCTGTTCACAGTCTCACACTTGAATTGTACACATCGTTTAGCCACGTCAGTCAGTCTGTTCTGTTCTTGTAGTGTTAAGTTACAGTCCCTGGCAGTCAGTCATATGCATATATATCAATTATATATCTTTTACCGATATTAAGGTGTTATTTATCTATCAACATCCACAACCAACATCTCCTCCTACAACCATTACATTGGTGGCAGCGCTATCGAAACCCAGCCATTTCTCATTAAAAGGTAAGATATAAATTTCTATTATTTTTTTTATTATTCATTTTAGTTTTACACTTTTAAATATTTTATTTCCGCTATTTTTGTTACATCTATTTGTATATTTCATATTTTTAAAATTTCGACTTCATTTTTATGAAAAGAGCCGAAATTATTCAAAAATTAAAACAACATAATCTTTCCACAAGTGGCAATTTGCTAATTTTAAAAGAAAGACTATCAAAAATCATGTCTACCTACACAATCGATGGCCAACAAAAATCTGCTGATGAAGCAATCGCGTACCTTCTAAACAAGTGCAACGCTCCAAATCCCGTAAAAATCCGGAACTTGCAAATGATAAATAATTTACCAGTTTTCGACGGTTCCCATAATTGCGACATAAATTCCTTCATAGACCAAATTAATAATTATAGTGCGATTTCGGGATGGTCAGAAGCCGACAAACTGGAAATCTTAATTTTAAAATTAACGGGTGCGGCAAAAATTTTCTTTGACACTTTTAAAACGCAGTGCACAAATGATAACGTCATTTTAACATACCGACTAGCAACGAAAAGTCTAATTGCCAGATTTAAAAAAGAAAAAACGCCCGTGGTATTGTTGCAGCAAATAACGAGCTTGCAACAAAATCCATTAGAAACTCTGGAAGCTTTTGCTGACAGAATAAAGCACATTGCCACATCTCTCTTATTCAAAGCTCAACAAAACCCGTTACAAACGTTACAAAATCTAGTTGAGCGGCTAACAACGGACGCCTTCATAAAATCACTTCCAAGTTCCATGAAGGCCCAAGTCCAAATTAAACTCCCCAAAAACCTTGATGAGGCTCAAACTTATGCAACAGCCCTCAGGGACATACAAAGTGCAGAACCTCAAGGTTCGATATTTGCCATTAAAAAGGTAGATTCGCCAATACAGTCTTCTGACAAACCGCCATCGCCATGCAAACATTGTTCCGGCGTCCATTGGAACTCAGAATGCACACAAAAATTTCAAGTCGTGAAAAATAAAAGAAGGCGAGTTTCTATTTCTAAACCACCTTCGCCTTGTAAATTTTGTCAAGGCAACCACTGGAACCGCGACTGCAACAACAAAAATAATAATTTTAATAATAATAACAAACAAGCGCGCACTAATTTTGGCAAAAAGCCACAATTTAAGCCAGACCATCGTACCTTCAGGCAAAGTAGGCCCTATTTCAAAAAACAAATGCCCAACAATAATAATAATAGTAATAATAACAGCAATAATAATAATAATAACAAATTTAATACTGGCAATACGTCGAATAGATGGGTTCGCCAACATGCCAGATATGTGAAAAACGAGGGCATACTGCAAAGGCATGCTGGTTCAATAATGCAAAAAACGATTAGGCGCTCAGCCGTTTTCACGAACGGCTACCACGGTCTTGATCCCGGCACTCAACGATTCAAATAATTTATTAATCAACGTCCAAATTAAAAACAAAAAAGTTAAAGCTCTGATCGACACGGGTGCTTCACACTCGCTCATAGATGCCAATCACGTCAAATCGAGGCCCGAAAAATCTGGTATCATTTTAAAATCGATCACAAACCAGATTATTCCCAATTATGGTCTGTCAAACATTCAATTATCCATAGGCCAAAACACAAAAATTCAAGGTAAATTCATAGTGGCCCAACTGAAAAATGAATTTGAAATGATCATTGGGAGAGACCTACTAACAAAATTTCAAGCCATTATTAATTTCAAAAACTCAAACATAATCATAAACAAAACAGTCATTCCATTCTTAACAGACAACACAACATCACAAATTAACAACATTCAAAACACAACTTTACCAGAAACATTATCAACCAGACACAAAATCACAATTCCTACACGATCACACATCGTCAATACTTACACGCTACATACAAAAATTCCAGACGGTTCCATACTATTGACACAACATGACAGTCTACCTACTGGAATTTACTTACCCCACACACTTACTAACGTACATAACAATGCTTGTGCTATAACATTAATAAATATAACACAACATGAAATCTGCATCACGAAACATTTTCCAATAGCACACATTCAATACAACCCTGAGACGTACAACTCATCAAACAAACATACCATAAATTCTATTCAACAACTCTCGCACAAACAAAAAACACAATTACAAGCCTTTCAACAACAATTACGCCAGAAACTCACTCATTTCTCTCACAACAAGCAGACAAAATTGTTGAAACATTTTCTCCATTCTATGACACATTCACTCATGACAAAGATTACAAAACAAAATTTACAGATATTACACACCACATAGACACACAAAATCATCCGCCTGTACACAGTCGACCTTACAAACTATCACATTCAGAAGCCCCCATACTGAAAGCACTAATACAAGATAATCTGGATAGAGGAATAATTGAACCATCGACGAGTAACTGGGCGCATCCCGTGATTCTTGTTAAAAAGAAGTCTGCGGATCACACAAAAGTTGATCCAAACGATATCACCCAGTTACGCAAACAGTACAGATACGTGGTTGATTTATGTAAATTAAACGCAATCACCACATCTGAAATTTATCCTCTTCCAGACATTCAACACATATTATCAACATTACATGACACAACATACTTCACAACACTCGACATCTCAAACGCATTCCACTCCATTAGAATTGACAGATCATCACAAGACAAAACAACATTCATAACACAATTCGGCACATACAAATTCTTATCTGTTCCGTTCGGTCTGAAGAACGCGAGCGGATCATATCAGAGTTTAATGGATAAACTATTATCTGGTTACACGGGTGACATATGCCACACATTCATTGACGACATATTAATTTTTCACGGCAAAACATTTCATGAACATTTAACATCTACACAAAAAATTCTCACACAATTGCAGAAGGGCAATCTTTGTATAGACCTAAATAAATGTACCTTCTTCAAAGAAGAATGCAAATATTTAGGCTATACATTGAGCAAAAAAGGCATTTCTCCAGATCACGAGAAGTTAAAAGCTGTAGAAACCTATCCAATTCCGAAAAAATTAAAAGACGTCAGAGCATTTTTAGGATTTATAGGTTTTTACAGAAAATTCATTCATAATTTCTCGGAAATAGCCAAGCCCCTTACAGACTTAACAAAGAAAAATACTAAGTTTGTATGGTCTTCTCAATGTTCATCGGCATTTCAAATTCTAAAACAAAAATTGATTTCTCCACCGATTCTGGCATACCCCAATTATAATTACGAATTCATATTGACTACGGACGCGAGCAACGTTGGCATATCTGCAATTCTAAGCCAACAAATAAACGGCGAAGAACGTCCAATAGCCTTTTTATCCCGCGTACTGTCTGAAACTGAAACAAGACTCTGCACTACGGAAAGAGAACTGTTAGCCATTCTCTTTGGCTGTAAACAGTACAGATATATCATTTTCGGCTACAAATTCAAAATAATAACTGACCACTCAGCTCTGCTAGTGGCTTCAAAATTTAAAAGACCCGCATTCGAAATTGTACAGATGGTCACTGAAATTAAGTGTGTTCGACTTCTACATCGAACACAGATCGGGTAAAAACATCGCTCATGCAGATGCGTTAAGTAGATATATAGGCTGCATCAACACCGATATATCCCCAGAATATTACCCAACCATCGACTTATTAGAAATAGCTCAGCAGCAAGCTGAAGATGAGCAATGCCGACGTCTAGCCCAATCAAAAAATTATGCATTAAATGATTCAGGCCTTCTAATCAATGTACTGGACAACAACATCCTTGTTCCAAGCAAAATGCGTGATACAGTTTTACAGCTGTATCATGACAACCCATTGTCTGGTCATTATGGCAGACAAAAAACATATGACCGCATAAAAACTCAATTCTCCTGGCCTGACATGACCAAAGACGTGGAGAACTATGTCAAGACGTGTCATAGTTGCGCCACTAGAAAAACCGACAACGCCTATAAACCACCAATAAGCACATTTAGCGAGCCAACTAATGTTTGGCAAGCTATTTCAATTGATGTTGTTGGACCGCTAGAGCCATCAACAAATATTCTAACAGGCGAAGAATACAAATACATATTAACAATAATATGTCAATATTCCCGCTATTTGGAAATGTTTCCAATTACGAACCAAAAAGCGGAGACTATTGCTCAAATTATTGTTAACCATATCTTCACCAGATACGGCACGCCAAAGTCACCTACTCACAGATTTGGGTACCAATTTCACGTCCACCATTTTACTCCAAATCTGTGCACTGTTAAAAATTAAAAAAGTGTGCACGACGCCATACCACCCTGCGTCAAATGGACGATTAGAAAGAATCCATAGAGACATCGCCAATAACATATCCCACTATGTCCAAAGTGACAAAAATTGGCATAATTACCTGCCATTAATTAAGGCAGCCCACAACTCTACAAAAAATGTACCACAAACTTTACCCCCCATGAACTTGTTTTTGGTACAAAATTTAAATTTCCATGGGTGCTGAATTATCCATCACACATCACACAAAACTTCTACACACACACTAAATGCCTACACGACAAAATTCAAACAGTACACAAACAAGCCAAACTCAACAATGAAAAAGCGAAACAAATCAGACAAAAACACTATAACAAAAACACTTCACCACAAAAATTCAGCATAGGCGACCATGTTTATTTAAAACATTTTACTTCAACAGGAAAATTCACAAAAAAATATCATGGCCCGTACCAAATTTACAAAATATTTTCCAACCAGACTGCACTAATTACCTTAAATGATAATGAAAGAAAATTAGTGCATCTAAGCAAAATAAAAAAGCACATCTGCGACAAAAACCTACAAACACACATAAAATGAATCTACGGCCAAGAAAGGCAAAAATTTAAAAACATTTTCGGAAAATTTAGACAAGTTTCCTTGGGAGGAGACAATACTCTAGTCCAAGGAAAAATTTCAAAATTAATTTCAAAATTTAAATTCAAACATAAACATTTTAATTAAAAATTTTAAATAAATTCAACATAATATCTCAGTAAATACACCCTGGCATTTTGAAAATTGTATTTCAACATTTCAATGCACGTTTCAAATTCAACATTTAATTTTAGATCATACACCCTATTTATTTAAACAATTTCGTTAGTGTGAATTGAACATTGATTATGGTCAATTTTAGGCCATACACACCAATCATCATACATTTAATTATTGTTAATTTTAAATAATATACATTCTCATTCTTAACAATTTTAGGTTAAACACCCTATCTATTTAAACATTGAATTTTAGGTCATAAAGGAAATCATACAAAGCATTTACTAATGCATTGATACAAAGCAAATCCAAACATTTCTTATTTTAGATTTAGATACCGACAAAGGAGTCATAAGGAGCAATTGCTAATACTTTTCTTATTTTAGAAAAACAAACAATACGGGAATTTAACAAACTGTACAATGCTAGAATTTATTGCAGGATTAAAATACTGGAAAAATTTAGAAATTGAATTTAACTTCCACAGCATTGTCTCAACGCCGACAAAACAGGTAAAAACCCTTATTTCTTAGATATAATTCATTGATTTGCTTCTTGTTTAATAGAATAAAAACGTCGACAAAAAGGGTGAAATAACAATAAGCATAGCCCCTTACAAAAATTAGAAGGAATTCCAGGCACCTTACTTCAATAGGAAAGGATTTTCCCAGGTCAATTGGGAAATTTTAATCTTCAAGGAATTACCGAACAATGGAAGTACTAATAAAAGGAGATATCTTTCTGCACCTGGTAAAACCCCAGCTACTTTCACTTTTAATTGTTTTTTGTCATATGTACCTTGAAGGGTTATTAAAATCAACACCCCAACTAAATAATTTCTTTCAAATGGCCATATACATTCATATATATATATATTTTATGATACTAATATAATACTTGTTTACCACTAACAAAATATTCGCTTAATCTATCTAGCTTTAGCACTTCGAATTCTGTCGACATAATCTGCAGACATTCATCGAACTTCGAATTATTAATTAAGTCTGCAGACATTCATCGAACTTCGAATTATTAATTAATTATGCAGACATTCATCGAACTTCGAATAATTAATTAATTATTTATGAGCTCACACCCACATCTCCTTACGGCCGTATCCTAGCTGCGCATTCCTGCATTCCTGCTCGCAAGAAATCGATTTCGTCCACTAGTTATAAATTAATATTAAGTTTACATAAATTAAGCAAACGTTTCTATCAAGGCCTTCCTCGTAAAACAAATTTCTTAGTACAACATTATGCACAAAACAAATTTCTTCGCATAACATAAAACAAATTTCTTCGTGCAAATAATGCATAAAACAAATTTAGAAAACAAAGTCATCATTGCACCTTGATTTATAAGACAGCGTATGACAACTCCAACCCTTGTTGGAAGCAAAAAAAAAAGAAAGTAATTTAATTCGTCTACAAACACAAAACAAACAAAATATATTATTCCACGAATGTATAAATTATAGAATTTATACAACAAAATAAACAAAACAAAATAAATAAAATAAAATAAAAATATAATTAAATAAAATCGAATAATTAATTTTAAAAACAAATATAAATATATCGACAAATATAAACAAATATCGACAAATATAAAAATTTTAAACATCGACGAATATTGAATTATAAGATTTAAACATACAATCAACAAGCATCAACGAAGATTAATAAAACACTAAATTAAATCATCTTGATTCAAAGGATCTTCCATGGGAAAGGTACATTATCATTTCTTCCAAAAATTGCTTTTTTTTTTCATCATGCATTTGCATACATTATCACTTCTTTGATGAATTCTTTTTTTTCACTTTAACAAATTTATTTTCTTCTTTTTCTAACATTCCTTTCTATTTAATTAATTTGCCTAAACACACACAAATTATTAAGGTTCCTAGAAACAATTGCATATAAATAAATATGTGTGTTTACAGGAAAAAAAAAAAAAAAAATTAATTATATATTTTATTATATCATGTCATAATCATCAATCAATTATATAATTTTCTATCAATTATTTTAAGTATGTATTAATTTTTAAATTTTACTCTGCATCTTTTTACATCACATTTGTTTATTACTACTTCTATAATTGTGATATTTATCAAAAATCTTTTTCAATTGTATAATTTTCAATGAATTTTAAATTTATGCAGAATCAATGTTGAAATTTTATTTGTATTCATATTCCATTTTCTTAGAGTCATCTTTAAAAATGAACAGTTGTTTATAGCCATTAGTTTTGTTACATCTGAATAATTATTAGAAGATATTTTAACAATTTAATCAAATCATTATTATTGTATATCATTACTTAATTAGGAAATAATTTTTTTAACATTTATACCATAATCATGACGTTTTTCATTCATCTGGAAATTTTTAATTGTTTATAACCATAAGTTTCATTACATGGAAATCATTTCTAATTTTATATCGAAAATGAATCATGAATTTTTTCAATTGTTTAATACTTATACTCAAGCGAAAATATTTATTTAATAAAAAAAATAAATAAAATAAAATAAATTATTTAATCATTATTGTACCTTAGATTTAGTCAATTTTTATGGTCAATTTTATATTCAAATTTTATATCGAAAATGAATCCATGATGCACATAAATTCAGCAAAACTCCTTGTAAATATAATTCAAACTCTTACATGATACTTAGTAATGGATTTACCAAGTATTTCAATAACATAAACAATTGACAAAATAAAAACAAAATGTAAATAATTTTAAATTTTCAATGGCATCTGGATTGCAAATATAAATAATTAATGGATCTCTTAATATTTCTAAACTAAAAATGCAGATCCAATGTCATGTATTGAAATTATTAGTTTTCTTTTCTCAAATTATGTTAATAACCAATCATGTAAATATTGTTCTTCAATGTACATATTTAAATTACTGCCAAAGACTGCTCAAAATTTAAAAAAAAATCTCTATGACAGACTTGACAACTCTGGCTTTCAAAAAAAAAAAAAACACAGCATGCTAGTCGCATGCTAGCCACATATGCTACAAATTTAGCAGCATCAACATCATCGTTTCAGCCAAGCTACCAACGCTAATTTTTCACAAACGAAAAATTACTTCAGGAGGGGGGATGATGTAGGGGTAGTGAACCCCCACCACTCATCCACACTAGCGAGTGAACCCCCACCAGCATCAGAGAGAAAGAGCCCCTCTCGAGAGAGAGGAGAGGAGAGGCCAGTTGGATATATATACGAGAGACAGAGTCAAAAAGAGATATTCTGTTCACAGTCTCACACTTGAATTGTACACATCGTTTAGCCACGTCAGTCAGTCTGTTCTGTTCTTGTAGTGTTAAGTATACAGTCCTTGGCAGTCAGTCATATGCATATATATCAATTATAGATATCTTATACCGATATTAAGGTGTTATTTATCTATCAACATCCACAACCAACATCTCCTCCTACAACCATTACACGTTGTTTTCATAAAAACACTGAAAGTTTAGACATGAAAATGAAATAAAAAATTAATAAATTATATGGAAAATTAGGACATTATAGAGAGGCACATGTTGCATGTGTATTTGTAAATAAACAAACACACTATACTGCAATAGTTATTTATCAAACAATGTAGTATAGTAATGCTTTTTTTGCACTCAAGTTCAGGTATTGATCGCACGAGTATACCGAGCGTGGCAACTGATTGTGTAAAAATACTTTACTCACGTGTAAAAAATAGTAATTTATTTTAATTTATTATTTATTTATTTGACAAGTGGGAGAAGTACGACTTTTTACAACTCGAGTTCAGAGGATGAGAGTGTGAAAAATGCTTTGCTCACGAGTTAGATTTTTTTCTGCGATCGTATTAAATTGGTTTTTTATTTATAAGAATATAAAAAATATTATATGAAAAGGTGCAAATACTGAGAAGGTATTTTAATTCAAGTTAAATACACCCTCTCTCTATAACCTATTCACTTTGTATAACCTCAAATGCGCTGTATCAGGGATTTGTTTGGATCTTGTTTTCTCGTATTCCCGCTAGATGTCGGGCTATTTACAGTTGAATAATGTTACTTTTACACACTAGTGAGAAAAAGAAATTTGTAAGTCACTTGTGAGCAAAAAATAGAACTTTACCACTGATTTTAGTTGAATAATTAATTATATAATATCAAAGAATTATTTTCATTTAAATCCTGGGGCTCAAGATTCCAGACGGATTCAATTAAACAAATTAAAAATTCTATAAATTAACATAAAAAAATGTTTATGATACAATGAAAATAAACTTGATGTAGAATAAAGTGGAAGACAAATAATGTTAAGTTTGTCTTAAAATTTAGTAGACTGCTGTCAACATCAAGTTTCTCTTCATGGCATGAATATATATCTACCTTCATTTTTAACTTTAAAATTTCTTTTACTATTATTTCTGCCTGAAATATTTATATTTCTAGAAATATAACGTCAAAATTGCCGCCCCCAGAGTAGCGTCATCGTCATCATCTCGTATATAACTTTTCACTCACTGTCTCTTGCAGAATCATACTTTTTTTATTTATTCTTAAAGTTTCTATTTAGAAAGAAATAATTTTGCATAATATTAGAATATTAAATAGATTTCAATAATTATTTTTTTCTTGCTTTCTCTTACTGTGTAAGATAGAGGGCGAAGCTGAGGGAGTACTACAATTTTAGAGGATCCACAATAGATCTCTTATTGTAGGTCACAGTGAAATTGAGGCTCGCCCTCCCCGTTTCGAATCTAATCTAATCTGCGTAAGTTTAAGGTATTGTCATAATATCAGATTTTTCAATTGAATTTTCACCAGAAGTGTTTGGTGTGTAGCTCGCAAGGGGTATCTGTTGCATGCACTTACTTGGGGCGCGACCCCATACACTCCGTCAGAACAGTACACAATACACTTAAACTACATACACTCTACATTTTACAGACAAGGGCAAACACAGTACACAAAGTAGGGTGTCCGTCCCTAGTTAATTGGCGTAAGCCAAAGGAGAAGGAAGGGATTAGCTCAGTGGTAGCGCGCTGGACTAGCAACGTGGAGGAAATCCTTACATTTTCTCAACCTAGGAACTTCTAAAACTCAGTGTACGGTGATGAGCAGTGTTGTCTATAGCTTGAGAACACTGCATGGAGGCCGGCAGTGCACTGAGAAGGCTCCGGGGCACAATGGATCTTTCAGGTCGCAGTGCGATAATCCCCTACAACAATCTACAATGTGGTCTGTGTGAAGAAAATATATATGTATATATAAAACTTTCGTAGGAAGCTCAAACTTTATATTCAAACTTTACTAAATATCACCCCCGCATTGACAATAAGATCTTCGTCATAATCCTTCAACGGAAGTGCGACCTTAATGAATCGTTTTTTTCCCCGTTTTTATTAGTATTAATCCAAAAATGATTTACAAGTCACCAGTTTAAAATTCATTTACTTTCTACACATATAAATGACCTGTCACTTTGTTCTAGGAAAATCGATTTTTGTGGAAACTGCTATGAGCTAGGCTTAAATTTTGGACGGTCATTATAAGCTTTGCTAAGAGGTTGCGGTAGAGGGCGCTGCCATCCTATTAAACACTATATTTAAAAAGAAAATTTGTCAATTTATAATTATAATACTTACAGTAAGAGAAAGTCGTGTGAGTGTTTCAAAACTGGATTTTTGTCAATAAAATCATATGTTTGAGACTGTTTCAAAAGATCAGTACTTAATTGATTAAAACTGTGATTTATTATATATATATATATATATATTTACGAGTTTTTCCCCACACTGAGATTCCCTTTCCCAAACTCGTATACTCCTACATTTATTCTAATTTTTTATTTTTTTGTCTCCATAACTCTCTATTTTTGACGTATTCTATAACTCTCTATTTTTGACGTATTCTATAACTCTCTATTTTTGACGTATTCTTCAGTAAGGCAATATGCCGGACATGTGCTTCTCAATCATCTTCAACCCCGGACAGCTTTAGTCTACATCTCTTTCTCCCAGTCCATTATCCGTCTAGCGATCATTTGCTCTCATTAGCGATAATGGCCGTCGTGATTAAAACATCCCCGAGCGACTTTAACCTCCTCTCATTGATCCTTCTTTACTCCCTGTAGCTTTTATTAATATTGTATTTTTCACTTCTTCTAAACGGGATTTACGAACTGATCCTCTCCAAAAATCCATCTGTTACTAACAATTTTCTTTTCTCTTGAATTCTAGGAGTCCTTATTCCAGTATAGTACAGCGTTATTATGCTTTCTGCTATGGAATTATATATCAGTTTTTTAATCGTCAGAAGTATGTTGCTGCTCCACAGTATAGGATTAAGCAACCCTATGGCCCTGCGTCCTTCAGTGATCCTCTTTTGCTTTTTTGTCACTTCTTTTTTTTGAGCTTCCCCTCTGCTTCCTGGATGGAACTCAGATACCTAAAATGCATTATATTTTAAATGTTATCTGCTTTGAGTTCCAGTATTTCTCCTCTTCGATTCATGGACCCGGTTTTTTAATACTTAATAGACAAGCCCCATTTATTGATATTCCTGGGATAGACTTGAGTCTTCGGTAACATACTGGTCATTGGCGAAGAACAGATTGTATTACAATTTATGTTTAGACCCACTGGTCTGCAGTATAGACCATCTTCAGAGAACTACATCTACATATATTTTAAATAATGTTGGAGAAAGCCAGTACCCTTGAAGAAGACTTTTTGATGTTCAGAATTCGGCAGACAACGTATTCCCTACTTTCACGTGGATGCAGTTATCACTATATGTAAATTCTATTATTTCGTTATTTGTAGAGCGAGAGTCTATAATGTCAAATTCATTAGGTTTTAGAAGATGTATTATATCGATCCATTTGGGGTTCTGAGCATACATAATCTTGCAGGTCTTACAGGATGTACTGGGGCTTACCAGCATTATGTGTTATTAAACCTGTTAATCTTGGATACACTCTCCGGCATCTCATCAAAAGAGGCTTGACCCACTTGTTCTCTATGGGGTTCACTGTGGTTTTACCTATTTATTTATTTTTTTCTTACAAAATAACGGTTTTAATAAGGTTTAATCCAATTAATTAATCTAAAAGTTATACACTTTATTTCATTTCGAAAGGACTACATTTGAAACTTCCGAAGCAGTTCTAAAGAGATCCACATTTTACACTTATCTAATAATATAATAAAAAAAAATTATAATTACTGTAATAAATTATTTCTGATTTAATTCATAAATTCTACAAAAATAATATAAAAAAATTATTAGCTTATTCTCTTCCCTTTTTTTTTTACTTTCTCTCTAACTCCTAGTAAGTCAAGAGGAAGTATTGCGATCGTGCCAGATTTTCGAAATTGAGTTTTGACCGGAAATACATGATTTCGGGCCCGTTAAATACGAAAAAGAAGTTTTTTAACGAATGGTTTGTGCGTGTGTGTGTGATATCTATCTGTGTGGGTGTCAACAAAACGGAACAGGCAGCTCAAACTTGGTATTCCGTTTAGATATTATCACCGCATCACAGACTCAAAGATTTCGGGCGAAACCCATCAACCGGAAGTGTGACTTTAATTATCTTTTTAGTTTTTCGTGATTTTCTGGAAATCGGCTTAACGATCTACAGGCATAAATATCTATCACTTTTATTGGATACATTTGCTTTCAAATATGCACTAGCTTTGTTGGTTTTTAACGCCAAGCGCTCCACATAAGGCCGCTCAGGTATACAAGTAAAATCCTCACATACAGTTTTTATGGCCAGCCCAATTAAACATTGTAGAAGTTGCAATTTTAAAGATAATTTTCTTCATTAAATTGTATTAATTAGAGTATTATTATTATTATTATTATTATTATTATTACCAACCTCGGGTGGGCTATACCCCGGCACCGCAGCCAACAGAGGCTTATTGTGCCATCCCCGATAGTTCCTAGTAGACAAACCCTCCCTCCTTAAGGAGTTTGAGGGCCTTCATCACCAGGTCATTTTGAGCTACTATCTCCTCAGGATGCAACGTACCAAAGGTTTCATACCTCAATTTAATTATTGCAGTGCAATCAAACAACAGGCGGGAGGCCGTTTCCTCCTCTTCCTGACATAATCTGCACAAGGGATCCGCTCGAATGAGCCCTACCTTGTACAGATGGTTCCTGTACCTACCATGACCCGTAAATAGTCCCGTCACCAGAGCAATCTGGCTCCTACTCAGACTAAGAGTCATTTGGGTCCTTCGTTTACACAGTCCTGGCATCATCCTTTACTGTGTATAACACCCGGGCTCCCCCTCCAGAGCTCTTCATGCTTACTGCGACACCATTCTCTAATCGCTGCACGAATCGCTCCGCCAGGTATCCCCAGTACCCGCTCTGGACCAATGAACGGAGTGTTTGCCCCGTTCCTAGCCAGTTGATCAGCTGTCTCATTACCCTCAATCCCTGCATGTCCAGGCACCCATAGCAGCTGTACTTCGTTGTGCCTGGAGAGTCTCACCAATACCTCACGACATTCTTTCACTAGGGATGAGGTAGTTCTGTAAGCCTCTAGGGCTTTCAGTGCGGTCTGACTGTCCGAGCAAATGCGTATGACCTTGCCCCTTGGGGCTCTACGCAGGTTCTCCTCGGCACAGATCTTAATGGCAAAGACTTCAGCCTGGAATATAGTGGAATACCTGCCCAGCGGCCTCTCAATGAGTACCTGCGGGCTCATTCCATACACTCCTGCTCCAGTTCCGCAATCCATCCTAGAACCATCTGTAAACCACAGAGGTCCTGTCCGGTAAGCGTTTTTCCCACCCCTTGGACCATTCCGCCCTAGAGCCTAGGAACACCCGAAATGGAACCTCGAAGTTATATGTTGGACAGATAGATGCCCTATCCCGGGCCATAAATTAGAGTAAGAGTCAGACGTGTGTGAGTTTCACACCAGATTTTTTGTCTTTGTTTTCCAATTTGCCCAATAAATTATCATAAATTAAACAGTACTGGACTTACATAATACTAAGGCGTTGAAGTGTTAATTTATGGTTATCTATTTATGTATAACTAAAATCACGTTTAGATATTCACCCTGGAGATCGATATACCAAAGATTGATGGTTAGTTTTTAAAACCCCCATTATTGATTAAACTAAATTAAAGTGAATAATTCACCACCCCCGTTCATTAGTGCATTATCATCTACATTATATTATTTTAATTCGTTATTATAGGTATTTATGTAACATACTGGCATTAGTGAATAATCGCAACAAGTGTTTTTACAAAACTTAAAAAAAAACATCGGTATTATGAACACTCACTTGACTTCTCCTTACTCAACTTTATATAATTTAATTAAGAAATTTTTTCTTAAAATTGTAGTTTCATGTTTGGTTGTTGGGCTGGCCCATCCATGTTTTAGTTGGTGGTGGGGTTTATTTTTAATTGTAACCCGAGCGCCTTATATAGAGAGACCTATCAAAGCTAAGTAAGCTTGTGCAAATTTATTTGAACTAATTGATAGATCTCCAAATACCAACTAATAAAATATTTTTTTTTTTTTTTTTTTTAAAAGGTTGCAAATAAAAGTGATACATTTTCATCTATCCACCATGTATTCCAAGTTTAAAGAAAATGGTTGTAACCGTTTTTTCAAGAAAATTCTAAAAAACTTAAATACCTGTTCTGTAAAATCGAACTTCCTTTTAAATTGATTTACTTTAAATTTGGAATTCTATCAATGCTTCTAATGTGTATTATGTTATGTAGGTGATAAATATTATACTGAAGTGGTACTTTAGAGGAAAACATAGCGCTACAATTCCCTCAGCACCTACAGTTCCCTAAAAAAAATGAATTTTCCCGAAGAAATGTTTCAAATAAAAGTTGGAGCCGTTTTTGTAAAAAAATCAAGAAAAACTAAAAAAAAAACATTCCGGAACTTGCATTTCCGGTTGATGGCTTTTGGCCGGAAATCTTTGTACCTAAACGGACTACCCAAGTTTATGCTTCCTGCGACATCGTTTATGAGATATTTCTTTAAAAAAAAAAAACACACACACTCTCTCATGCATACAGATCATTCGCTGAAAACATTTTTTTCGCATTCAGGGGACTTCAAAACATGTATTTCCGGTGAAAACTCAATTTCGAAAAACTGGAACGATCGGAATATACTTCCTCTTACTAGGATTACAAAAATCTGGTATGAAACATTCGACTTTCTCTCTTACAGCAATTCTCATGGTGCTATTTAAGAAATTTTCTTAAACCTAGCAATTCTAATTAATGGTGATGATGATGAAGAAATGACGTAGACGTATAAGTTATATTTCCACAATTACTTAGTATTATAAGAAGAAATAATGGACTATTATTAGAAGTATCATAATACGAGGCATGTCAAGAAAGTAAGTGTACTTGAGGCTCTCACGGCCGGAGGGATTTTGTTTTCGACATGTTGGCAACACTGTCGTGTAGCCTGATTCCTCTCCTCCGCAACGAGTCCGGTTCGAGGTCAGTACGTTGAGAACTGTCGACGCGACAATACGTTTCGTGAAAAATGTCAATCCAATCTCCCGCCAAGTGTGAAATCCGGGCAAGAGTTTTTGAGACGCTACAAACTCCATGGAGATGAATTTCTCCGCTCCATCATTACTGGAGATGAAACTTGGGTTGCACACTACACACCTGAAACCAAAAGGCAGACTCAACAATGGCGTCACACCTCTTCATCCACCGCCAAAAAGTTCAAAACCACAATTTTAGCCAAGAAAATCATGGCATCCCTGTTTTTGGACTGTCAAGGCATAATTTTAATTGAATATATGCCTCAATGGGAGACCATCAACTCTGCAAGATACTGTGAGACCCCAAAAAAATTGCGGCGGGCGACTCAGAACAAAAGGAGAGGCATGCTGACAAAGGGAGTCTGCCTGCTGCACGACATTGCCAGACCACACACTGCTTGCCTCGTTTAAATGGGATGACCTGAACCATCCCGCGCAGTCCCCTGACACTCGTACATAAATAATAGAGATTGAGAGAACTATAGAGAGTTCCCAGAATGAATATAACTTCTGGTGTTTTATCCTTCTCATATTCCTCACTGGTTTCCTATTTTCATCCATCGTCAGAGTAAATTCATTAAGTTCGTGTAGAAATAAAACAGAAAATCACATGTTAAATTTGCTCTGACAATAGATGAAATTCCGAAATCGACCTGGAATATGAGAAGTATGCATGTTACGACGGATAAAATACCAGATGTTTTCCCGCGTATTGCGGACCCATCTACTGTAATCAACGAATATAACTTATTGATAACTGTAGACTGGTGGTGACTTGATTGTTGTATTGTTGGCTTCATTGTTAAAGGCTTCTTGATTAAGTTCATTTTTATACACAGACCAGTCCTTTGTACTGGGAAAGTGTTTCAAATAAAAGTGATAAGATATTTATGTACATATTGAGTAGACAGAAATTTAAAGAAAATCGTTGAAGTCGTCATTTCAAGAAAAATCACAAGAAAGTGACCACACAAAAAAATCATTCAGTAAAATTGCGTTTCCGTAAAGTTGGTGGATTTTGCCCGAAACATTCGTATTAGATGTGATTGATGGTAGTAGGTGGACAGAATACCAAGTTCGAGCTTCCTGCCACGCTACAATTTGGAGATATTTGTTCACATACATACGCACAAGATATGTAAGTCAATTTCGAAAATTCGGCACCATCGCATTACTTCCACTTATCAGGAGTGCCTTAAGAAGCCTTAAACCTTGTTTAAGACACCAAAATCAAATCTCATTCGCGCATTTTTCACTCAAAATCCACTCAGCGAAAGTGCGACTTTAATAGTAAGTTCTGTTTTTATTTTTTTGTTTTTTTTCAGCTTTACTCAACTTTCTTGAAAATGACTTTAAAGATTTTCTTCAAACTTTCTTCGCTTTACTTTTATTTTGAATTCTTTATGGAAAAATTGATTTTTGGAAAATTTGTGAGCGGCTTCACTTTAAAACTGCCGCTAAAATTGGTACTGGAGGCTTAGGCTGGGGACAGGCTACTATCACGTCATGTGAACTCACGTGAGTTCATTCAAACTCACGTCACGTAACAAAAAGTGTGCGATATTGTTTTTGCATTGTTGAATATGTAACACAACCACCCACTGCTACCACATGATATGTATCACGTGATATCACTAACTTAACATGTGAATTCACATGATTGTTTTTCTGCTCTCGCACACATTTCGAACGGCTTGAACTCATGTGTTTAGTTGTTTTCATGTTTTTTGGCGTGTTTTTGTATAAAATAGAAATCCATATCAAACTTTACTTGATATGATTCTCTTAATCCAACACAATATTGACTTTTGGAAATGTTTGTTGTTTGTATTTTTTACCATTTCTAATTTGTTTAATTCAAATATATTTTTCAAATAATTTTTTTTTTCTTTCCTTCAATAATTTATTTGCAACTGACAATAGATACAATAAGCAAATGTGATGAATGTTTACATGACATGATATACATGAGAAGAAAATACCTAGTGGTATTACTTCAAGGCGTTGGAGTTAATTTAAAAGGTCACGGGGCCACTGACTCTTCCGGGCGTCGGGATGGATTATCAGGTAAGGTTTGACTAGCAACTTGTTGAACCAAAGGATTATGATGATAGGACAGGGAGTTATGGAATCTTTAATAGCGGGATTTAATTAGATCGGACATAAATGGAATGGATAGGTCATTATGTAAGGTTTTATTGGAGACATAATAAGGAGCATTGGTAATTTTTCGTAGGATTTTGGACTGTAAGGATTGGATACGGTAAACGTTGGAATGCTTAGTGGACCCCCATACCTCTAGTCCGTAAGTCCATATTGGTCGTAGTAAAGTTTTGTATAGTGTAAGCTTATTTTTTAAAGTAAGTTTGGATCGTTTGTCTAAGAGTCTTGAAAAGATAAGAAATCGTCTATTAGTTTCAGTCCTTTTCAGTCTGGTATGGGGGTTCCAGGTTAGTGAAATAATTTGATAGGTATTTAATAAAAAATAAACTATTTTTAATAAAAGTGTTTGGTTATTTTATTTACCTCAAACAAACAGCTAATCTTTCTTCAGTACTGACAGCCTTACGAAGTTGAGTATGCTGTTTTTTTTTTGTAAATACCATTTCTAATAAGATTATGTAAAAAGTCAAATTTTTCAATATTCATCCTAAAGTACATGTTAAAACGTTTCGCATCTTTCTTTAACTGTGGTACTAATCTGTGAAATTCACCTAATTTTTCTCTTTTTGTGTTGATATCATGCATCCATAATCTCTTTGATATTTGACTGTACCCATTCAGAGTTACAAATGCAGATATTGTCTCCAATTCTTCTTCCCATTCAGAAGAACTGAAGCTAGCTAGCACATTCTTCATATTTCAACACACAGTTTCACACTGACCAAGTTTCATGAAAATGCTGTGTCACGTGATAGTAGTGTGATTCTAAGCATGATTTCGCGGTTTATAACATGGTATTGCAAATTCACGTGAGTTCACATGACGTGATAGTAGTTGTCCCCAGCTTAATACGCAGTCTTCCTACCATATATTTATATGCAAAGCTATATGGTGCACTAAACATTTAGTATGTATTTCGTTTGAAAAAAAAGATAATAAACTGTAATATTGCTGTAACAGATATCCATAATGATGGAGATTATTGGATACCCACAAACAAAAGAAAATTATCGAACCAAAATTGATTTTTGATTAAACTGGTTGGAGAATAAAATTATATAGAATGTTCGTTTAATCTTGTAGGAAACATAAATTATATTATTACAGCTGTTATATTGTCCTATTGCTTGTGATTCTAATTATTGTTTTAAAAGAGAAAATATTGCTGTTTAATGGAACAGAAAGTAATATAAACAAACACACACACACACATATAAACATACAAAAAGAAAATACATGGCTGTTGTTGCGGTAATAATATAAATAAACAATAGGTCTTGCCAGTGTTGTACCAAAGTTAATTAAATTAACGTGGTTTGTGTTTATTGTCAATAAATTCACCGTATTTATTTCTGTTTTCCATGACCTTTTATATATTGTATTTAACTTATATCAATATTAGTAATAAAATATTATTGATTGAAAAATATTGAGGGTAAAAATTTTGGACATCTAGAAAGAAAATATTAGGGTTTTGGTATACTTATACTTATATATATATATATAGTATCTTTAATTTTCTTAATACTTACTATGTACAGTATCACTATATTTACTATATAGTATATACTATATTATTAGTATACTATATTACTATATATAGTACTTATATGTATATAGGGAATGGTTAATGTGATGCAAGAGACTAACTCAGTCTGTTAATTTACAAATTTACCAAATTAATTGTTTTTATTGAAAATACTAGTAACATAACAACCGCAGAGACGTAGGTAAAATGAGTATGAGTGCGACAAAAGATGGGCAGACAGCTCTTGATAAGTATTGGTAGAACATATGTCTTGCAGAAGAGACTAGATCTAATGCTATCTTGTATTTAGGGGGGAGAGTTTGACGTCAGATTGTTGTGGGAAACCTCGATTTCCTGTTATTGTTATGGTAAGGCCAACTGTAGGGATGAGAACGTTTTGTTCAGCTTATTTTTTTTTTTTTTTAGCGCATCAACTGCCAAGGTCATTAGCGCCCTCACACAGTGCCTTTGGCATTCAACCACACATCTCTATCATACGAGAATAGAATCACACAAATAAATACACTCATTCCAATAAATACATTCATCCCAAAATAAACACCATTTAAACACATTTACACACTCCTTCCACTATTGGGGTGGAGTACTTTATATTCATCGCACCCCGTTGCTCATACCTAGTTAAAAAACAAATACATTACTCCAAACCAAAACCTAAATATTAGAATAGATAGCTAAATATTTTAAATAACTGAACAATTGATCTTTATATTTTACACCCGGTCCTAACAATTCTACCATATTATTAGGCAAACCTACTCTATCTCGGTAGACTTGCAGCCTGGGACATTCCTCAAGAATATGTTTCACTGTGAGGCGTGATTGACATTCTTGGGCACTGTTTTTGATTTTCCCTTTGAGTGTGTGAGACGAGTGTGGCCTCTTGATAAAATTTCGGTTTTCCTTCCTCTTACAGTAGGCATCACTATCCTTTAATTTGGTTTTTGTATTTTTCCAATTCTTTTGCCATTTTTCATTTATAACTTTCTTAACGAAACATTTCAGGGCCTCTGGTCGAGTTCGTATATCCAGATACGGTTTTTGTGGAGCAGCGGCTCTCGCCGCTTCTTATAATGTGGAAGTTTACCATGTTATAAGAAATTATATTCCTTCTCAACTGGAGTTTCTAGGTGGTCTTATGGATCCTATTTAGTTTTTAATCTTAATATTTGAAATAATAATACATGTAGAAAGAGAATCTGGTGCGAAACACTCACACGACTTTCTCTTACTGCAGTTAATAGAATTATAAGTGACAAATTTTCTTTAAACTTGCATTCATTATCTCTCTCCTAACATAAATATAAAAAAATAAAAAAAACCTATGACGCAACAGCCGTAAAGGGCCAAGGCTTGCTAGAAGGCGATTTGTATTGGGGGCGACTTGTGGAACATGAATGGTGTAATACAATGGTGAAATTATATGAACAACTTCGCAGTTAATTTATACATATTTAAATATAATTATATTATACAACAGAAGACGGCGCCAGTAAACATTGAAGAAACTTTGAAATTTAACATCACAAATATTCCGCAGAAACCCCCTTAAACCAATTTTGAACAATTTTCGAGAAAATTCTTTAAAAAATAAAAAAAAAACTCAAAAACCTACTCTGTAAAAACATTGAGTTCCCGTTTTGAAACCGCGTCAGTGGTTTATTAGAAATCGGACGTTTCGCACCATATTTGCAATGAGCCTCCTCTTCAGGATCGTTACATCTTTGATTCTAATGGAGCCCAGAAATTCAAGTGTTTTTCATGAACATGGCCGCGGAAACCTAGAAGATCCTATTCTGCAAAATTGTATTTCCGGTTAAGTGATTTTCTTCAAATTTGGAAATTTATCAGCTTCTAATTTATTATTAATGCAGTAAAACAATACATTTTACCTAAGTGGTATTTTAGAGGAAAGCATAATGGCTACTGTTCCCCCCAGAAACTCCCACAAAATGTCAATTTTCCCAAGGAAAATGTTTCTAATAAAAGCGATAGTTATTTATGTGTGTGTAGGTACGAAGTTAAAATCAATCGTAGCTAATTACAGGCCATTCGCTAAAAACTTGTATTCATACTTCCGGGGACCTCAAAACATGTATTTCCGGTGAAAACTCAATTTGGAAATCTGATACGATCGCAATACTTCCGACTTGCTAGTAATTGAAAGTTAACATACAAAAAATGATAATATATTAAGTAACAGTTGAGTTAAAATAATAATACTTGAATAAATCGAATTTACACAAGAATAAACTTACTAATCGATATATACTTTATAAATTATGAGTAATAATAGATTGATATTTCACTTGTAAAACTACTTATAAAGCCCCTTATTATTATTATTATATTTCTATTACTAACACTTGACCAAACATTATATCAATCAACGACATAATGAGTGATATATTAGAAAGCATCATTCACCTTGAATCAATGAAACAATTTTATACGTTTAAATGATGAAACAAGATTAGTGCCCATAGATATTCATTTATAAAATATTGTCAAAAATAGCTCGTATGTATTGTTTTTATTTCACTTTATTTATGTCTCTCACTATATTTAAAACTTTTTTTTTTTTTTTTTTTTTTTTTTTTTACGGAAAACAAGATTTTTAGCACAATTCTGGAGAAATCTGGAGACAATAGATTTTTTTAAGTGATGTTGATTGAAGTGTTTACTTCAACAAATTACTAGCAAAAGGAAATATTGCGGTTGTGCCAAAACTATTAGAAATTCAGTTTACACCAGAAGTAGATTCTTTGAAATCACCTGAATATCAAAAATAGTGGCAACAAAATAACACAAGAAACTCGAAACTTGTGTGTCCCGTTTATAAGTGGGTACCACTAGCGCATCTGAAACGAAGTTTTTTTTTTTGTTTTGTTTTGGTCAAAATCGATTAGAAATGGCAATGCGACTTATTGAATGTTTTCTTCTACATACTTTCTTCATTTTTTCGCAATTTTCTTTAAAATGGCTCCAAAGATTTTTTTCGTTTAAAAAATTTCAATAAATACTTAACATTACTACAATAATTAAACTATATACTATTTGTAGTGGAAGAAAGAAATGAAAGAAAATAAGAATTTTGAAAATAATTTAGTGAAATAATCTTGTGAATTTTAGCTAGTTCAAATAGTGTATTTTAGTGAAGGGGAAAGCGCCAGGTACTATAATTTAGGTCAATGCAAACCAAGAGACAAAGGGCAAGAAACAGTTAAGGTAACACAATACACTTCCTCCAGACATACCAGCATTATTTGAAATGATTTGAACTAACAATTAGAAGGCATTCTTTCAAGACAGTCTGCATTCTGGCTTCAAAGAAGAACAGTCTGAAACAGACACCGAACCAGAACACTTGTACCCAGTAAACATCAATGCCAGTTATATGTTAAAACATAAGAGTTTTGCACTTAATCTATTTAAATAATTGATTTATAAACATAATTACTGTGTTATTGAAAAGCATTTAAGTTTTCTTAAAGATAATATGCTTAATTTAATCTACCAGTGTTTTCTTAACACTGGACAGCAGACTAGCGTACATCATTGATCCGACGGTGCGTTATGAAAATAACGATCCACAGCAGGGGGATAAGGTCGACACAGAAAAGCGTGCCATTTATAGCAAATGTATTACATATCTCTCCGAGAAGTATAGAGATATGTTTGGGGAACGGGACTATAAAGTGCGTGGTCTATGGTTCGGTGCTCGGGGGACTATTCCAAAGAAAACGGTGGAATTCTGGGACGAGGTCGGTATAGACCCGAATATATTGCCGAGGCTAACGGAGGAGATTATTATAGACTCTCTAGCCATCATTAACCACCACATCTACAGTTAGACTTTGCGCACACACGTCTGTTGTCGAAAAGTGGAAAACAATAACAAAACAAAATTATCTGTTTCATGATTTAATCTGTGTAATAATGTATTGTTTCCTCTTTCTTTGTTTAAGTCAGTTCGATTGATTGGTAAGCTGTGTGTTAGCAACTTGACATTGTGGAGCAGCCCCACTGACAATTCTTTACGAATAAAGTGTTTCTCTCTCTTCTTATTACTTATCTTCTCTTTGAACATACACACAAGCCCGTTACAAAACCGCTCACGCCACAAACTACTACACCACTATAACATATCACACCATAACATTTCATATTTAACATTTTCCCAGGAAAATTCTACTACTATATATAATCATTAATTTACATTAGAACAAATAATTTGGAATATATATAACAGATTTTTTTTTTTTAGTTTTTTTTTTAACTTTCTCTAAAAGAACTCAACGATTTCTTTTAAATTTACAATGCTAATAGCATAGATATAAATCGTATCACTTTTCTGAAAAAAAGAAGAAAGATTATAAGCAGTTCTATGGAATTTGTGGCATTTATAGGTTTGGTTTAACGTAAATGGCGCTCACTTCTGGACTGTAATGTGATCACTTCGGATACTTCTAAGTAGGTGTTCTTGTCCTCTCTCCCCACCAGCTCCCTCTATGTCTGTTACGCAAAATGTGTAAAATTTGAAATTTAAATAAAATTTTTCATTTTCGATATAAATATCTTCTTCTTCTTAGTCTTGACCTCCTCTACCTTGCGGTGTAGAGGTTTGACAAAAGGCAGTGTAGATGCTCTGTCTCTATCTAGCAACAATTTTTTTTGGACTCTGCCCATCTAACTCCTCGTCCGCTGGTTACTCTTTGTACATTAGCCAGCCAACTTATCCTTCTTCTTCCTCTGGGTCGCCTGCCAGAAATCCTAGTATTCATCACCTTCCTAGGAAACCGATCTTCCTCCATGCTACTTACATGGCCGAATCACCTCAGCTGCGCTTTCTCAAATATTTGATCGAGCGGCTCGCATTTTAACGTGTTTCTGATAGGGCTGTCCTGGTCTTACCCTCAACCTTTTCGAAGAAACCTCATCTCTATAGCCACGATCAGATTCAGAGCGCTACACTGCCAATTTTTGTGTCCTTGGCCACTACTCTCTTGCAGAGGAACTTTCTATTGATAGCGGAGAACAGCCTCCCCCCTCTTCTCAGCGGCCCCCCTAGCATTAATTTCCTCCTTTAGCCTTCCGCTTTCGCTAAACGTCACTCCTAGGTACTTGAAACTGGGGACGTGCTCGATCAAGCAGGTCGATCGATAAATATACTGACAGTAATAAGAGAAAGTTGTGTATGTGTGTTTCACATAAGAATTCTTTCTGTATTGCAATGTTTTGTACTATTATGTATTTACTTGTATACAATTTGCTGAATATTTGATATACGTATACAATTTAGTAATATTTGAAAATTTGATTTAGTGCAATTTTTTGGTAAATAAATACTTGACCATGCAGATTTATTGCTAGTATTTACTTACTGTTTACAACAGAGAAAAGAGGAAGTAATTATATATATATATATATAATCTATTATTTAAATTTTGTTTTACTATTTTAGACGAAAATTTAATCCTATACAACAAAATTATAATATAAATAAGAAACATTCTGCTACTAGTGTGTGCGGGTGTGTGGGTTAAAGTTGTATTTTGCAAAAGCTTTCAGCAAAATAAACGGTTGTAATTTTCTTAAACACTACTGCATAAATTATTTGTAATTTCCTGTTTTAAAAGTACCAACTCTCTTCTACACTCTCTTTAGTGAAGGATAGATGGAGAGAGAGTAAGTGAAGTGAGTGAGAGAGAGTAAGAGATTCTTTGTGGTTGTTGTATATAACTTATATATGTAATTTTTCCTCTTTTTCATTAAACTTTTAGTCTACAAGCTTATTTCATTTCGGTTAAATATTAAGATTACGTTATTATTTTAATGGCATAATTATTTTTATAAAAATATACTACTACTATATTACTAGGGTTTTTCCATAAGTACACTGACAAAGTTTAAACATAGGGAAGGTAATAGCTTCCTACGATCAGATTCCTACGATGGACCATGATTCGCATCCGTAGTTAAGTACGGGCACGAATGTGGAGCACTACACTGCCAATTTTTGTGTCCTTGGCCACTACTCTCTTGCAGAGGAACTTTCTATTGATAGCGTTTCTATTGAAATAAAAACATTGAGTTCCCGTTTTGAAACCGCGTCAGTGGTTTATTAGAAATCGGACGTTTCGCACCATATTTGCAATGAGCCTCCTCTTCAGGATCGTTACATTTTTGGATCTAATGGAGCCCAGAAATTCAAGTGTTTTTCATGAACATGGCCGCGGAAACCTAGAAGATCCTATTCTGCAAAATTGTATTTCCGGTTAAATGATTTTCTTCAAATTTGGAAATTTATCAGCTTCTAATTTATTATTAATGTAGTAAAACAATACATTTTACCTAAGTGGTATTTTAGAGGAAAGCATAACGGCTACGGTTTTCCCCAGAAATCTTAGTAAGAGAAAGTATTATGCGATTGTGTCAGATTTTCGAAATTGGTATGTTCTCTGAATAGGTATGTTTTTAGCGAATGGTCTGTGTGTGAGTGAGTGTTTTAAAAGAATATCTCAAAAACAGAAAGTCCATAGGAAGCTAAATCTTAATATTCCGTTTAGGCATTACCATTGCAACAGACTCGAAGATTTCGAGCAAAATTCATCTACCGGAAGTACAGTTTTTCCTTCAATTTTTCGTGATAGCCTTAAGAACTGCTTCAACCGTTTTCTCAAAACTTCGTATACGATCTTCTTATACACACACATAAATACCTATTACTTTTATTTAAAACATTTTTCCGGGAAAATTGATTTTTGGGGGGAGCTTCTGGGGGGGAATAGTAGCGTTATGCTTTTTTTCTAAAGGAACCACATCCAAATAATATATATGGTTTTAACGCATACTAATACATTTTATTTTTTTTTATTGCTTATAAAATATAATTTTTTAGCAAGGGTTGAGTACATTATAAATGCAATACAAAACATGTATGGACAAAATAAAATAAAATCAGACTTCAAAAAACAAAAAAGAAAATTTGTCAAAATATCAAGTTTAACCAAATTAAATAAGAAAAATAAAAAAAAATAAAATCACCATAAACAATTAGCTTTAAGAATGAAAAAAATAAAAACCAAAAAGTAATGAATATAATAATAAAACCAACAAGCTGTCACACTTTCAGCATGAATTAAAAATATAAATAAACAGAGATATGCCTCTAGGGAAAATTTAATAAAACATTTCTTAATTTGAGGACCTTAGGTATATAATAAAATTTTTTTATTGATTTTAGGCACTGACTATGGTACCAGCAAGTTACAAAACATTAAATTCATGTCTAGGATGCCAATAACATACATGGAGCTTCCGAAGATTATTAAATAGATTACATTCTAAAACAAAATGTTCCGAGCCATCCAAACTACCCGAATTACATAATGAGCAAATCGACTCTGTAGAGAACTTATAAACTGTCCCATTATTAAAAAAACCTATTAACCTTCTTCCCCATTAAACGCAACTGACAGAATATTCTAAGTTTATTTATGTGTATATTAAACATTAAATACTCTTCTCCCAATCCTAGGGTACTTATATTTCTAAAATTAGTAATTAGAGGTCTCTGCCTAAGTGATATCTTTACATAATAGATTGTTTCTACACGCTTCAATTAGGGAAGAGTAATTATGACAAAGCAATTTTAAGTCTTGCGCCAACCAGACATCCTGTGCCCCAATCTCGAATAAATAAGTACTAAACTCAGTGGCCCAATTAAAGGGCATCTTTTTGCTATCACGTAGCTGCAAAAGTCTATCATAGTACATTTTGGGGAGGCGGTCATTACTCATAACAAGTAGTTTCCTCCATCAGCCCAGCAGTCGTTTAAACACATTAAATTTTAGATGAATCCAACCAGATTCCAGGTGGACATAAAAATCAGGAGTGGAACGCGGCAGATTCAAAAGAAGCATAATAAACCGACTGCGCCCTTTCAATATTTCAGCATATGGAGGGGACCACAAGACTATCAAATAATTGGACGCTTGATTGCCAGCTATCACTTTTTACTGCCCTGAGAATATCTAACACTCCTGGAATAGCCAAAGAACTTTTAGTTAAAAAATCTGAAGCAGATTTAGCAAATTTAGCTAAAGAGCAAATCGGCACACCTAAATATGCAAAATTTCTTTGTACTTTAATCTCTAAGTTATTGAGAAAGAATTTCTTTAAGTTTTTTAATCTACCTCCTCTTTTAAAAGGGACTATAACAGTTTTCTATGGTTAACATTTAAGTGGTTCTCTTTACAATAATCTTCAAGAATCTTAAGTTTCCTCTGTACATCGTGCCACTAGAAGCCAATAATTGCCAAATCGTCGGCATACAGTAATAATAGCAGGTCGGGGAGATTGTTGAGATAAACTCCTTGTGCTCCCCTACTAGTAAAATACTCCACAATATTACAAAGGTACAAAGTGAATTACAGAGGGCTCAGAATTTCCCCCTGGAGAACTACAGACGTGACATCTATGCAGAATTATACAGTTTTTTAATAATCCTGATAACCTTTGGACTCATGCCCAATTTAAATAATTTAGCCCACACCAGATCAAGCGAAACACTATCAAAGGCACGGCGGAAGTCTACGAATATCACGTAGAGCTCCCTATCATTTTGTCTAAGATGGATATTTATCGCAGATGTTATCACAAACACAGCATCACTGCATCCCCGTCCCTTCCGGAACCCCATCTGCTCCTCGGGTATAATTTTATTTTCCTCAGCCTAATTACATGCTCTGTTATACAAAACTTGCGTAAAAATTTTAGTTAGTGAGTTCACTAAAGCTTATTCCGCGATAACTAAAAGGGTCTTTGGGATTTCCTTTTTTATAAACTATTTTCATTCTCAGCATACTCCACGAGGCAGGTATTTCTTCTGCGGTCCATACCTTATTTAAAAGATTAAGTAAATAATTGATAAAATTATCCGGGAGAAATTTGAAGGCCTCGTTTGGAACACTGTCTGGACCAGCGGCTTTATTAACTTTAATGGTGGCTAAAACTCGTTCAAGTCCATCTCTAGAGCATTCCGAATCCATTTGAGGGTCAAACGTGCCAAAATATATGGTTTTTAACACATACTAATACATATTAGAAGCATTGATAGAATTCCAAATTTCAAGGAAAATCGGTTTACCAAAATGAAATTTTAAGAATAGGTTTTTAAGTTTTTTTGAAATTTTCTCGATAACAGTTACAAGATTTTCTTTAAACTCGGAATGCTTGCTGAATAGATAGAAATGTAACATTTTCATTTGAAATACTTTTCCGAAAAAAGAAATTTAGAAAGATATTTATGTACTTATTGCAAGTGTGTCAGTTAGATTAAAAACTAAATTTTTGCACAAGGTTTCTGAGTGCTGCACATAAGGCCGCTCAGATATACAAGTAAAATCCCCCACAATCATTTTTATGGCCAGCACAATTAAACATTGTGACGTGGCAATTTTAAAGAAAATTTCTTGATTAAATTGTATTAATTAGAGTATGAGAAAGTCGTGTGTGTGTTCATACCAAGTTTTTTTTTTTTTTAATCAAACCAAAAGCACTCCCGGAACTGTCATAAACATATTATGCTACGTTTAATTAATAACAACGATCAGCGGACTCAGTTAAGAGCGGACATATAAATGTAAAAATAAAATCAAACAAGTTTGTCCTACTATTTTATAGAGGCTTAGAGTAACAGATTTATTTAACAATAACTAACATCCATTCCATTCATACATTTTTGAGATATCTCTCTCTCCCTCTCTCTCTCACACACAAAGCATTCGCTAAGAACATTTTTTCGTATCTCAAATTATGCATTTCTAGTAAAAACCCAATTTCGAAAATTTGACTCGAACCAAGGACAAGAGGATGAAATGTTGTTGGTGTTGATGTATTGTACGTTTGTAGTATTGTAGCACGAGCGGTTTTGTAAGGGGCTTGTGTGTGTGTGTGTGTGTGTGTATGTTTAAAGTGAAGAGAAGTAATGAGAGATAAGTAAGAAATCACTACTAGATTAAATTAATATACTATCTCTAATGAAATGTAAATAACTTTTCAATATCACAATAATATGCTTATAAAATTAATTATTTAGCTAGATTAAATGTTAAACGCTTATAACTGGCACTGAAGTTCAGTCTCTGTCGAATTTAAACTCGTGAAAGAAAGCTTTTCTTGTAGTTAACCTGCTCCATTAAAAGGGGGTTAAAAGACAATAGTGCTGAGTGCCTCGACCTCTCTTCTAACGGTAATCTTGTACCTGGATTTTACTCTTTTGCCAGCCAACCTTCAAATACCCTTCAAGCGAATGGTCTGTATGTTGATATGTTAAGTGACAGATGGCTCTGTAGATTCTGAAACATTAAAATTCATATGTATTTGTTCAATATTGTTGCCGTATATACGTTGTAATCATTCTCTCTCACTGTTCGTAATTTGGCACTTATACCTCCCCCCCTCCCCAAATATATCTGCGAACCATATTTATGTATATTTAGGACCTATGAAACGTTGAAATTTAAAGAGAATTTGTCACTTTATATATAACTGTATTAAGGAGGAGTAAGAGAATATCGTAATTTCACACCAGACTCTTTTTAAATGAATATTTATATCTTACTATAAAGGAATTATAGTAGGCAATAAATGTATTTTGCGACCTAAATATATTCATTATTTTAATGGAATTTAGAGATGAAAAGAGACTTTTAGTTCATTGGGGAAATAGGAGTATTAAATTAGAATAGAGTGCATTAGCGAGCATTAAAACTAACGGACCTCTTTTTATTAAAGCGGGTCCTCTGCTGAAGAGAGAGAGAGCGAGAGAGAGGGTTCTAGTAATATTCATCTAACTCTATCCTAAGTATTTTTGTTTTTAAATATTTCAGAGAATTTTCTACTTGTACAATGTTTAAAGTGGAAAGTATATTATTTTTACTGTTGGTACACGGTAAATACAGAGCGTTGTCTGAAAATGGGTAAATTCTTGATGAAGAGAATATATACCATATAAATAAGGAGAGAAAATTAATTCTGCTCTCATATTTGTTGCGTGTCGGTTATATAAGAAAGCAAAAGTTTGCTAAACAAAATATTTTCCATGACCTATTTTCCACTTAATACTTTCTTATTATTGTTTATATATCTTCTCATCGTTTAACGCTAGAAATGCCGCCACAGTCATGATAAATTGGTTTTTTAACTGTTTTGCTTAAAAAATATACATTTCACATTACATTTTTTTTTTTTCTACCAATCATTTGTGACTATTAATATGAAAATTATCTTGTGAAGAAGCTTAAATATTCTTCTAATAGTCAATCAAGATTATTTTATGTAATATAGGTAAAAAAGAAACGTAGCGGTCCTTTTACTTGAGGAAGTATTGCGACCTTGTCAAATTTTCGAAGTTTACCGCAGAAATACATGTTGTAAGGTGACCTGATTTCGATAAAATTATTTTTAGCGAATGGTCTGATATGTGTTTGTGAGTGTGTGTGTGTGTGTGTGTGTGTGTGTGTGTGTGTGTGTGTGTGAAAAATGTGTAGTGTAGTGAAAAGCTAGCGTATTTTTTGTAGAACAAACTCAAATAATTACATACACTTAACTAATTCTACACTTGTCGTTTATGTAATTTGTATGTGTTCGTAGGATGCCATTATAGATAGATGTGTTGTTAAGGCTGATACACCGGTTTCAAAGCAGTAGGTACACAAAAAGTAGTTGGTACACCAAAAACACTAGATGAATTGGCTAGTCCATTTCTCTTAGTGTGGTGACGTGGAAAATTGTCAATATTAATTACTTTAGTAATACAATTAACTGGAAAAGTTAAACATCGATACCATATGTCAATTTATCTCCTTAGCAAAGTAATTTTGATCATCTTCCAGTAAAAAAAATGCAGCAGCTAGAATTTAAAGTAAGTAATATTAAAATTTGCAATGCACTATACTCCAAGTCATTTATAACATTGGCGCTATTATAATAAAGGAGAAACGAAATTGGAGCTCAATCTTCGATACAGTATCCGTCCATTTTCTGAATTAAAGCATTAATTCCCGAGAGAAATTTGAGCCATGCGATCTATCATATTGTGTGAATGATAGTCAGTGGAAATCCGTTGTAGCAACGTTACCTATAAATATTTTCATGATAAAAGGCTCGAATATTTTAAGTTGTCAGAGACATTTTCCGTAATAGCCTGCTTCTTTTTATGGTCATCGACCGGTTTCGGGCGTTCACCCATCTTCAGGATACGTTTGTCAACCAGTGTGATATCACAGGACTTGCACAGGGCAAATTCAGTTTACACACTCCAGTGCAAGTCTGTGTTATCACACTGTTTGACAAACGCATCCTGAAGATGGCGAACGCCCGAAACCGGTCGAGACCATAAAAAGAAAGCAGGATATCACGGAAAATATCTTTGATGCTTTCCAGCTCTGCAGAACCAACCACAACAATTTTAAGTTGTCTTTATTATTATTCAAAAGAGGGAAGAGTAACCAAACCCTGCCCTACCCAAAGCCTCTTGGGCTTATACAGCTTCCCCGACAATGACAACAGTGAACAATGACAACTATGGGTTTGGAGCAAGAATCCACAACCGGGTCTAGCCCACCTAAGTTTCACCACCGTCTCAAGAAATGGGACTACGAATTTAAAGGAAAACTGCCTAAACTTGTCCACAGAAAAGTCCTAAACATAATTTCCTCACGGCCCTTTCAAGAGGATAGCTATTACTGCCATTTGGAACATTCTAATACTAATTTAGAGGCGAAGACAAAAGAATTCAGTGCCTTCAACGAAGCTTCGCTATCCGAGAAGTTACACACCCCTTCCAAATTAGAATTACATACTCGCTCATCCGAGAAACAAAAAACGAATAGCATAAACCTTAGCCTGGAAAAAGTGATCCATATACCAAGTAATCTGTTTCAAAATATACCATAGCTCCACATCTAACTTCCATTCTAAATCCAGCAAAACAGTGTAGTGTAACACCAAAAATAACTACCTGGCATCACGCCAGATAGATCCAACGTTAACCAGGGTTCACTAGAAGGCAACTAACATTGTATGATGAATGCGGCTTGAATGCTGTGTCAGAATCTAGCGTTATAGCAGAATAAAAAGATGAATAAGAATACCATAAGATAAAACAATTATGAATTATTATAAAATAAATAATGAAAATTAAAAAAAATCTGGTTATATTAAAGAAATTTAACACTTAACGTGCAGCCATGATTTATAGCTAGTATATTTAAAAATATAAAAAAGTTTAATAACTGGTTACATAAATTGTAATATGATCTTATTTCATTGTCAATTTATTTCAATATAAAATATCCCTTGGAATATTGATCATTTGCTAACGGCATAAAAGTGGCTATAATAAATTACTCAAACTTATACCCACGCTGGCAATAAAATAAAAAAACTCTTCTAAAAATAGTTAATTACCTCTAGAAAAAATATAGCCATCATTAACGCTAATTAGCAATAATTATAGCTACTTTAATATTAATATTTTCACAGGGTTAGTCGGAATGCTAATTAATCTAATTATATTCCCTTAATATATGCATGAATTATTTAATTTTGTTTCAAAAATAGAATTATATTGCAAATTTTTTGTATAGAACCAATGAAATTATGATTATGGACCGACAAATCAATGGGCAACTGTTATTATCTGATATATCAATAAAATTAAAATATCTGTAAAATATGTTCAATCCTTATTATATTGAAGGTATAATAAATCCGATTAAAGAATAAATATTTATTGAATACGGCTGGGTCTACGTTATGCTGGAAAATATCTGGGATTTTATTTGTCAAAGCAAACTTCTTTTTTTAAATAAATTCTGATCGTTTATTAATCGTTAATTTTATCGCTGTTTGTAATCAATAAATTTACAAGATGTCTCACTGTTTCACAACAATCCAGAATAATTTTTGCCTCTTATGAACAAATACATCATTCTTCCAATGGCAAAACAAAAAAAACAAAAATCTGGTTTAAAACACTCACACACTACATTTTTTAAAATAAGATTATTTCAAATTCTATTAGGCAATTTTTCGTCAACCTCAAAATTTTTATAAAAAACCTTAGCATTTCGTATAAATATAAGAATTATATGGGATTACACTTGTTGGTTTCTATGTCACATAAATGGAATCACAACTTCAGACTTGTTATTTTTATTACTTACTCTTAGAATTGTGAACGTGCACAAGTTAAAATTAGGTTTTCACCGGAAATACATATTTTGGGATCTGAATACGAAAAAAATGTTTTTACCGAATGATCTGTGTGGATGTGTTTTTTTAACGAAATAAATGAAAAATGAAAAGTTGCAGGAAACTTTTTTTTTTAATTTATTAATTTATTTTGCAACTGTATACAATGTACAACAAGCAAAAGTGATGAGTGCGTAATTTGTGTACATATATATATACATATAAGCAAGCCTATATATACATATGAACATGTTACTTGAGAGATATGAACGACGACCATCTAGTGATGGAAGCCGTTAGTTCGCCACTATGGCAAGCTTACACAGCAGCTACCCAAGGAGGTCGACGTTTTACGTTAAGATGGTCGCGTGGCCACCGCCGTTCAGCCTCAGACATGGATTTTTGGGCAGTGTTGTGGTGGACATATTCTGTGGATCAGAGGATTATGGTGACAATTTAGTTTGGAGTGAAATTTTATGTAACGAAATTGGGCTAGCTCTGAGATGAATGGAATGTTAAGGTCAGAGTGGATTGTGTGGTTGGAGATGTAGAAGGGAGCATCAACTACTGGTCTTAGGATTTTAGATTGTAGATTTTGAAGTCGGTTAAGGTTGGATTGTTTTGCAGTGCCGTAGAGTTCTATGCAGTATGTCCAAATAGGGGCTAAAAGAGCAGTGTATAGCATTTTCTTATTCCTTAAAGTCAGTTTTGAACGTTTGTCAAGTAGTCGTTTTAACATTTTATACCTTAAGTTACAGTCAATTCGTTTCAGTCTGGTATGAGGGTTCCATGTTAGTCGTTTGTCAAGAAATAATCCGAGATATCGTACTTGGTTCGCAATGGGAAGCATAATATTGTTAAAGTAAAGAGGAGGAAGAGTTTTTTTGTTTAAGGCGATTACTACGTATGAGTCTGGATTTAAGTTCGTTTGCTTTGATCCTCCACTGCCGGAGTCAAGGTTCAAGAATATGAAGATGAGATTGTAGAGCCCGAGTTGCCATGACGGGATCCACATGAGGAGAAAGAACTGCAGTATCGTCGGCTAATGTAAAAGTAATTGTATCTGGATGAGTTGGTAAGTCAGCTATAAAGATAGTATATAGTAGAGGTGAAAGAATGCTCCCTTGAGGAATCCTGCTAGAACTGGATAAATAACAGATGATGATGAACTTTGAATGACTTGGAAGAAACGATCAGTGAGATAAGATTTAAGTATCAGATAATAAGTAGGAGATAGGATGCCCTTGAGCTTGTAAAGTAATCCCATATGCCATATCCCATATGTCAAAAGCTTGAGATATGTCCAAGAAGACTCCTGGACAATACTGCTTCAGTTCCAGAGAGGTAGCGATTGTATCTACAACGCGATGCATTTGATGAACAGTCGAGTGGCAACTCCGAAAACCGAATTGGTGTTCAGGAATGACATTTAGTGGTGCTATTTCAGTTTGGAGGCGGAGTAGTAAAAGTTTTTCAAGAATTTTTCCTAGGATGTGTAGGAGGCTGATTGGTCGGTATGAGCTAGGGAGATGTGTAGGTTTATTTGGTTTAGTATCATTCTTATTAAAGAGAATTTCCAGAGGATAGGGAAGTAAGTGGTTCGTAGGACTGAGTTGTAAAGAGAAGTGATAAAAATTATTGTTTTTCTGGAGAGCTGTAATAGGATGTTAACGGTGATGAAATCGTAGCCAGAGCTTTTCTTTTTGGGGAGACTGTTAATTATATTCATTACGACTTTTGGAGTGAATGGTTTAGGAGGAAGCGAGAGTGGGAGAGGGATGTCCAGTTCGTTACGGATGTGTTCCGTATGTTGTGAGTCCTGTACATCCGGATGCGGAATGAAGACGGTGGAAAGATGTTCAGCTAGACACTGACCTTTCTCTTCGTCTGATTTGGCCCAAGAACCGTCTGTACGTTTAAGTGGTTGAGACGTTTGTCTTAGTAGCTGTCCAAAGAGAGTTATCTTCTGTTGTTAGGGGTTGTGTGTAAGCTGAGTACTGGTCATTTTAATATTTATGTAGTTCTTTCGTCAGTTCTGTTGTCAGTTGGTTAAATAAGTTAAATGGGAAGGGTATCTGGTGCGATGCCAAAGGGCTCTCGCACGACGTTTGCGGGTTATTAAATGTCTTAAATGGATGGATAGATTGTAAGGTAATTGTGTAGTTCTAGGTGAAGTATGTTGAGTAGATTGCCAAATGCTTTGTTGAATAGAAGTAGTCAAATATTCTACGTTATCGTCTAGTTGTTGTGGAGTCTTTAAAGACACGTTTAAGTTCAATTTCTGAGGGGGGATGATGTGATGTGATGTGATAGCAAGAACAAAAAAGATATAATTTTTTATAAATCTAAAAATTATAACCAGTGGTTCCAGCCAGCCGATATCTGCAGGTCAAGAACCGCGGCAAACAAAAACCCTTTCAAACAAGAGTCAATACACAGCCAAAGAAACGCCACTAAACCCTTTCAAACAGGGGTCATTATACGGTCAATGTACAGAGGCCACCTGGCCTGTATACCCTTGTATGAAGGGTATACTTCATCATACCCTTGTTTAAGGTATATACATCAGTATGTAAGGTCGTAATATTAGAACAGATGAAGAAATCCAGTAGGTTAGGTCTTTTGCGAGGAGAGGTTGGCCAGTAAGTAGGTTATGATGGTGATAAGCAGAAATACTATTTTGATAAAGAATATTATGAAGGATTCGGCCTCTCGGATTCGCCACCCGACTGCCCCAGCTAGGGTGCTTTGCGTTATAATCGCCGCCGCATATAAAGCGAGGACCGTAAGGAAAGAAAAGTGGGATAAGAAATCATTTTGCTGGATTGTATGATTAGGGGGACAGTACACAGGAGCAAAAATATAGGAAAATGGCTCCAAGAGTAGAGAGACGACGGTAGACTCTAGAAACGGTTTAGTATTGTAAGGTATTAGAAAATGTGACAAGGAATTGCGAACAAGTACAGTGGTTCCAGCATGGCCTGTTCCGTCGGGATGATTAGACTTGTATGCTGTGTAGCCAGGGATGAAAAACCTTATCTGTCCGTGAAGTGTGTCTCAGTTATTAGGGCAAGGTCAATACGTTTGTCATGTAGTAATATTTCTAGTTCTTGCCTACGATTTGTTAGTCCAGGAAGAACGGTGAGAGAATGTTGGGTAAGCGTCCTTATGGTGCTTGATTGGGAAGGAGTCTGGAAATCACGGTTGTGAGGAGGGATATCAGAGGTGTGATGAGGATGAGGTGTGCGTCTGTAAGTGTCACTCGTTTTGGCATTAATTACTAAGTCAGTAATCCGTGCTTTGCAAGAAAAAGTATCAATCTCTACTAACTGTAATAATGCAGTACATAGAGCTGCATATTGGTTGACATTCTTAACATACATAGGGGGAAGTTTGTGGACACGTACTGGGGTGGTGGACGTTGTGGCCTCCATATTTTCTTGATCAGCAAGAGGTGCAAATGAATTATTTGATAGGACTCCCGGCGGGGCTTTCACGGTCGCTACTGGTTTCTTTGAGATTGCCATTGGTGGTTGACGAAAAACAGCAGGATTGAGAGGTGTTTGTTCCTTGGGAGATTGTGAGCTTTTGTTCCCTTGCAGCTTGACAGAGGTTTTGGTGTTAGGGATGATGTCTTTGACCTTTTTATTTTGTTTAGGTGAGTTGCCAGAAGTACACGTCCTCTTTTTTAGAGTTACCGACGAAATAGACTCATTGTCTGTGGAGATGTCGCTAGTTTCACTCATTACAGAGGAAAATGAAGAGTTTCTATCAATGAAGAGTTAGTATTTTAAGTTCCTATATACACTATTAATACAGAAAAATTATTTACAATTATTATTATATACAATTACTAATTACTATTTACACTATACTACTACTTACAGTTTTCGTTTTCATTTCTCTAAATCAATGGTAGTTTAATAGTTTTTGAAGTCCACAGACTTATAGCATAAATTAGAATTCAAAATTAAGTCACTTAATATACATTATATGCACTGTAAACTAAAATGTTTTAAAATAAAGCCATAGAAATACTAACATGCAGATCACTGTTTTAAATCAAAAGAGGAAGACTCAAAATTATCCCTTTGCATAAAATTAGGCAAAAAGGCTACATATTTTTGAGAAAATTTAAATTTAAATCTGCATTAAAAAACTTCGCGTTTTGTTTATAATAAAACCGATAACTTAAACTTAAACTGGATATACCGTTTGGTATTAACCACTCGCTTTAAGCACGAAGATTTCTAGCAAAATCCACAAACCGGAAGTGAGATTTTACTAAATGTTTTTTGTTTTCAGTTTCTCGAAATTTTCTCAACCAAAAAGAAAGGCTACAACGATTTCTATCAAACTTTGTACACTATCTACCCACATAAATATCTATAACCCTTATTCGAAACATTTTCCCCGAATAATTGATATTTTTGGGTGGTTCTGGGGGAACAGTCGCGTTATGGTTTAACCAACTACGTAATGTTTATACACATACATAGAATTCCAAATTTGAAAAAATCTGTTAACCCAAAGTACGATTTTACAGAATACGTTTTTGATTTTTTTTGGGGGGGCGGAATTTTCTCAAAAACGGTTACTTCTTCTTCTTTAATTTTGGAATGTTTGTTTCAGAGATCGAAACTTATCACTTTTATTAAAAACCTTTTTCTGAGAACATTGATTCTTAGATGTCGGTCAGTTTGTTTAAATTTAAATTTTGCACATACTTTCTCGGTTTTAACACAGAGTGCTCCTTCAGTCATACAAGGTAAATCCCTACCACCATTTTAGGCCAGCCCAGCTAAACATTATAACGGTGCAATTTTAACCCTTAACTAGTCGCGCAGGGGCAATATGACCCCAGCATTTTTCATTTATCTATTGTAGGAAGTAGCGGTTCCGCCAAAACCTTTAAATTCCTTCTACCTTCCTAGAGTTGGTTAAAGTTTTTCGTTCAGTATATGCTTTGTGAGTAAACCATACTAGTGAACAGTGACCCCACACGCGACTAATTACGTTACACTTTTTTTGTATTCTACGGTAAGTGAATTTCTTTACTTTCTTCTTACAATATTTTATTTTTCTTCTTTTAATTGATATATTTAAGGCATTAAGTATGCTTTTTTTTATACTTTTGACGAAAATATTTTTTATTTTAATCGATCTGATTAGATGGAACAGAAAATTTTTAAACCCAGGAGGAAATTTTGGAAGAGTTATTATACAGACAGGATTTAAAAGAAGAATTAGGTAAAGAAGTAGGTGGAGAAGATAGAGGAAATATGATGTATTACAAAATAGTGATCACGATTCGGTCAGTGAGCAGGAAGAAGATGTGCAGGAAGAATTGGTATTAGAATAAAATTCGGATCATTTTTACTTTGGAAGAGATAATGTACAAAAGTAAATGAAGGAAAGCGTAGTCTATGGTAAATGTTAGAACTAGAAACCATAAAATTATATCGCATCTCCTTGTGCTGTGTACTGTACTGTACTGTGTACCGAGTGCAATTAGGAAAAATGATAATTACAAAGGCTATTTTAATGAACCAAAATGTAAAATATGAGATGTAACTTCGTTTGTATATATATCCTTTTGTGAAGTATTGGCAAATATAATATTGATTCTAACAGGAGTATATTCATTTGAAATGTATACATATAATATTTTAAAAGTTCGGTTAGTTTCGTTATCTCCAAATTCAACCTTTTTTTTTTTTATTGGGGACTGTGAGAATAAAATTTCTAGCGCGACCAGTTTAAGGGTTAAAGAAACTTTCTTAATAAATTGTACTAATTAAAAGAGAAAATCTTGTGAGCGTGTCACATCAGGTTGTTTTTCTATTAGACCAATTCAGGCTATATAAAGTGAAGTATGTCCGTTCTCCGGATCACTCGGAATTTTTTTTGCAGAGAGAGGGAAAAAAATAACGGAAATCCTCTTGATTATATTTGCAATTCAGTTAGACTGAGCTACCAAGTAGCGATGCCATGATCTCTGAAGGTGTAGAAGATTATCTCCTCTCTCAAACTGGCTAAAACCTACTCTTTAAGAATTGTTTAGATCTTAAAATACCTTTATACTAATTAATATAGCAACAATTAATTATTCAAGTTTCCCTTTTTTTATTTTAAAATCTCTTCCATTATAAGTTATATATTATTTTATATAGACAGACTTTTTTTTATCGAGAATTAGGTTAACCGAGAGAGAGAAACTAATGTCCAATAGAAGGTTTCACAAATATAGGTGATATCCATGCTCAGTCTATGGCAGCCAATAAATCTATTGATAGGTGAATCTACAATGCCCTACATGACAATTGCTTCAATTTGCATTTGATTATGGTCAGGGTGGTTGCGACATTTCAATGGTATATCAATATTATTTTACCTGCCCTGATTTGTAATGTATTCCTCCCCACCCCTACCCCCCTGAGCCATCCGAGAGATTTACTAGTCAATTTATTGGTATTCCATTAACGTTTTGGTATTTTATCATTGTTTGATAATAACCATTATTTTCACGTTACAACACTTTTTAATTAAACAACATTTGCATAATAACTATGAGCTTATCTACCAATGTATATTCTGTTTAAATATCCATATTCGCTAATGTATCGTCTTTAAATATTTACTGTTTTACAAAATAACAAGGAGTTGTTGTCCCTAACCTATTCATGGTTATCAATATTAATATTTGTAAATGCTAAAGTATATATTTTTACTATATCATTTTATATTATTAACCGCATTTCATTATAATTACTTTTCTTTATTCTAGGCATTTAAAAACATTTTGTGAAGTGTACATAATAACCTTCATCTGATTGGTAAAAAATCATTTTTTGCGAGGCAGGAGAGAGAAAAATGTAGAATAGAAAAATACACTGAACACTGATATATTGACTGAAAAATCTGGTGTGAAACATACACACAACTTTCTCTTACTCCAGTTTTCAAAACTGTAATTGACACATTTTATAATTAGTGTATCAAATTTAATGAAATTCGTCAAAAACTAAAAAACCTGTTCAGTAAAAGCGTACTTCCGGTTTACTAATTTTCTTGAAACTCGGAATGGCCATCCATTTATTTCTAATTAATTTTATTTGGATAGTAGAATTGTATAATCAAGTATGATAACACTTTAGAGAAAAACATACCCTGCTTCCAATTAAAGTTCCCTTAAATGAATTTTCTCAGAGAAATGTTGTAGATCTTTGTATGTTTAGTTGATATACGATGTTTGAAGAAATCTTCGAAGCCATTTTTGAGAAAATCGCAAAAAAATAAAAAAAATTAACTAGTAAAGTAGTACTTCCGGTTGAGGAATTTTGATAGACAACCTGTCGGATCCCATGGTGATATCTAAACGGAATATCAAGTTTGAACTTTCTACGGTATTTCGTTTTTTAGCAATGCTATTCAAATACACACACACACACACACACACACACATACACCATTTTCTAACATCCACTTTTTGGCACTCAGGGGACCTCAAAACGGATTATTTCAGGTGAAAACTCGATATCGAAAATTTGACGAGATTACAATACTTCCTTTTACTAGGAGTAAGAGAAAGTAAAACAGTGTAATGTAAATTAGAAAGTGTAGAGAACGCGTAGAGAACTATAGAGTGTTGGCGATGTTTCGTGATGACTGTGTGTACAATTTTAAATTGTAGACTCCCGCTGGCTCTTATTATATATTTGTGGAAAACTTCCCCTACTTCTCCTTTCAATCTCCTACGGGTTGAGATAGGCGGATGCTGATCTCTCTTATGATGGAGAATATTTGAATAGCTTGTGGGAGTGAGAGATATTGCGCCTTATGTGACGTCTGAGTGGAGTCGAGCAGATTGCTATATGATTTTTGGCTGCAGGCACGTCACGCCGCAAGCAATCCATTACATAAAGTACCCCTGCTACAGGAAAAGGATAACAAGAACCGAATGCAGCCTATAGATACACAACACATACACCTACATACGGTCAGTATTCGCTAAAACATGTTTTTGATATACTCAGGGAACCTAAACATCCGGTGGAAATTCAATTATTATTATTTTAAGAAATTAAAAAAAAAAATTGAAAAACACTTAAGTTTCCGGGTTGAACCGCGTCAGTGATTTATTAGAAACCGACGTTTCGCCCATAATTGCATTGAGCCTCATTAGGATCTGATGAACCTCATCTTGAAAGTTGTGTTCGATTTCTAGCAAACTACTGACAAGGTCTCCACCGGGAAACTCAAAGGTTGTTCATGAAAAGTGCCGCGGTAACTTCAAAGATCAAAAACAGAATTGTTTTTTAAAGGCTTATTTACTACACGATTTTTAGTTTTGTACGAACTTCAAGATCTAAAATATCCACTGTAAAAAGTGATATCCTATAGGATTTTGTGTGTGTACGTTTTATGAAGGTCGGATGATAACTATTGGGAATATGCAAGGAAATGTATGGCGGATTTTTTATTGTATGGATTAGCCCAAATAGTGTGCAGATTTCTCGTAATGGATTTGCCAGCATCCGGTGTAAATTTCTTCTAGTTCTTAGAATAGAATAAATACAGAAGCGCTAAGATATATGAAGGAAGTGGTATGTCAAACCTTCCTCATTTAGGAACACAGACCTTTAATAATTCTCTTTATCATTGAAGATATGTGGGACTGATAAAAACAAAATAATAATAAATAATATAGATAATAAGTACCATATACAAATTTAAACAGCTTTTTGTATTAAAATAAATGGACTTTTGTAGGAAAAATGGTATAAATATAAAGCCTTATCTTTTAACTATTTCTCCCCTCCAACACATACTGACACCAACAGAACAACTTCATTTTACCAGAACAAAAGTTTCCAGCACAGGTTATGATGACGGCTTGTAAATGTGTCTGCGTATTTTGTGTAATGTTTATATTATGTCCTAAAATGGTTATTATGAGGTTGTAACGAGCCACTAAATTAATGACAAACTTTTTTATAAACTTTTAATGACAAGCTTTTATTGTGGAAAAATGATATTCACTGTTATATAATGGGTTTTAATTTAATCCTATGTCTACTGAAATTGTAACAAAAAATTATTTTTTTGTAACCATATAATAATGTGACAACATTATTACTGTGTCCACTTATGAGTCAACCTATATTTTTAATCACAAATTACAAAAAGAAAAAGTAATTATCACTTTTTCTCACAAGTGACTCAAGATATATTATTCAACTGTAACTACCCCGACATCTAGCAGTTATGCGCAAAAACAAGAACGTATTTGAAAACAAATCCCAAATAAAAACGGATTTGGGATTATAGTAAAGAAAACAGGTTATATATATAGAGAGAGAGGGCGTATTTGATTTGAATTAAAGTACATTCTCAGTATATATTTGAAATTTTTCATATTTTTTTTATACTCGTATACCAATTTAGTGAGGTTGCAGAAAAAGTTTAAAATTCAAGATGTGAGTAAAATATTTTTACACTCTCTTAAAGTTGCCACAATTTGGTTTTATGGCTCCCACTTTCTCTCTAAAAACTGTACATACGGTTCAAAGATATAAAGATATGTTAGAAATATAAATAAATAAATATTCATATATATAAATAAAATATATATTCCATCAAATGAATTTCTTTTAGTTTAGTTTTCCGACTTCTTCTTTTTTCTGGGTTCCCGTCAGGTCAAAGTTACCCTCCACATCAAACTAGTCTTCTTTCTGCAACTAACCTCCAGTTGCTCCTCTATCTGCACCTCCCACCTTCCTTACTCTCTCCGGCTATATTTCTGGGGGCTTTCGTTGAGTTGTCCATACCATTTCAACCTCCTTCCTTCATGTCTCCTTTACTTCCATTTCTTACTTTTATCTTCATTTCTTATTCTATCGCTCTTTTACTTCTTCAAACATCTTCTCCAATAATACATTTCTATTGTATTTATCTTTGGAAGCATCTCCCTTAATAGTGATCCATGCTTCCTATGGATCATTATATAGAATTCCTTCAACTATCGAATAAAATGTTCGGTTTTTGCTATTTTTAGATAGTGTATGGTTCCAAATTACCGGGTGGAGCATCCAAACCTGACCTCTTCTAACACATACCTTTTTCTCACATCCTTCTTCCTCTCCCAAAACTGATCCCAGGTAATTAAAACATTTATTCCTTTTACATTTTTCTTCATCCACCATTAACTAATTCCCTGCTACCATCGTATCTTGTGTCTTATCACCTCGAATGCGAATTCCTTAACTTCCTCAGCATCAATTCTAAATCTTCTCTATCCTTAGCTATGACCGCATGGTCATCCGCAAAAAATCAAGTACAAAGATGTTCATCCTCCTTGTTCCATCTTCACCAAACATTCTTTACATTCACACAATATACATTCTTACCCACAGTTAAGAACCTGGATGGAGTAGAGAGTACTCGATAATCCTCTACTCCTTTTTGACTTATACCAATATTAAAGCACTATTTATCAATATTTGCGGATTAAATCAGTAAAAGCATTCCCTTACATTTCACAACCAGCCAGGCATTTTGTTCCAAGATTTAACTTGGGGGAATAGAGAAAAGCCCAACATAACTAGTTGCCTAACATAGCTAGGGGCATTACAACCAGTACAAAGTAATTTCGTAACTTCTGGATTATTTGGATAATTAAATTTTAATAATTATTCACTAACGATAAGTTCAGTTGAACAAAAAATCTTAAAGCAGATTAAACAGATTAACCTTATGGCGCTATAACCCACAAAGGACCAAGAGTTGCCAAAAGGCGATTATTATTTGGGGGGAAGGGTGTGGTAGCACGTACAGCGGTTCCCTCGTCGCTTTGTTCAAGCCTTCGCTACTTGTTCGCTACCAATTGTAGCTTCCCAGTTTTTTTCACAATACTGTGTCAACACGGTCTTTGGTCTCACAGGCAATCGAACCTTGAAATCTCGCAACAAAGGTGTATGCAGTATCCATGGAGACCAAGTGTGAGGCGATAATATTGTTGATAAATTGTAAACCGTATATATGCTGTCAATTTTTTTTAAAAAAAGGTCATACATAGAATAGATAAAATACTTGAATGAGAATGTTATAGTTAAAATAATATTCTAATTTTAAAATACTCAGCTCCTAAAAATGAAGATAAAATTTATAAAAATTATTTTAAGATTAACACAATTTTTATTTTATTTTAAGAAGCAAACAAATTTTGTAAAATAGTATAACTAAATTTGTACGGCCCTTTTTTTGTCTGTTTGAATTTACATGATTATAACCAGGAGGAACATGGATCTTTCTTATCAGTAAATAACCCCCCAGGGTTTGAGTCATGTAGAACATCAACCTGGACCTTGTAAAGTCAAAAGAGAGGTTGGGTGGGAAAGAAATAGAGAGAGGGGGAGGGATCTTACTATGTCCTGCGAGCCCTATTTACATTTGCTTCAAGCTTAGTCACGGTATCCTGAATGTAATATTCAGAGAATTTTTTTTTATTGTATATTTTCATCCTATATCATGATACCTGGGCCTGCGCTTGTTTTCCGCCCACTCCTTATTTTGCTTATTATTTATTATCAATACATTTTTTTTTTCTTTCTTTCTTTATTTTCTCTTTTATAGATTTTATTTTTATTATCAATTCCAGTGTCGTAAAAATTGTTATTATTAATTTAATTATTTTCGAGAGGAAACATTTACAGTCTGGTCCTTGCGGCCACCAACCATCAGACTAAATTTCCCAGAAAAATATTGTTGGGAAATCGTTGATAAAAAGAATTCTATGAAACGCTAGGACTAAAGGTAAATTTATTCACCAAAATTATAACAATAAACAGTAATGATGTAAAAAAATATAAAAACCAATAACTATTTCAGCTGAAATAAGTTTAGATCGAATGGATAAAAGAAGCTAAGTTTTATAACAAACAAGTTCTTTAATAATAATAAAGGGGAAAACCGCACCAAAGTGGTGTATTTTGTAAAAAGCATTTTGTGAAACTAACTCTTCCACAAGAAAACTTTATGTGGATTACCACACTAGGAGCACTTCCATTTTTTCCTCTTATACACTGTGTCTTTCTCTCTCTCTCTCTCTCACTTTGGCTCACTCTATAGTATAGAAAAGAAACTAGAAGTGGTAGTTAAGAGCTGATATTGCCGTATGTGAAGTTTAACCAAGGCTGTTGCCAGGGTAATGGGGAGTAAAAAAAAAAAAAAAAAAAAAATTAGAGCAGTCAGCACACTCTGTTAAAAATCATTATAACTAACAGGTTTTTTTTTTTTTTTTTTTTTTTTTTTTTTTTTTTTTTTTTTTTTTTTTTTATGTTATGATCTTACTAATAGTTTTTCCAACAACTATTTATAGTAAGAAGAATTTTCACTACCTTTAAGAGTTTTCTTCTTGTTAAAAAATAAATTTGGCCGGGCTAGACGTGTAGACATTTAGTGAAGAATATGCTATATTTCTAGTTCTTATCTAACATTTCTTTTTTAAGTTGAGAAAAAATTCAGAAGTTCTATGATATTCTGCACTGTATTGTTGGACTTGATCTGCAAAGCTGGACAATATGTGGGCTAACAATTGCACTTCTTTTCGTTACACCGATTTCAGATGTTCGCCCATTACTTAGAAATGATTGTAAGCGAACCATGCAATATAGATTGTGATAGAAGATCACAGTAATACGATTTCTGTGATAATGAAACCATATGAAATTTATTCCCAAATACTTTATGCAATACTGTGTAAGTGATATGAAAAAGGACCAGCTTGTACCTAACAGGTTGATCTGTTTTTAGAAATGATCGAACGAGTTTATTGTCTTGGTGGTTGGTTCCTCAGAACTGGAAAGCAGAGAGATATTTTCCATGATAGCCTGCTTCTCTCTGTGGTCATCGTTCAGTTTCGGGCGTTCGTCCATCATCAGGATGTTTTTGTCAGTGTAATCCACTGTTGCTATGTTACACTGTTTGACAAAATATGTTGATGGGCGAACGCCCGAAACCAACAGGATGACCGCAAAAAGAAGCAGGCTGCCACGGAAAATGTCTCTGAAGTTTATTGTCTGTTTTGCCTGCTTCTTTTTGCGGTTATCCTGCTGGTTTTTCTCTGATTGATTTGTGGTTTTTCTCTGATGACCACAATATGAAGCAGGCTATCATGGAAAATATCTCTTATCAGCTCTGCGGAACCAACTACAACAACGTTATTCCATTATTTTCTTAACTGACTGAAATATCAATGCAAGAAAAGTGAAATACCAATATAAAGAAACCAGACTTAGTGTTATCAAGAAACTTGAATTCATGATCCACATTGCAGAGACCGGAGACTAAGATGGTGATCAAAATCGGTGAATCGAAAATAACAAATACACTGACGGGATTTTCCAGTTTTTTGCGATTTTCTCAAAAACGACTCCAACCATTTTCTTTAAACTTCGTATATATATATATATATATATATAATGAACAAATAAACAGGTCTATGATTTTTACTTATAACTTTTTTCCTGGAATTCACATAAGAGAGGTTTGGGGTTGCGTGGTGGGGTTACGCTTTGCCTTAAAGTGACAATTTATTTTATTACATGTTTCTATTATTTATCTAATATTAATTTATGATCAAATGTTATGCTTAAATTCAATTAAAAAAAAAAGATTCTTCGAAATGTAACTTAACTGAACACTTTACTTTATTTCATTTAAGGCACTTCAACATCTATGGTCATTGGCGCCCGGAGCCTTCTCAGTGCACTGTCGGCCTTCAAGCAGTGTTCTCTCATTACAGATAACATTGTCCATCACCGGACAGTGAGCTGTAGAGGCTCCTAGGAAGAAAAAAAATCTAAGGGTAGCACAGCTGGATTCGAAACGGGGCCCTCCGCGTGAATTGAGCAATTTTTTTTTTTTTCAGTTTTAATACCGACTTTCATTATGAAGACAATAACTGGATTCATTAAATTTGGTGTAGCAACTATACATACAGAAACATACCACTTTTGAAACTTTTTTCCGAGATTTTAGAAAGGTTCGCAGAGCTTCCACGACATGCTCCCACAAAAAATATTGAGGCCTACAAGCATTTATTAAAAATTGTAAGTTCGAAGAATGTTTGTCAGTTATATCTATGTAGGAAATCAAGTGCGCGTTTCACACCAGATTTTTTGTTTGTTTTAAGTCCAATTTATACATTTCCAGGAAAACAAGATATTATATTTTTAATATTATAAATATTATATTAATAGTATATTTCTAAGCAAACTTCTGTTAATACAAACCTCTTCTGGTTAAAGAAGGAGAAGAAGTAAAAGGAACTGTGAATTTCCAAGTTTTATATGAATTAATAAAAACAAGAGAAATACTGTCCTCACGCGTTGGTCTAGTCGCTAGCGCACTCGCCTTTGGTGCGAGAATCCAGGTTCGATTCCCATGAAGGCAAAGTCGTGTTGATCCAGCACCGCGAGAAAAAAATAGGAAGCTTCACTTGGTAGCGCACCTAGGTAGCAAATGTCAGAACTAAATGGCGAGGGAACTGCGGCGTGCTTACCACAGATCCCCCAATATATCGTCGCCTGGCATGCCTGGGTCCTTTATGCACTGTTACGACATAGGTTAAGATTAAAAGAAATACTTTTTTAAAAACGGGAAATTGTTTGAAAAATATAATATGAAATATATAATATATATAAAATATATATTAGATTAGATTCACAAAAGGGGAGGCGAGCCCCGTTTCACTGTGACCTTCACTGAGAGGTCTACTGTGGTTATTGCACATCTTTCAGCTTTGCCCAGTTAATCAGGCTGAAAGTGGCTCCGTCATGAAGCTCGTAGCTTCGGGATTGCTTGACCCCAGTTGAAGGAACCTTGTCTTCATCAGACCGGCACACTCACAAAGGATGTGTACCGGGGTTTCCTCCTCGACCTTGCAGAATCGACAGTCAGATATCTAGAAATATCTTTCCATCATAAAATAAAAAAAGAGTACTAATAAAAGATAACCAACTGATACGAGGGTTGGAAGGAATGTCATATTAAGAGTAAATTTCTTAATTTTATCAACTTTATCTGAAGTAGACTCATAAGTTATATCCTTATATCTCTTAGTTTTATCAACGTTATCTGAAGTAGGCCTACATTAAACTTGATTCTGCTAACAGCATCTTATAGGTGTTCTTGCTGGGCCACTAATGCATAGAAGATCATCTATCCATCATAATGGGTTTCAAAGGGGATACAATTAAACATGTTTTATATAATAAGGTAAAGAAATACATAATAATAATAATCTCTTGGTGGATACACTATTTTAACAAGCTTGTATTATAAAGGAGGTTGTTTAGCTTGGATAGCAGAGAGAGACACTTTGGTTGGGATAGAAGAAACACTATCTTAAAGCTCGTTATCCGACGCTAAGGTTGCGTGAGGATGTGGAAGCTTTTTTTATTCCTCCAAGTCTGACAACTCTTTTTTTTTATTAAAAAAAAAAAAAAAGAAATAAAGAAAAAAAGTAGGGAACCTAATTCAGGACTACGTAATTAGAGATAACAGGCTAACAGACTAATGAAGCTCCTTTGGAAACATATTCTAGCCATAATGATGAAAAGTGTCCAATTTATTTATTATACGTACATTTTATTATTTTGCTTTCTTAGATTTTGTTTCAAATATATTTTTTTATTTATATTTTTTCGGTTTTCTTCCCAGAAATACATATATTTAGGAGTTCTTAGCGAATGGCGAAATATATGTGAACAAAAAATCTCAAAAAAGAGTAATCACAGGAAGCTTAAACTTTCGTTTAGATCGTAATCACCACATCAGACACGAAGATTACGGGCAAAAATCTATCCCCCTAAGCAAGACTTCATGGAATAGATTTTTCTAGAAAAAAAAAAACAACAACGATTTTCTTTAATTTTCGTAAGCCATCTACAGCATACTGAAATATCAATCATTTTTAATTGATACATTTTCCTGGGGAAAAAATAGATTTGATTTGTGAGGTTTCTGGGTGAAAAGTGACGATAAATTTTCCTTTAAAGTACCACTTAAATACAATGTATAGTTCTACCACACACATATATTAATACACATTACAAGCGTTGCTAGAATTTCAAATCTGAAGAACATCTGTTAACCGGAAATGTTATTATTACAGAATAGGTTTTTGAGATTGTCTCATAAAGGACTATGGCATAACAAAGGAATTTTGGGTAGTTCTGAGGAATCTGCCCTCTATTTTCAAATATTGTTTGTTCAAATTGTCAGTTTTGAAAATATTAATTAAATATTGAATTTCAAAATTTATATATATATTTTTTTCCAAAATTTATTAATATATATTAACAATTTTATCCTATTAACAATAAGTGACTATTTAATGTCTATAGTTTAAAAAAATTTATCAGAGATTAAAAGTAATATTTTATTTATGGAATTTAGTAAAATAATTTACATATATTACTATAATGTAGCAAAAAAATGTAATTTCTGAATACATAATTTCATTTACGTAATACCGGAACTGGTTTCAAAAGCACAAAATATGGAAAATTATATATATACCCGAAAATTTAGTAAAATAAGGTGTAGTATATATAAGGAAAACAAAATATATGTATGCGATTATATTTTATAATTTTTGCGCTCAAAATTAAGCCTACATACACAAAAATATCATATCTAATTTACAAGTGTATATGTTACCTGTTGTAAAGAAGCCTTCTTTCCTAGCCACCGGCAGAGCGTCAACGAATGCATACATATTACTAGTTAAAAAAAAAAAAAACTTACCAGAGGAAATTGTGATAAGAGGCTGTACGAATATGAGATGACCAAAGGAAATAAGTGAGAGCGATAAATTAGGATGGAAATTTCCAAGGTGTTGAAAACAAGCAAATATTATGTACATGTTAAACAAATATCAAGGGATTATGAAGGAAGAAAGGAAGTTTTGTCTGTATTAGTAAACCAGCAACATAATATGATGATGCTTACATCTCACATATTATATAGCACGTGCTCACAATATATTTCACTAAAGCTTTACCCTACCACCTCACAAGTATAAGTATAATGCTTATACTTGTATATTACTTAGTTTAATAAAATATATTTTACATAAATTTCAACTTAGTCTTAAGACTTTGCATTTATAAATATAATTTTAATCAACAATAAATAATAAGATATCTCTTAATGAAAATATTAATTTTTAACCGTGCAGATGACGTGACAATAAACTATCTATCCCCATTATTTAGTAACAATAGTTGGCTCAAACAATTAAAAGAATAAAATACTCTTATTAAATATAAAAATGTGGGATGAGAAACACTCACATAATTTTCTCTTAGTCGAATTTACACAGTTCTACATGACAAATTTTTTTCAAACTCCTGATTCACTTACTAGATGTTTAGTTGTCTTCAATGTTATTATATCATTGGGGAAACTATATTTAATAAAACCACTTTTTTGGAAGAAAGATTAATCATACCCACCCAAAACGCCCATAAATGGAGTTTCTCGGAGGAAAAAAAAATTTACAAATAAAAGTGAAAGATCTTTGTATTTAGTGTTATTAAACGAATTTAATGAAATCAATTGGTGACTTTATGGAGAAAATCGCAAAAATCTGAAAAAAAAAAAAAGACTTCAGTAAATTCAGATTTTTGGCAATGTATTTCATTCTAATTAATATTATTTAGATGAAGAAAGCATACAATAAACTAAATTAGCACTTTAGAGTAAAATCTAATCCAATTCCTCCATAAAAGCCATCATTAATGAAATTTTTCCAGAGAAATGTTTCAAACGATGTTTAAAGAAAATCGTTGGTCTATTTTTGAGAAAATCGCAAAGAAAAAATGAAAAAAAAAACCCTTTAGTAAAGTGATAATTCCGGTTGAGAAATATTTACAGATAACTTACTGTCGGTCTAAACGGAATGTCAAGTTGCAACTTTCTGCGATTTTTCATATTTGAGCTATGCTATTCACAAAAGACATACGCACACACACACACACACACACACACACACACACACACACATCACACCACGCAAACACAGACTATTTTTCTAGAAACAACTTTTACGAATAGTTGTGGTGGTTGGTTCCGCAGAGCTGGAGATCATCAGAGACAAACTCGGAGTGTGTAAACTGAATTTGCTATGTGCAAGTCTGTGTTATCACACTGTCTGACAAACACATCCTGAAGATGGGCGTACGTCCGAAACCGGTCGATGACCACAAAATGAAGCAGGCTATCACGGAAAATATCTCTGAAACTTTTACGAACTCTGGAGACCACAAAACGTATATGAAATAGAAAAACCACACCCCACCCCTTCTCCTCCAAAAGTGCTCTTAAATGAATATTCCCGAAGAAATGTTGCAAATAAAAATTGCAGATCTTTGTATGTGTAATTAACAATATCAAATTTAAAGAAAATTGTTGGAACCATTTTGGAGAAAATCGCAAAAAAAAAAGTGAAAAAAATAACATTCAGTATAGTGGTACTTCCGGTTGTGGAATTTTGACAGATAACTTTCTGTCGGATCTCATGGTGATCGCTAAAACGGAATATTAAGTTTGTACTTACTGCGATTTTTCGTTTTTGAGCTATGCTATTCACACACATACACCCTTTTCTAAAAACCACTTTTTTGGACTCAGGGGACCTCAAAACGGATATTTCCGGTGAAAACTCAATATCGAAAATTTGACACGATTACAGTATTTCCTCTTTTACTGGGAGTATGAGAATCTAAAAATCGATCAATCAAGCAAGGTTATTATTTTATTCAATATATCGTTTTCTTCCACAGGTAAGTAATGTTTCAATATATATTTTTCTTTTCTTTTCTTTTTTCATATTTATTTTGACATATCGAATGCATTTATGACTGTTATCTATATATATATATATATATAGTATTTTTCCGCTCACCTCACTCCATACACTTCTTCTTCAAACTTCAAAAGAAAATCCAAAGATAAAGGGGAAAATACTTTGACATAACATAATTCATTCTTGTCTTACCTTCTCATCTTGTTCTTACTGTTAGAATTTTCTATCAAGAGTTTTCCGCTCTCTAACTTACTGATCAAACAAGTTTCTTCATTTATAAGTTCCTTTTTAGTAAAACCTTTATAATATTACATTTCATGAAAAAAAAAAACCTGGCAACTATTATAATAATTCACAATATTTATTTTTGAGATAACGATTGCAGTTTTGGGGAAAAAATTAAATATTACACACAAAAAAAAAACTTACTTTGATATGACTTTCAAAATTACGATTCATAAATTTAATAATTTTTTTATTATTTTGAAGTTTCATGTTAGGCTGTTCAAAACAAAGCATATTCTACAAAATTTTCTTTCAATTTTTGAGGATTTAGAAAGAGGTCTATTGAAAATTTCGAATATTTGTTACTAATATTACATTACAGTAACTTTGTGTACATCTCGTTTTCTACAGCAATAGTAGGATAATGCAAAGGGCACTCCTCTCTTTATACCTACTTGTCCACCCGACCACCTCTATATTTACGGTGGAACAAATATGTAAAATTTGTATTAAAAGAAAATTTGTAATTTTATATATAATTGTAGTAAAAGGAGTAAGAGAAAGTTGGTGTGAGTGTTTCACACCAGATTTTTGCTTTTATTAGTATTACAGCCCATGTAGTTTACATAGTATTACAGTTGCTCGACGTAGAAAAAAATAACAGATCGTACTAGCCAAATTTTATGATTCAACAAGTTGCTATAATAGTGTGAAAGAAACTTCGACTTTAGATATAATTTGATTCATTTAAATAAAGTTTGTCAAGGCCCCCCCCCCCCCGGAAAAAACATCAATTGCAACTGTGTATTAATTAAAATGATTGGCCGTGAGATAAGTTGAAACATTTGAAATTTACAGTTGTTAATTAATCTATATTTTAAATAGTAGCATGCAATTATAATATTAATCGTGGTAATATACCACTTACTTTTATTATAATAAGATTTTTTTAAATAATTTATGAAAGTAATATATCTTAAATGTATCTTTTTTTATGATAAATAGCTCACATAAATGGCGTAATTTTTTTTTTTTACAACCTTTTTTATTTGGAGGAGAAATAGAGTGTATGAACTGCGATCTTAACCGATTGTGTCCCCTGTTGGTGGACTCTACCTACAGCATCCCTATCAGGAATCATATCCAAAATAACATTCTGCAATACCCAGTATTAAAACTAATACTTCTCTGGATGATAGCATCGTCGTTCGTTGGGAGATGCATTGGAATTCCCTTCAACCATGCTGCAGTTACTAGCTACACATACTATGAGTAGCTCTAGAATACTACAACAGTTAAAGATGGCATGGGAAGGGAAGGGTATATTGGCATCCCAGAGAGTGGGAATCTCTAATACCTGCTGGCTTCCTGTTTTGAAATTACCCCAGAAATGGATGAGAAATTTGTCTAACAAGTCTCTACAAAGCTGAATGCCAAAAGAGGATGGAGTAACGAATCACCTCTGCATAGTATTAAGGAACCTAATCAGATAAATTTTCCAGCCTCTTTCAAGCTAGAATTTAAAGGAATGAAAGAGAAGGTATCCAGTACAATCTCAAGAGAAGGTATATGGAGGTTCAGCATTTACACCTCAGCTAGACCCATTGTGCACTCCGCGCAACACTGTGGTAATAACTGAAATATGTAAACATATGATTATTTGTAAAAAATGCCTTTCGATGTTAAAATAGATTCGTGAAATATATGAAATAAAATCATATGTAGGGGTAACATAACATCTAGAGACGCTTTCGAAGCATGTTTTTTTATTGCTAGCTTCTCTAAATGTAGCCGACAATGAATCATTCCTAGGTATTTCTTTTACATTCCATGTTCAATTGAAAATATTATTCTCATATTAAGCACTTCCTAAACTAATAATCATTAATTTCGATATATCTAATAATAGAAAACAAGTTCTTCAAGAAAAAATGTACCCGCTTTTTCTTTGTTTCCGGTATGATGATACTCTGCATTAACTTTTTGTAAAAAAAAAGTTTGTTATATAAGCCAACACAAATTGAGAGTGTATCTTTTCCTGCTACCGCTCCAATAATAACATAGTAATAAAAAAAAAAAAAAGGAAAACCAAGGAAAATTTGTCCATTATCTTAGAAGAAAAGAGAAGAAGACCAGCCATCCTGAACAGAAGAAATAAGAGAACGTTACGTTTGGCCATACTCAAACAGAGTTTTTCAAAGTATTATATGAAGATGTAGGTAAACAAGAAACTCCCATTAAAGAAGAAGGGAGTCTTTTGTTGGAGTTAGTGGGAACAGGGGGTAATATCAGATACAAAGGGGAAGAAGATAAAATACTTGCAAACTTGAGAATATCCTATAAAAACGGGGCAAAAACTAAACAAGAGAAGCTAGGGAATGGAGTAAAGATATGGCCGGCAGATAACTCTTAAAAACAGAGAGAAGAAATTTTATATGAAACACGTATAATAAAAAGCCTTGAACATTCTTTAAATTATCAATAATATTTTACTGCATAACATTAATTTAAAAAAAAGAAGAAGGTTTTTTCATTAAAGTTTCTCAATCGAACTTAAACTAGAAATACTAATATGAAAAAAAAGATAAATTCTGGAGGAAGGGTAAGGTTAAGCTTTCCCGTAAAGTGTTACAGATTTATGATATTCTTTGTTGTATTTTGGCTGAGAGGGTACGTAACACTAATTTAAAAGTGTCTGTATCTGCTCGGGCAGTTTAAGCTGCGTTGAAGGCACTGAGTTCATGTGTCTTCACTTCTAGGTTGGTACTAGAATGTTCTGAAAGACTAGAAGAGTTTTCTTCTTTGAAGGACGTGCAACTATTCTGGGTACCAGGTCATAAAGGAAATTTTGGGAATGAGGAGGTGGACAGGTTTGTCAAATTAGGCGCCTCTCCCTGCCTTTGATAGTCTCGAGCCTGCTTTTGGTGTGTCTTCAGGCACATGTCTGTCTAGCTTCCAATCATGGATGCCTCCACAGCAATCATCCCTATGGATGAGCACAGTGCATTGCTCATTCAGGGTCCGGTCAGGACTACTAATGAGATTTTGCTGTTTCTTTACCTCTCTCACTCATCTGTCCCTTACAAATCCTTTACAGGCATTGTGGCTTGAGGTGATACCTCTACATAATGAGGCTACCAAGAAAACATTAGTGGGCGTAGAACGTATGGCTCTTAAGCAGACGCGAATTGCTTTAAACTATAGTCTATTGAGTTCCGACAGCACAGATTAACTCGCATTCCCATAAATCCCATGTCCACAGTCCTGTTTCGACATTATAAGGTGTCTAAATAGCAACCATGCTACAATTGGATGAGCATTGTATGATACATGTGCTATGCATCCAGCTGTTTATTGTTATTTAACATTTTTTTAATCAGTTAATCTCCGTACTATGAATATCCTTTAAGACCTTATGAACATTCATTCCCTGCGATATGGTTGGTGGGCTTAATTGCATTAGTTATTGTCTTAGAGCATGATTTGCTTTTCGCCTACTAAGCGCACCATCATTTTCCGTACTGCCTTATTTATATATTTTTTAGTTATGAATTCAAATTCAAGATTAGTCAGATTTTTCGGAAAATATTTAAACAAACTTTCAGAACTAACCATAAACAAATGTAATGGGTCAATGATTCGGAGAGCTATGAGCGTTAAGCTAATTTAACGATCATATTTATTGCTATTAACAGCCCACCTATAAACTTACATTAACTTGAAAAAAAAAAAATATACGAGCAATAACTTAATCGTAAAGTTTCAAAACTATAAGCAACTAACTAAATAATGATCATCATAAATTTTTAATATGCTCATCTTTACGCTCCCCACACCCCACCCTACAAAAATAATTGAATATAAAAGTCAAGAATTTTTCAATTTTACCGCCAAACTACCCCCGCCATTTATGGGTATCAACAATATAAAAGTTCTTATTTCTTCTTAGTGTAAATATTTTATTTTATATACTACACGTATTTGTTGTTAAATATAATTTCATTTTTATTGGCCAGTTGATCTGGAAATGACAGTTATTAATTAAATCTAGCGATAGAAATTACGTCAGATTCAGTTTCAAATAAAATATCTTTTCAATAAAGATAATTATATCTGGCATTTATCGTTAGTAAATACTAGATTCAATACTCAGCGCTTTCGCAAATAAAATTACTTCAATTGAACAATAATATGAAACGAAAAATTGGACGTTTCGGCCTAATGAAGCCATCTTTAGCACTACTGAAAACTGTAACTAACATCTGTTAGATAATCTTATTAATGCTCTGAATATATTTCAATGTGGTAAGGTTACAAAAATAATTTGGATAACTTATTTACTACTAAATTAACATACCATAATTCAATTTGATTATTTCAAAGATAAACAAAAATAATGACGATAAACAAAAAAAAATAAAGGTGACAAAATATAAACTAGATATTTTACAAAATTAATGATTAAATTCAAAATTAATTCGGAATTAACAAATAATTAAATCTATTAAACACTGAACTGTTGTCTTATGAACTTTATATCAGATAATAATAATTAATTAATTATAATTTTTTGTAAATATCTTTTATTACCACAGCCGCAATAGACTCAACAGGTTTCATTCAAAGTCATAATTTGACATTTCAAATCATATTACAACGAAAATTTTCGTCTTAGCTTCCAATGTGACATGGCAATTATTATTTTTTATTCGTGTCTATATTCGAAGGAACACATCATTTTTTTAAATACCATTTATCATGATCCAGAAACATATAATTCTGGTGAAAAAAAAAATCACCAAAATTTAAAAATAATGCAATATTTCCTTTTTACAACCATAAAAGAATGTAAAACCAAATTTTGATTAGTTAATAATTTAAGAACTGTGAAAAATATAAGGTGCAAAACCGGTGGTAATAGGAAGGGGAAAATGGAATTATTCGTTTTATATATCTATTTATCTATTTATCTATCTCTAGGTTATATACATAATATAGAGCTAGAAATGACTAATGTTTTAAATAAAACTGAAAACAATAGGACATAGAAATTATCTTTGGACATCTATTATTAATGGCGGTTCTTGCATATAACTATTGTGTAGTAGAGTTTCTAGTGGTAGGAGAATTTAACTTGTATGTTTGTTAGGGGAGACATTAATTATAAACAGATATGTATCAACATCACCATGAAATAAATCTGACATTTTCTGCACGAATATTCTAAAATGGTGGTGGCGTTTTATGGCAGAGAAAATAGCTGTTTTTATATTTTTCGTATTTATTTATTCTTACATATTTGTAATGTAATTATAATTTTAATAAATCATAAATGCTCGTCATATATCATACTTCTATTCTAAAAATAAATTTATGAATTAATAAATTATATACGTACGTATTATATATATATGTAAATTGACCTTTGTCTTATTTGTGTATTTTTACTTTAGTTAGTCTCTTATGCCAGTACTTGTTTTATCAGTCATTTTTATTTAATCGATGAATATGGTATTGAAATAATTATGTCATTTTGGAAACCAATGGAACTTAAAAAACAGTATTTTAGAGCTAAGATATTCTAAGATTTTAAAGTAGGACTGAGTGAATCTCATTGTATCCAGCGATTGCAACAAGCGCCTTTGATGGTAACTCCAACAAGCGCTCCATTCTCGTGCTACTGGTTTAAAAGAGGACGTGGTGTGGAAGACCATCTCCGGCCGTAAAAATATTGCTATCGTACAAAAAAGAAAGAAAAAAGATGTTCATTTAATGGGTATATATGAAATCATAGAGGAGTCATTTAACATTTGACCCTCGAAGCCGGCACTATCAACTATTCTGCACCAATATCTTAGGATTATTGAAGAACCACTTGATCGTAAGTTGATATTTACACGTAACGTGAGGGAGAGCATTAACAGAGAAAAAGCAGCTTTGCGAGCATTGTTCTTCTTTTTTCATGGGGGCTCTTCTTTTTTCACATATGTCGCAAAAGAACAAGCTTCTACTTATTAGGTGATGGTAAGTCCCATGCTTCTGTACGCATCTCCAGCATGGAGCCTGTCGTGCTAATCCAACATTGCTAGCCTTCAAATAGTCCAGAATAAGTTTTTGCGTCTAGTCACGGATTCACCGAGGTATATCCGGATATCCGTAATAATAAATGCCATTTTGGCTTACTGGAGAAACGTATCCACCATCTGACAAAGAAATTCTTCGCGCTGACAAGCCTATGTAATAACTCTCTTTGCAGAAACATCGGGAATGGATACCAAACATGGACATTGGGTTCAGACATAGGAGCGAGCATGAAGAGTGCCCTTACTTAAAGGCCCGGGCATTCCCTTAGGGTTTTACCACCAGTTTTCTCTTAAAATATAATTGTTATTAATACATTTCAAGATTTTATGTAATTAGATGGAGGTTATAGTTTTTTTGTAACTGGTGCTCCAATTGTACTTGTATATATTTGTGTACATCTGATACTTTATCAGCTGTAGCATGCATATTCCTTTTGTTCCTAACCGGTTTCGGATTTTCATCCATCGTCAGAGCAAATTCACCAAGTTCGTGCAGAGAGTTCACTTCAACGCAATGTTTCTGTTACACTCACACTGTTTGGTTTGTTGGTTGTATATATGTGTGGGTGTAACTGGTTAACACAGGTTTCTGTTACACTCACAATTTTTGGTTTCTTGGTTGTATATATGTGTGGGTGTAACAGAAACATTTCGTTGATGTGAACTTTCTACACGAACTTGGTGAATTTGCTCTGACGGTGGATGAAAATCCGAAACCGGTCAGAAACAAAAGGAATATGCATGCTACGGCTGATAAATACCAGTTGTAAACAAATATATATATAATGGATTAGTTAGGTGGAGAGAATTTGTCTGGTTGATGAAATAAGAAGACTGGGTTAACACTGGTAAACTATGTATAATGATAATGAGTGACACTTTCTGCCTGGACTATACACTTGTAATGATACTGTATGGTAGATTGGAAAATGGGTAATGATACGTAGTGGTAGTGATTGGCTGTATGAACTCAGTAGTACGAACTGTGCAGTTGAATATTGGCTGTATGAACTCAGTAGTATGAACTATACTATTGAATATATTTCTCTGGACTGTCCGTCGCTCTATATTTATGTTTCTCCCACTCCAGTCAGAGAGTGGTTGGGTTCGTTTCTCTTCTCTTTACTCTCTTTGGTTGCTGTTACCTATAGAAGTAGAACTGGAGCACCACTTATAAAAAACTATAACCTCCATCTAATTACATAAAATCTTAAAATGTACTAATAACAATTTACAACAATTAATACAGCGGTCGTAACGAACACAAAAAACATTATATTTTGAGGGAAATGCCCGTACCTTTAAGTAAGGGCTCCTATGTCTGCACCCAATGTCCATGTTTGGTATCCATTCCCGATATTTCTGCAAAGACAGTTATTACATAGCTTATCAGCGCGAAGAATTTCTTTGTTAGGTGGTGGATACGTTTCTCCACTATGCCAACATTGCATTTATTATGTATTTATTGTTACGGATATCCGGGTACACCCCGGTGAAATGATGTTATCCAGCAATGCGGACCCATCCACATATATTCAATAAATAATTATTAATACTTTAAAAATCCAAACGAGTGCGAATTATCAAAGAAACCTTCCAATGGTTTGAATGATGGCGGAAGTCGTATTATTTCTAACATTCTAACTGGTGTAAAAACATTCCGTTTTACGACGTTTTAACACGACAAGAAAGTAGTTAATAAAGAGGGTTTCTGGCCCACCAAAAAAGTCCAATATGGCGGCCATCATCCAATTCGAGCCAAAATTCTAATCTTGTAGCCGCTAATCAGAGGTTACAACCAGGGCGAGATCAGCCTAACCGTGACCCCAGGTCCAGTTGGAGCCAAATTCTAATCTTAGAGCCGCGCAATCAGAGGTTACAACCAGGGCGATATCAGCCTAACCATGACCCCAGGTCCAGATGGCGCCAAATTCTAATCTTAGAGCCGCCCAATTAGAGGGTATTACCAGTGTGATATAATCAATAAGATTAAAACTAAGGAAAAATTGTAATTTAGCCAAACCTTAGCCTTGTTACTACCCAGTTCGATAACACCCTAACCGCGACCCCCGGTCAAGTTAGCACGATAATTAATAAGATTAAAATAGAATATAGAAAAAACGTATAAAAAAAGGTAAAAGTGTTTAAGGTAAATAAAGGTTAAAATAAAAGTTGATTTAATACTAGTATAGTGAATTAATAAGATGAGGTAAAATTATTTAAAAATGCGTATGTAATGATGGGGAGGAGGTTATATTATTACTATAAGATTAAAATAAAAATATAGAAAAAACGGGCATTTATAAAAAAAGGTAAAAGTATTAAAGGTAAATAAAGGTTAAATTAAAAGTTGACATAATTTTGGAAAAAAGGTAAAATTATTTAAAAATAAGTGTGTTATGATAGGGAAAAAAAGATTAAATTCGAATAAGTAAAAAATGTAGATAGAGCATCTCTATATCGCATAGCCATGACCTGAGGCTAAGATAGCATGATAAATAATAAGATTAAGATGAATTATTAAAAATTAAATTTATTATTACATAATTTTGTTATTTTCTCTATATCATCCCGCGTATGTAATGATGTGAAATTAATAATAAAAAAAAAAAAAAGATTAAAAAATACAAATCAGAACATGATCTTGTAAGTTATATTATTTCCTAACCATAACCCCGAGTTCAAGATAATAAGATTATGAATTATTAAAAATTAAATTTATTATTACGTAATTTTGAACGAGCTGAAGATAAACTTCGTTGAAAATGATTTTAATTAGGTGATAACAACATAGTGATTTAAAAAAGTGTTGGTTTTTTGATATGCGTTTTTTCACCAATAGTAGTGGTGCATGTCGGGCTATAAATATGATCTACGGACAGCTTTTGACATCACTTTTTTCTTAAGGAGAATTGATACAACTCCAAGCATCAAATTCAAGCAGATATACATAATGGCCAACTGCATGAAGCATCCTGTGGTGCTAAAAAGGTGCGTTTAGAACCTTCCAGGAAGGATCTTTTAGCACTTCCAACGGGGTTTCAGCATACAGCCGTACCCTATGAGACGGCGTTCAAGAGTCGTCTAGCATCCTATTTTGTACGTTCAAGCAGCTGCATGGATCTGCCATCATTTTTGGATAGTGTTAAGTCGAAAGTTGTGGACATAATACAACAATGCCTACTATTACACACGGCCATTAAATTCAATCTATGGGCTGACTGCACTTTCCAAAATCATCATGGTGAGAACATGGAAAAGGCTCTGAAGACTCAGAACAAACCGGTATACGTGAGTGATAATATTAGCACAGTAATAGATATAGCCTTTAATAAGTTAAAAAGGGAATTAGAAGAGGCAGCAATGTCCAAGAGTGGTTGGTCATTGGTTTCTGTGGATGGTTTAAGGGTTCGGGTGGGGAAACATAATCCATTAAGGGCATCCACATATGTACCATTACCTAGCAGCATTGCATGTAAAAAAGCGTGCATCAATGTCAAAAATTATGATAATAGATGCTTTCTATACGCAATTCTGGCGAAATTTATTGATGGAAAACATGCACAACGTCCAAGTAAATATATTGATTTGGAAAGTAAGTATAATTTTTCATGTATCAATTTTCCAACATCTCTTAGAGATGTTGAAAAATTTGAAGCATGCAATAATATATCGATCAATATATTTGCGCTTGATGATAAAGACCTTGTGTATCCGGTAAAAGTTGTGAATAAAGAATTGACAGACCATCGTGATTTGCTAATTCTAAATTCACACACTGATTACCATTATGTTTACATAAAAAAGTTTAATCAGCTTGTTGGTAAACCAATTTCAAAACTAAAGGCTTCGAAATTTATTTGTAAACGTTGTTTTACCCATTTTGATAAGCGCTACAATGGGGAGTTACGTTATGAAGAACATGTTAGGTTGTGTCATACACACAAACCTGCAAGGGTCCAGCTACTAATAGAAAAACCATATGTTGAATTTGAACATGGAGGCCGCATTCAACGGGTGGCGGTTGTAATATACTTAGATTTTGAATCTATATTAGAACCGGTGGATATGTGTAGGCCTAACGCTGATGAAGTGTATACACTCACAACTCATGTGCACACACCGATGAGTTTTGGTGTATACATTAAATTCAGCGATGAATTGTCCAACATTGAACATGGTTTACCAACCCAACCCTACATATACAGAGGACCTAATGCAGCGAAGGAGTGTGTGCTGTATTTGAATAAAATTGCCAAAGCTGTAGAAATTATCTACAGCATGCAAACACCTATGAATCCTATGACTGATGAGCAGGAGGACATGTTTCATCATGCCACAGTTTGTTATATGTGTGATCAACCTTTTACCGACCAAAATATAAAGGTAAAAGATCACTCACATATATCAGGCGCGTATAGAGGACCAGCTCACAATAATTGCAACCTGTTATGTAGACAATTAAATTTTGTTCCAGTATTTTGCCATAACCTTAGCGGTTATGATTCTCACTTTCTAATTAGACAGCTAGGATATGATGATAAGGATATCTTGATTATTCCAACTACTGGTGAACGATATATATCATTTATAAAAACTGTGTCCAATAAAATAACGTTACGCTTTGTTGACACATACAGATTTATGGCAGATAGTTTGGATAACCTGGTGAAAAACCTTACACATTTAGTGGAAACTCCAAAATATTTTAGCGCTGATAAAATGAGCCTAGTGTCTAGGAAAGGTGTATTTCCATACGAATATATAACATGTTGGAATCGTTAGAAGATACTTCACTACCCCCTATAGAGATGTTTGGTAGCAGTCTTAAAGGGGGTGAGAATATCAGCGCTGATGATTATCAACATGCGTTAAACGTTTGGAATACATTTTCCTGTAAAACACTTGGTGAATATAGCGATCTATATTTAAAAATTGATATATTATTACTCTCAGACGTATTTGAACAGTTTCGAACTGTTACGATTAAATCCCATAAATTAGACCCCGCATATTATTATACATTGCCTGGCCTATCGTGGGATGCTATGTTACGATTTACCCGTTGTAAACTTGAACTTCTCACAAACTATGAGCAAATTTAATGATTGAGCGGGGGATAAGGGGTGGGATATGTCAAGTATCATGTAGATACGCTGAGGCTAATAATAAGTTTACCGATAATTATAACCCCTCTTATCCGTTTACATTTATAACATATCAGGATTGCAATAATCTATACGGTTTGGCAATGAGTAAATGTCTACCATATGGTGGTTTCAAATGGGTAAAAGAACCGGACAAGATAAATTTAGATTCGTTGGATGAGTTTGATGATGTTGGATACATATTGGACGTTGATGTTGAATATCCAATAGAACTACACAACGCTCACAACGATTTGCCATTCTTAGCGGAAAATATTGTGCTCGACAAGCAGACTAAACTTGTTCCACACTTAAGACCTCGTACAAATTATGTATGTCATTATATAGTGTGAAACAAGCAGTGGCACACGGTCTCAAACTACTACGTATCAATAGAGTACTAGAGTTTAAACAGTCAGCTTGGTTAGCACCATATATACAGCATAATACAGAATTGCGTAAACTGGCGGCAAACGAATTTGAAAAGGATCTGTCCAAATCATTCCTAAATCTACCATTGTGTATATCTCGTGTTTTATCAATAGTTAGAAACCCATGGCGATTCTGCTAACAGATATTGCACGTCTGTTTAAACTTGTCAAATGAAATATTGGGTGAACTTATATGATCACTATAAATATGTCTTAAATTCAATTCATCCTGTTCAAAGAGAATAATAAAATTTGCATGATCACGAACCAAGTGTTTAGGTATTTTTGCATAACTTTGGCACAGATAGAAGCAATTAATTTGCTTATGGCGTCCCATACTAAAATATTTACGAATGTTTTCCTGTTCATCCATGGAGACATCATCAAAAATTATAATCGAGTTTGGTTCGGCATCGTTGGGAATCTGTTGAGCATTATCAATTGTAAAATAGCCAATTTCTGGAACCAGTTTAAAAATGTTCTCTAAATATATATATTTGTCTTGTTGAATTGATCTACTGCATATATAAACATTGGTGAATTTCAAACCATTTGATTGTAACAACAAACAGACCATAAGATTTGTTTTGCCAGATCCAGAAGTACCACAAATGAGCGCTCTTATACTATCTGGTAGCAGTAATCCATGACGATTTAATTTCACAGGTTCATCATCTTTTAGAAGCATTAATTGGTTGCAAATAGGGAATTTTTCACTTTGCTCCTCTAAACGCATGGTAGGCTGGGGGCTGTTGGGTATATATATATACGTTCAGGTCCGAATTTGCTATCATAATGAGAAAGAGGATTAGTGGGCGAGGTCTTATAAATTCAGTGATTAACAAACTACCTTTTGAACTACACATACCCGGTTATAGATACTGTGGTCCTGGAACCAAATTACAAGAGCGGTTACAACGTGGAGATAGAGGAATAAACCCTTTAGACGAAGCCTGTCGTGAACAAGACATTGCATATTCAAAATATAAAGATATAGAGTCAAGACATAAAGCTGATCGTATACTTGTTGAAAAAGCTTGGCAAAGAACAAAAGCTAGTGACGCATCTTTTGGTGAGGAGGCAGCGGCCTGGGCAGTTACAAAAATCATGAAAGCTAAGTTGAAAATCGGAGCCGGGGGGGAAGAGAGGTGGCAGCAGAAAGATGAAGAAAAATACAAAGATGAGGAAGAGGAAAAGGACTCAGATGAGAATTTTACCAATACCAAGAACTGGAGGAATTCTACCATTTCTATTACCATTATTCGGCGGGCTTTCAGCTATTGTGAGTTTAGCTGGAGGAGCGTCGGCTATAGCTAAAGTCGTAAAGGATACACAAGCGGCTAGAGATCGGTTAGAAGAGATGAGAAAGCATAATAAAAAAATGGAAGCACAACAAGTTGGCCATGGATTTTATCTTAAACCTTATAAAAAAGGATATGGTTTGCAAATTAAAAGGGATTGACTAATTCCGAATAGAGCATTGACAAATATAGAATTGATGAAATTTGCTAAAGATGTGCCATATTTTAGAGGAGTGTATATGCGTGACACTTTGCCAAAAAGACCAAAAACGTATGAATGTGCAATTGTAAACTTGGATTCTATCAATAACATGGGCACCCATTGGGTGGCGTATATTAAAAAAGCAAACAGAGTGGAATATTTTGGCCCTTTTGGTAACCTCAGGCCACCATTAGAATTTTTGTATTACTTAAGCGGTTGTGATATAGTGTACAATAGGAAGAGATACTAAGTTTGGAATACACCATATTGTGGGCATTTATGTTTACAATTTCTATATAATAACGCATGAATTTGAAAAACATATCTTAGTCATGTCGTACACGTTCACATTAACTGGTACATCTAGTGTGCTTAGTGCAAATATTTTTCCACCAATTGATTTGACAGATGATGCTGATTATACTATTGGTTTACTCAGCTTTCAGTCATATAATTCCATACCAAACATTATAGAAGGTGTGAATAACAAATTCTACTATGGTAATAAAATAATCAGTTTACCTACTGGCACCTATGAAGTTGATGCTATAGCAAATTATATAAAATCACACATGACGTCTACAGATTCCATAAAACTGAAAGGCAATTTAAATACATTAAAGATGGAATTGGAGTGCACCAAACCTGTGTATTTTAATAGAGAGCATTCGATTGGTCCATTATTAGGCTTTACCGAACCAAAGGTATTAAAACCCATGACTAGGCATAAATCGAATGATATTGTTAATATTCAGAGTGTAAATACAATTGTGGTGAATTGCAATATAGCTTCCGGTTCATATAGGAATGGGAAACTTGGACATACGATATATGAATTTTCACCCATTGTACCACCAGGTTATAAATTAGTTCAAGAACCTTCACCAGTCATTTACTTTCCAACTAACGTTAAGGTGATTGACAATATTACGCTAACTATTACTGATCAGGATTACAATATAATAGATTTTCGCAAAGAAGTGATTACTATTCGATTACATTTGAAGAAAAATGGGCATTGACTTCCAAAAGTATAAAAGCAGCTATGCACGGAGTAACCCGTACAGTATTGAACGAGTACATCGGTTAACACCTTCAAACGTTAGATTTCTACAACAACAAGTGGGAGTTTCAGTGAGACCGAAATGGAAGAGATTCTAAATGTAATGCAGATGTGAGCTTCGAAGAAAAGATAACCGATTTTGAGTATCACACTCATCAACCTTACACGCAATCGTTTAACAGCTCTGATGAAATTATAATCGCCGTACAACAGCAGGACATCTGCACCGTTCCATCCAAAAGTTTTCTCTACATTCAAGGGCAATTAGTGAAAGAAGGTGGTGGGAAAATAGATATACAGGACTTGAGATTTGTGCGAAATGGATTTCTACATTTGTTTGATGAAATCAAGTACCAGTTGAACGGTGTATTAATTGATCATGTTCGCAACCCAGGAATTGTCAGCACATTAAAAGGTTATACATCCTTTAACAGTGATAAAGTGAAAGCGTTGCAAATGAGCGGTTGGGTGCTCCCTGATGCATATTCCGCAATGACTGATGATGATGGGAATTTTGACGCATGCATCCCTATGGATATTGTAATAGGATTTTTCGAAGATTACAATCGAATAATACTACAAGGAAAACATGAATTGATTCTGCACCGCAGTAGAACTGATGATAATTGTATTCAAATATTAGCGGCGGATGCAAACGCTTCTATTACATTGAAATCAATACAATGGAAAGTGCCTTATGTTAAAGTGTCCGATGAACAGAAGTTGAAATTTTTAAATTTTATCGATAAAGGTAAAACAGCGTATATGGCTTTTAGATCATGGGATCTTGTAGAATACCCATCCTTACCGGCCACCAACAAGCATACTTGGACAGTGAAAACTACATCAAATCTAGAAAAACCTCGATATGTAATATTGCTCCAAAAATCATTTTACTATCCTGTATTATATGTATCAACATTTCAAAGGGAAGGGATTAGCTCAGTGGTAGCGCGCTGGACTAGTAACGCGGAGATCACGGGTTCGAATCCAGCCGTGCTACCCTTAGATTTTCTCTTCCTAGGAGCCCCTACACTCACTGTCGGTGATGGACCGTGTTGTCTGTAACGGGAAGAACACTGTCCGGAGCCGCAGTGCACTGAGAAGGCTCCGGGCGCAATGACCACAGATGTTGAGACGCCTTAAATAAATAAATAAATAAAAATAAACATTTTCAACATAGCTACTATGGAACACCATGTGAACCTATTTGGAGTAAGGGTAAATTTAAAACTGATGCACCAATTATTGTAATCGATTGTTCTCGTCAGTCGTAAGCGATTAAATCATCCTCAGTTGACATCAGAATAGAGTTGGAAACAGCAGATGCGTTTAAAGCTAATACTACAGCTTACGCCTTAATTCTCCATGACGTACTTGTGGAATATAACCCCCTTTCAGGTTTGGTCAGAAGACTATAAAAACCTCAGAAGTTGGGTTAATAAATTCAGTTCATTACTATCATGTGTGCGGTAGCAATCATAGATATTCAAGGCTATCTCAGCTTTGAACATGCATTTATTGTGAAGGAGTTGGCCATTATTGATGTGACCGGTTCACAGAAGCATTGGATTTTCAAACCCCCTCCTTATGGAAATCCACACTCAGGACCCAATAGATGGGTGTATAGAAATCTGCACGGTATCGCATGGGAAGTTGGTGATATTGAATATGGGGAATGTAATAATATTTTGAAGAAATTCACTCAAGATTATCAATATCTATATGCCAAAGGTGAAGAAAAATGAAAATTTTTGAGTGGCATAATTGATAAAATTGTTTATAATCTACAAGATTTTGGCTGCCCTAGCCTCAAACATCTTTGCACATATCATCACACACAAGCCCTAAAGTGTGAATATCATTCGGACACTAAATATAACTGCTCTGCACAATTTTGTCAAATGTTATTGTCTTGGATGCTGCAAAACGCTTCTAAGGTTGACTTAACAAACGCATCTGTTAGAGAAAACACCTTCAACCATTGGAGATTGAAGCCAAGTGCTGCGCTATTAGCATTCAACGGTTTTGTCAATGTGTCTAACAATTGTGCTAAATGTATTTATTGTGGTGTAAAAATTGATTATGATGCGAATGATTGTGTTTGTAAAATACATAGATCTGATTGTATTTGGTTTCAAATTCATGGTATTCAATAACAATTATCTTTAAAATATATATTTTATTTATTTTAAAAAAGTCTTTTTCTTTCTATCACCCAATACATTGCATAATATATATACAGATTACATAATATAATTACAAATTATTATAATGTCCACTGGCTACACATCTTTTTTTCTATTTATTCATGATTACACAGATTATTCGTAATGCCCAATGGCTTTTGTGTTTATAAAATCTGACATTAAGACCCTCTTATGGTCCAAAGGGCATAAACTGATTTTATTTTGCTCAATTGTTAACAAATTGTGTCTAACACTTCTGATCATAGTCATGGAATGTCTTAATGCTTCATTGCTCAATAAGCAAGCGATATAATCGTCAAAAGTGATAAATTTTTTTAACACATATTTTTTCACTCCTTTAGCCTTTTTCACCATTTCTTCACGCCCCACTCGTAGAGCATACATTTTCGGTCGAAGGCCAACAAATTCAGTCACTATACGCCCCTCAGCCTCATCCTTAAATTTACCTAACACTTTTTTATTTTTCATGAGGTCTGCAATATCAACACTATCAGTGGTTTGCATCAGTGGATGATTGGGTAGGGGGTAGTTGGACAAATCCAAATAGTCTCGCATATGTAACATATCAGCAAACAAATTGTCAGTTTTGATTAGATATATGAATGAATCAGTATCCATGTAACAAAGTTTGAGTCTATCCAAGCCATAGTATGGAAGCATTACATCGTAATGATACCACATCATGTGGTACTTCGACAAATCAAGCACACAAAGACTTATGTACGTCGCCTTGTCAAACAATATACTGGTTTTAGATAGATGTATTGCGGCTAATGATTCATCATATATGGTATAATCTAAACAATCAGGACGAGCGATCAATTTCTCCAATTTTTTACAATTTGTCACCAGTTTAATGCAAATTCTACGGCGCACATTTTCCATAGTCTTTCCAAAAACTGAATTATTGAATAACTTGTACAGATCCTTTTCAAATTCGTTTGCCGCCAGTTTACGCAATTCTGTATTATGCTGTATATATGGTGCTAACCAAGCTGACTGTTTAAACTCTAGTACTCTATTGATACGTAGTAGTTTGAGACCGTGTGCCACTGCTTGTTTCACACTATATAATGACATACATAATTTGTACGAGGTCTTAAGTGTGGAACAAGTTTAGTCTGCTTGTCGAGCACAATATTTTCCGCTAAGAATGGCAAATCGTTGTGAGCGTTGTGTAGTTCTATTGGATATTCAACATCAACGTCCAATATGTATCCAACATCATCAAACTCATGCAACGAATCTAAATTTATCTTGTCCGGTTCTTTTACCCATTTGAAACCTCCATATGGAAGATATTTACTCATTGCCAAACCGTATAGATTATTGCAATCCTGATATGTTATAAATGTAGACGGATAAGCGGGGTTATAATTATCGGTAAACTTATTATTAGCCTCAGCGTATCTACACGATACTTGACATAGCCCACCCCTTATCCCCCGCTCAATCATTAAAATTTGCTCATAGTCTGTGAAAAGTTCAAGTTTACAACGGGTAAATCGTAACATAGCATCCCACGATAGGCCAGGCAATGTATAATAATATGCGGGGTCTAATTTATGGGATTTAATCGTAACAGTTCGAAACTGTTCAAATACGTCTGAGAGTAATAATATATCAATTTTTAAATATAGATCGCTATATTCACCAAGTGTTTTACAGGAAAATGTATTCCAAACGTTTAACGCATGTTGATAATCATCAGTGCTGATATTCTCACCCCCTTTAAGACTGCTACCAAACATCTCTATAGGGGGTAGTGAAGTATCTTCTAACGATTCCAACATGTTATATATTCGTATGGAAATACACCTTTCCTAGACACTAGGCTCATTTTATCAGCACTAAAATATTTCGGAGTTTCAACTAAATGTGTAAGGTTTTTCACAAGGTTATCCAAACTATCTGCCATAAATCTGTATGTGTCAACAAAGCGTAACGTTATTTTGTTGGACACGGTTTTTATAAATGATATATATCGTTCACCAGTAGTTGGAATAATCGAGATAGCCTTATCATCATATCCTAGCTGCCTAATTAGAAAGTGTGAATCATAACCGCTAAGGTTATGACAAAATACTGGAACAAAATTTAATTGTCTACATAACAGGTTGCAATTATTGTGAGCTGGTCCTCTATACGCGCCTGATATATGTGAGTGATCTTTTACCTTTATATTTTGGTCGGTAAAAGGTTGATCACACATATAACAAACTGTGGCATGATGAAACATGTCCTCCTGCTCATCAGTCATAGGATTCATAGGTGTTTGCTTGCTGTAGATAATTTCTACAGCTTTGGCAATTTTATTCAAATACATTACACACTCCTTCGCTGCATTAGGTCCTCTGTATATGTAGGGTTGGGTTGGTAAACCATGTTCAATGTTGGACAATTCATCGCTGAATTTAATGTATACACCAAAACTCATCGGTGTGTGCACATGAGTTGTGAGTGTATACACTTCATCAGCGTTAGGCCTACACATATCCACCGGTTCTAATATAGATTCAAAATCTAAGTATATTACAACCGCCACCCGTTGAATGCGGCCTCCATGTTCAAATTCAACATATGGTTTTTCTATTAGTAGCTGGACCCTTGCAGGTTTGTGTGTATGACACAACCTAACATGTTCTTCATAACGTAACTCCCCATTGTAGCGCTTATCAAAATGGGTAAAACAACGTTTACAGATAAATTTCGAAGCCTTTAGTTTTGAAATTTGTTGACCAACAAGCCGACTAAACTTTTTGATGTAAACATAATGGTAATCAGTGTGTGAATTTAGAATTAGCAAATCACGATGGTCCGTCAATTCTTTATTCACAACTTTTACCGGATACACAAGGTCTTTATCATCAAGCGCAAATATATTGATCGATATATTATTGCATGCTTCAAATTTTTCAACATCTCTAAGAGATGTTGGAAAATTGATACATGAAAAATTATACTTACTTTCCAAATCAATATATTTACTTGGACGTTGTGCATGTTTTCCATCAATAAATTTCGCCAGAATTGCGTATAGAAAGCATCTATTATCATAATTTTTGACATTGATGCACGCTTTTTTACATGCAATGCTGCTAGGTAATGGTACATATGTGGATGCCCTTAATGGATTATGTTTCCCCACCCGAACCCTTAAACCATCCACAGAATGCAATGACCAACCACTCTTGGACATTGCCGCCTCTTCTAATTCCCTTTTTAACTTATTAAAGGCTATATCTATTACTGTGCTAATATTATCACTCACGTATACCGGTTTGTTCTGAGTCTTCAGAGCCTTTTCCATGTTCTCACCATGCTGATTTTGGAAAGTGCAGTCAGCCCATAGATTGAATTTAATGGCTGTGTGTAATAGTAGGCACTGTTGTATTATGTCCACAACTTTCGACTTAACACTATCCAAAAATGATGGCAGATCCATGCAGCTGCTTGAACGTACAAAATAGGATGCTAGACGCCTCTTGAACGCCGTCTCATAGGGTACGGCTGTATGCTGAAACCCCGTTGGAAGTGCTAAAAGATCCTTCCTGGAAGGTTCTAAACGCACCTTTTTAGCACCACAGGATGCTTCATGCAGTTGGCCATTATGTATATCTGCTTGAATTTGATTACAGTGTCTACATCTATAAAAAAAAAATATATTTTTATTTATTTAAAATTAAAAATAAAAAAAAAACACTTAAGAAAACAAAAAACTTACACATAACGCCCACGAGCTGTGCACTTATCCTTTTGGTGCTTTAAAAGCCGTTTTTTGTGGGTATAATTTTTACCACACGTACATCCATATTTTGCACGTTCTCCATGCGTTAAGGCTCTGTGTATTTGATATTGAGACATGGTCTCAAATATGACATTGCAATCCTTACACTGTAAAAAACATTTTTTTTTTGTAGTATGGATATTAATTATGAAATAATTAAAATAAATTATTTTTCTTACGCAAGGCATGATGATCAGTTGTATCAATTCCCCTTAAGAAAAAAGTGATGTCAAAAGCTGTCCGTAGATCATATTTATAGCCCGACATGCACCACTACTATTGGTGAAAAAACGCATATCAAAAAACCAACACTTTTTTAAATCACTATGTTATCACCTAATTAAAATCATTTTCAACGAAGTTTATCTTCAGCTCGTTCAAAATTACGTAATAATAAATTTAATTTTTAATAATTCATAATCTTATTATCTTGAACTCGGGGTTATGGTTAGGAAATAATATAACTTACAAGATCATGTTCTGATTTGTATTTTTTAATCTTTTTTTTTTTTTTATTATTAATTTCACATCATTACATACGCGGGATGATATAGAGAAAATAACAAAATTATGTAATAATAAATTTAATTTTTAATAATTCATCTTAATCTTATTATTTATCATGCTATCTTAGCCTCAGGTCATGGCTATGCGATATAGAGATGCTCTATCTACATTTTTTACTTATTCGAATTTAATCTTTTTTTCCCTATCATAACACACTTATTTTTAAATAATTTTACCTTTTTTCCAAAATTATGTCAACTTTTAATTTAACCTTTATTTACCTTTAATACTTTTACCTTTTTTTATAAATGCCCGTTTTTTCTATATTTTTATTTTAATCTTATAGTAATAATATAACCTCCTCCCCATCATTACATACGCATTTTTAAATAATTTTACCTCATCTTATTAATTCACTATACTAGTATTAAATCAACTTTTATTTTAACCTTTATTTACCTTAAATACTTTTTACCTTTTTTTATACGTTTTTTTCTATATTCTATTTTAATCTTATTAATTATCGTGCTAACTTGACGGGGGGTCGCGGTTAGGGTGTTATCGAACTGGGTAGTAACAAGGCTTAGGTTTGGCTAAATTACAATTTTTCCTTAGTTTTAATCTTATTGATTATATCACACTGGTAATACCCTCTAATTGGGCGGCTCTAAGATTAGAATTTGGCGCCATCTGGACCTGGGGTCATGGTTAGGCTGATATCGCCCTGGTTGTAACCTCTGATTGCGCGGCTCTAAGATTAGAATTTGGCTCCAACTGGACCTGGGGTCACGGTTAGGCTGATCTCGCCCTGGTTGTAACCTCTGATTAGCGGCTACAAGATTAGAATTTTGGCTCGAATTGGATGATGGCCGCCATATTGGACTTTTTTGGTGGGCCAGAAACCCTCTTTATTAACTACTCAAGAAAGTAGAGTGTTAGATTCATGAAGATGACTGTGAACTATTGCAGCACTTGTCAGACAAAAACTATCGCGTTTTAATGGTCAATTTGCTTTTTTGCGGGGGCTACAAGTTCATTCTGAAGAGGAAATTGATTCCATAATTATGAGTTTATTTGGAGAATCATTTTTCTGCTGTGGCCTTCAAGCAGCGAGCGGCCTTCGCTGCCAACTGTAGGTTCCCACTTTTTCTCACGATGCTGGGTCAACACCGATTTTGCTCTCACGGGAATCGAACACTAAATACTCGCTCCTCTTTGGAGAAATCTCTTTTATTTAAATGTTTGTTTAGGGATGCTTCTGACCCATTTTGTTATAATTAACAATTTAACAAAAACATAATCAACCCCTTGATTACTGCAATTAGGATTGCAATCTAGTAATTAATGGTTAAATAATAATTTGCAACAGTCATACAAACAAGTACAATTATTATGCAATAATTATTATATATATGACTGTATGCATTTATGGTAATTAATATTCTACGTAATATTAAATGGTTTTGTTAATATTACGTAAGATTGAGTGGTTTGTTGTTGAAGGGGGGTGCCCATAATGTCAAATCCATTTTAACCGGAAAAGTGTTAAAGAAAATAAATTGTGAAATGCCCAGTCAAGAGGAGCTATATCATTCTGGCAAATTTCTGAATACATGCGCTGGTATTTCATTCTATCTGTCTGTGGAGGGAATCCAAAATCTGCTTCCAAACTATTGAAAACTCCAGAAACGCCTTTTTAACTGCAGCATAGTTATTTAATTTTATAGCACTGATCCACTGCCAAGCCAGAAATCTTTCAGAAACACTACATAGTGTCATTTATAAATAAACAGGAATATACTAAGGCAGACTGGAAATGAGGAGAGATGCTGCTTCACAGATGCCTCTAGAAAAGGAATATACTAGGAAACCATAAGATGCAACTTGTAGACGCATTCCTCGTCTGTGAAAGCAGCATATGTAAGAAAAGAATTAAGTTTTAGCCCTGAAAAACGTAGTAATCATGATTTATGCGGATTTAGATCCCCCTATAAGGGTCTAACTGCAATATCGGCCAAATTTAATAAGACCTAAGATCGAATAACCAGTCAATAAAATTGAATTATGACAAGTTAGTGTAACTGAAACTTCTGAACTGTATAATTAAATAAAAAAAAAAAAATACAACTACTATATAAACAAAACGCGATAATAATCTGCAGAAATCGTAACAAATATTTGAGAAACTAACTCTCTAGAATGGATTGAAGGTTAAATTATTGTTTGAACAATACAATGGCTAGCAACATCATGCCTCGAGCCTAATACAAACACACCTGTCAAATCAATTCAAACAGATAGCAATTAACTTCCCAACCAGCATCCTATTGGTCAATTATCTCTCTCTCTCTCTCTCTCTCTCTCTCTCTCTCTCTACTGGGTATCATCTATATTAAGTTATTATTCATCCAGGGTTCATTTCAGTTATTGTCTTAGAGAAAATAAATTATCTTATCTAATTTATGTAAATATATAATTTAACAATTCTTTTTTTTTTCATTTTCTTGAAAAAAGAAGAAGAAGTAAGAATATGAGATGAGAAAGGGTTTCTTGCAGGCCTCATGTGTATTTTTGGAGTGTGGAGGTTGTTGGAAGTAGTTAGGCTTGGATATCAACACAGTCGTCAAGATATCAAACAAGTGCTAAACCATTTCCGCCTACGTGACGGTTCAAGGAAACATAGATTAGCAGAGTCAGAAGGGTCCATTATTTATTAGTTAAAAATAATCACAGCAACCGAAAAAAAACATAAATCGCAAACAATTGAAAACCTGTATAAACCTATATTATCTGGAAATCGATTTTTAAATTTCAAGTCATATTCCAAATCATTGAGATTTTGTAATTTCAAAAAAAAAAATCTAGTGTAAAACACTCACACAACTTTCTCTTTCTCCAGTTTTCAAAATTGTCCTAATTGACAAATTTTATAGTTTTTGTACCAAATATGATGAAAACTTGGAGTTCGTCGAAAACTGAGTAAAATGTTCAGTAAAAGCGAACTTTCGGTTTACTACTTTTTTTGAAATTCGGAATTTTGGCCATCTATTAATTTCTAATTAATTTTGTTTGGATGCTAGAATAGTATAATCAACTATGATACTTTAGAAAAAGACATAACCCCACCTCTCCCCCAAAAGCCCCTATAAATCACTTCATCAGGAGAAATGTTTCAAATAAAAGTTGTAGCTCCCTATATGTGTAGTTCATATTTCTAGTTTAAAGAAAATCGTTGGAGCTGTTTTCGCAAAAATATCAGAAAACTGAAAAATTCATTTCAGTAAAAAACGCACTTCTGGTCATCCAATTTTTTTCAAACTCGGAATTTCAACAACACATTTAATTCTAATTTATATTATTTAGATGACAGAATTGTATAGCAAACTGAAATAGCACCTTACAGGAAAACCTAACCCTCCTCCCCCAAAAGTGCCCTAAAATGAATTTTTCCAGAGAAATGTTTTAAATAAAAGTTGTAGCTCTTTGTATGTGTAGTTGATATTACAAGTTTAAAGAAAATCGTTGGAGCCATTTTAGAGAAAATTGCAAAAAACAAAAAAAGCTTGTAAAGTCGAGGAAGTTTGACCGCTGGCCTACTGTCAGATCCCATGATGATACCCAAACGAATATCAAGTTTGAATTTTCTGCGATTTTTCGTTTTTGGGTTATGCTGTTAACATACATACATACGTACATACATACACACACACACAAACAAAAACAAAAAAATTATAATTTTGTCCTAGTGAATATTGTATGTAAAAATTTTATAACATGTGGAGCATGTTGAAAATAAAGGAATTTAAAAAACAAAAAAAAATACACACACACACACACACACACATACAGAAATGGTAAAAACCACTTTTTTGGACTCAGGGGACCTCAAAACGGGTATTTCCGGTGAAAACTCGATATCGAAAATTTTGCACGATTATAATACTTCCTCTTACTAGGAGTAAGAGAAAGTAAAAAGTTCCCAATGCATTTTAAAACTCCAAATTTTTGCTTTTCTTTATTTCATTATTTTCATACTCAAGGCTTTTAAAAACTATAAATTACAAAGTAAACTGAAATTTCAAATATTTGCAAAACCCTCATAAAAAAAAATATATATAAGGAAAAGTAAAATAGAAAAACTAGAAAAAAAAAAATAGATAAATTTAAATGAATAAAAGATAAATGTATCCCCAAAGTAAAATAAAGTAAACCGTTTAGAATGTAAATAAGACCAAATTTTAATGAAATTCACTGTTGAAATAACCCTATAGTTGCGTTCACTATGAAAGCAAAATTAATTCAGGAATATTTCAGCCAATTTATTTGCATAAATTAAAAATTAATCATATTTAAATTAATAGACCTGTTATTGTAAAGGAAAACATAACTGTTCAATATTTTAGAATGTTATAGCATACGAATTAGTTTTTGTAAATCTAAAATCATGGTTTTTACAAATAAAGTCTATTTGATTTTTTGTTTTTTTGTCAACGAATTATGAACTGCATTTTGTTAAATTTTCTGTATAATGATTTTCTGCATACAAGGCTTTGGGCATTTGTTCATAGGATTTTACTTTGAAGTTTTCTTTTGAACAGTGAGTCTATGTTATAAGGTACTCTAACCTATCGTGAATCAGGTCGAAGAAACCTAGGAGTTTACTATGAAAGAAATATAGTCATGTATGGATCAGAAATCAGTTAGATGAATTATTGGTGAAGATCCGAAGGCCACAGAAATGGATTTCTAGAAAATGCCTGAGGAAAACCAGGATAGACAAAGTTAGAAAGATAAGAGAAAGAGTAGGTGTCAAACGTTAAGAATTGAAGAACGATATAATTGTCTGTAATAAGTAAAATGGTTTGAGTGTCCACAAAGATTGGAGAATATCAGGTGGATGCGTATACGGTGGTTAATTAATTGCATAGTAGAAGAAAGAAAGAGAGTAGTGGGGCCGCATAATGAATTGGAGAGATGAACGATTCTGGCTTAGGGGAAAGAGGCTGGGAAGTCAGGGAATCCTGGAGGTCCCAGCCAGGAGGCTAGATGGTTTTGGTGTTTGCAAGTTGAACAATTGATACATAAAATTGCCAGTAAAATATAGTGAAAAATGTTTAAAACGAAACTGAGGGAACCGAAATATTTTTTCGTGTTAAACGATAAAATAGCGGTTTGTTTTCGACCCGATTTCTCTGCCATTGTACACGTAAAAAAATAAGTTTATGTATTAAAATTATTTAAAAAAAAAAATAATTCGCTGATTTTAACATAAAATTCACCGAATTCGTAAACTAACTGAAATGTTTTGAGAATGGCGATGCCTTTAGCTACTCAAAGGCAAGCGGAAACAGTGGCAGCCATTGTTTATTTTGTTCCGTCTAACGAAAAAAAATAACCAAAAAATCTGCATGACAATGTGACCGCAGAAAAGAGGTATATTTGGTTCGTCCGAGAAGTGAAATCTTTTCGTTTATGGCGGTGTTTGTTTCGTGTTAAAAAAAATGTATGAAATTATATGGTATTTTGGCTGGACCGCAGTATGATTTCGTGTTAAGCAATATTTCATTTTAAGCGTTATCGTGTTAAACTTTTAAACGTTTTTCATTGTACTTGCTGCGATTCTCAACTTTAAGCCAGTTCAAACTAATGTGCAGTTATATGATCATCTTTTCTAATATTTAATATAAACCGGATGCAGGAGTTAAGTGATCTTTATGATTTTAAATTCAGTGCAGACGTTAGATCAGCATAAACTAGGCAACAGTAATCAATATAAAGAAATATTAGTGTACTAACGAGCTGTTTACGGTAGGGTATAGGTAGCACGTTTTTATGGAGTTTCAACTGATACAAGGATTTATGAACATTTTGCAAATATTGCTAACATGACTATTCCAAGACAAGGTATTAGAAATTGTCAATCTCAAACATTTTACAGTCACAACATATGGTATAATTATATTATTCATATCAATTTTGGGGATTAAGTCTAAATTAATTGCACCTACATATCTATTACTCCCAATAATTATTGCATTGGTTTCAGAAATATTAAATGAAATAAAATTAGACTGTACAATTATGGATAGAATTTACATCAGCTTTAACTCTGGCATTACTGAGAGAGAGATTTCTCTGCAGTGTACACGTACTTCAACATCAACAAATCAATCCGAGATGATAATAAAACTAAATTAATGATAGCAACAAAATTCTGGGAAAAAAAAAATTAAAAATGGAACAATTACATGTGGTCAAACAAATCACACATTATTAAACGGATAGTACTTTTCATTACTGTTGTTGATGTTATAGAATCCGTTTAAAATAGTTAATTAAAATGTTAATTTTGTTTTAATTGGTATTATTTGTTTATTTAATCAACTGAGATTACTAATTACGAGTATAGGAAATATTTTATTGAAGGGTTAATTAAAATTTCTTTACTATCCGAATGTTTAGATGACGATTCACTAGCCTATTCAACTAAAGCCTCTTTCCTTTCACTTCCTGCTGTAAAAGGAAGTACTGCGATCATGTCAGCTTTTTCGAAGAAGTGTTTTCAAAACAGGAAATACATGTTTATTGAGAAATCCAGAGTATGAAAAAGCGTTTTTAGCGATGACCAGTATGTAAACATTTCGTAATAATTATAAATTTGAAGAAAATTTCTCACTTAAATCTTGTAAATTGTTGTAAGAGAAAGTTAAACACCCGTTTTTTTTTTTGTTTTTTTTTTTACTCAGAATTTGAGGTATAAATACGAACAATCAGCGGATTAATAACTGAAAAGGTAGAATTAATAATAACAACAGTTGGAATAAACAATTCATTATCTTCCACAAAAAACTGTTTTTTATCTATAACATTCATTTAATAATATCAGAAAAGTGTTAAAATATCACGCAACTCTGATTTCCCATATTTTATAATTCATTAATTATAATAATCTGTCTATATTATAATAATGTGATATTAATCTTAATAGAAGAGGTAATTCCATTATTACTTGTCGTATTTCTTAATTTGATATATATGTATGATCTGATAATAATAATCGATTATACATAATATAATATGTGTATAAATTGAAAAATAATATGTTACTCTTATTTTGCCACTTACGTTATTTTTTTTTTTCCTATGATTCAAAAATATTCATGAGTATTTACGTAATCTTTATTTAAACAAAAATACAAAATGTCGCCTACTATGAATCTTGATAAATTAACTGAAATTTTTCAGCATGATATAGCATTTAGAAATGTTACAACAGTTGATAATTTTGTGGCAAATTTTTGGAAGGAATGGACGTATGACTATATATAGTGTTTCAGACAACGAACTAGGACCACCTGAAGGATTAGAAAATAGATTATAAATGTTCTGTTAAAAAAGGGTTTAATGGGGATAACTTCATGTTTTTATGGCTAATTTGGTTGTAGGATTCATTCAGTATTTGCTTTCAGAAGAGTTTGTAAGAGGATTGGAAAAGATATAAACCATGGAAGTGTCGGTCTCCGAGATAATATTGGCCGGAACAGAAGACTTGAAGTTGATGTAAAGCGGTAGTTATTGAATTTTTGTTGTTGTATGTGAATTAATAATTTGCTGATTTGTGTAAAATACAGAACTTAATAGGGTCGGTAACGAGATGAGTAGAATAGGTAACTATAATGCAAAACGTGAAGTTCACAGATTTTTTCCGTAATCATCGTGTCTGATGCTGGTTGTATCTCAATGGAATATCAAGTTTGAGCCTTCTGCGAATTTTCGTTTTTGAGATATTGTGTTAACCTACACACAAACACACATACAGACCATTCGCTAAAAGCATTATTTTTCGTATTCAGGGTGCATGAACGTATATTTCCAGTGGAAACTCAGTTTCGAAAATCTGGGAAAATCACAATACTTCCTTTTACAATACTTACTAAGAGTAAGAGAAAGTAAAAAATGCTTTGCGTATGTACACACACACACACACACACACACACACACACACACACACACACACACACACAGAGGATCACAAAATTTATAAAAAAATAAAAATATATTTCGATTTCTAGCAAAAACTCATTTCAAAAATTATTAAACCAGATAACACTTCTTCTGTTTTGACAACACTAAAAGAAAATATAATTAACAATTAAAAAACATCAAAGAAAGAATAGTAATAAACAAATTGCAAACAAGAAAAATCTGGTGTGCAACACTCACACAACATTCCCTTACTCCGGTTTTCAAAAATTGTACCTAATTGACAAATTTTATAGTTTGTGTAACCAAATTTGATGAAACTCCTTGGAGTTCGTCGAAAACTGAATAAAATGTTCAGTAAAAGCGCACTTCCGGTTTACTAATTTTCTTGAAACTCGGAATTTTGGCTATCTTTTTGTTTCTAATTAATTTTGTTTGGATGGTAGGAATTGTATAATCAACTATGATAACACTTTAAGAGAAAAACATAACCCTCCCCCTCCCCCAAAAGCCCCCTTAGATAAATTCACCAGGAGAAATGTTCCAATAAAAGTTGTAGCTCTTTATATGTGTAGTTCACATTCCTAGTTTAAAGAAAATCGTTGGAGCCGTTTTCTTGCAAATACCAGAAAAATGAAAAATAAATTTCAGTAATAACGCACTTCCGGTCATCCAACTTTTTTTCAAACTCGGAATTTCAACAACACATTTAATTCTAATTAATATTATTTAGACGACAGAATTGTATACTAAACTGAAATAGCATTTTGGAGGAAACCTAACCCCACCCCTCCCCTATAAGTGTCCTAAAATGAATTTTTTCAGAGAAATGTTTCAAATAAAAGTTGTAGATCTTTGTATAAGTAGTTAATATCCCATGTTTTAAGAAAATCTTCGGAGCTATTTTTATGAAAATTGCAATAACGTAAAAAAATACCAGAAAACTGAAAAATTATTTTCAGTAAAAACGCACTTCCGGTTTTCTGAGTTTCTTCAAATATCTAAATTTCAACAACATATTTAATTCTAATTAATATTATTTAGCTGATAGAATTGTGTAATAAACTGAAATAGCACTTTAGAAGACCTCACTCACCCACCTCTCTCCGCTAAAAGTGCCCATAAATGCATTTTCCTGGAGAAATATTTCAAATAAAAATTGTAGATCATTGTATGAGTAGTTGATATACCAAGTTTAAGGAAAATCGTTGGAGCTATTTTGGAGATAATTGCAAAAAAGTGAAAAAAAAACAAACATTTCGATGGTGGTACTTCCGGTTGAGGAATATTGACAGATAACGTACTGTCAGATCTCATAGTGATACCTAAACGGAATATCAAGTTTCAACTTTCTACGGTTTTTTGTTTTTGAGCTATGGTGTTCATAACAGACCATCTTCTAAAAACCACTTTTTTGGACTCAGGGAACTCAAAACAGATATTTCCGGTGAAAACTTGAAATCGGAAATTTGGCACAATTACAATACTTCCTCTTACTAGGACTAATAGAAAGTAAAAAAAAGAAGCCTATCAGCAATTTTATTAGCATTGCTTGTGGTAGTTCTAAATTGTATAAAGTTAGGTTATATACTGTATTATTCTAGTCTGACCTGTGTTGTTTACGGCCAAGTCGTTTTTAGTATTAGTGATTTTAATACAATATTTAGGTATGGTGTTTTTTTTTATTCTGGTGCTGATTGGTGAATATCTAGTTTATTGGTTTTACCCACTCGTATATATGTTTTTCCAGACAGGTAAGTAAATTTATTTAAAATTCATTCAAATAACAGCTAATATCGATTAAAAATAAATAAATACATGAATAAATAAAAAAGACAGCAGTGTCGTATAGTTCGGTTTTTATATTTATTTATTTATTTTTATAGCGGTAAATTTATATTTTTATTTTGTTATAAAAATTCAGAATTTACTTTAAATTAATTTCATATTTTATTTTCCTATTGTTAATTATGATTATTGTTTATTTAAATTATTAAAATTGTTTATTAATAATGTTTTGTTTTTTTTTTAATGTGTTATATGTATAACCATAACAGTGTTTACATGTCTCTGTTGGAATGTATATATGGTGTAGAGTTTTTATTATTCTACCATTATTGCTAATAAATAATTACAATTAAATATCACAAAGTTTACATATATAAAAGAGGGAAGGGGGAATATAAAAAAAAAACATTATTATGAAGTACGTGTAAAAATCTATATTGTAACACTTATTCACATCACATTCTCTTATTGTATATATTGTAATTATATTACAATTATAATTAATAGATTTTTTTTAAATTCGTAGAATCATTAATAAATTAAATTGTAATTCAATTGTACATCAAGGGCTATTTAAGAATTTCATATTATAAGAGTGGGTACATATATTTTATTGTTAGTTCTTAGGACATAAATGTTACCTGAAAATAACTACACACATTAGATCCAACAAATGGGGCCTCTAGCGTTTGCCAATAAAACTTGAAATGATAAGTAAATAACTTTTGGTTAGTTAAAGTTTAAATAAAATCGTTAAAAACCCATATTCGACAAAAACACAAAAAAATACAAAAACGGTAGGAAAAAAAAAAAATCATTAAAAGTGGCCCAATACGACTTTTCAACATTTTGATACTGGTCCCAAAACTTTTGGACTGGTCCCAGCTGACACGATATTTTTGACCAAAACTTAATTATCAACTTTTTTCTTGGTAAAGTTTAAACAAAATGTTAATTTTGAACTTTCTGCAATTTTCCAATTTTTTGAGTTATGCTGACCAAAAAACAAATATACAACATACATACAAACATATAATACAATAAATACAAACATATATACACACACGGACCAATTTCTTAAAAAAAAAAACAAACAAAAAAAACACTTTTTGGACTCAGGATACTTCCGAACGAACGTGTATTTCCGGCAAATAAAACAACTCGATATTGAAAATTATGACACGATTAATAATTGTAATGACTTCCTCTTAGCAGTAATTAGAGAAAGTTAAAAAGTAGATCGAGTGTGATTATTACTAAATTGTTGATACCGTAAAAATAATAATAATAATAAATTGTTTATGCGGCAATGGCCAGAGGAGTTTTAAAGAAAAAAGAATTCTTTGTTTCTCTACGTTTCGGGGACCACTGATGCCCTTCTTTAGGAGCTCTTTAGGGTAGGAGAGGATTAACCCTAAAGAATTCTTTTTTCTTTAAAACTCCTTTGGCCATGGCCGTGTCCACATACTATTATCATCATTTTATGGTTGGAAGATCTGAAAACCAATTTAAAAAAAAACAAACAGTTTTTTTTATTATTATTGGAATTAAAATGAATCATTCAATATATTAATATAATTACGAGATGTTTACCTCACTGGGGATCTCTAGTATGATTTTAGCCCCGTTAGAGATCTATAGTACTAATGTGTGCTGAAAGGTGGCAGCCCGGATATTGATTACTTTACTGTAGTGGAGTAATTACTCCATTAGTTACGGCAGACCGGTACTTCACGAGTGATCAAACCTACAGGATATTAAAACACATCACTTTCTCACCTCCCTAATACTATCCCTAGTCCATTTGTCACGTACACTTCTTTATATCTCGACTTCCAGGATGGCTTCACCTGATGATGATGATGATGATGATGATGATGATAATAATAATAATAATAAGGGAACGGATTAGCTCAAGGTTTCCGGGTTCGAGTCCAATGCTGCCCTTAGATTTTTTTTCCCTCCACGAGCCTCTACATCTCACAGTTCGGAGAAGGAAAATATTGTGTCCGTAACGAGAGAACCCCTGTTCGGGGGCCGACAGTGCACCAACAAAGCTTCGGGCACCAATGACCATAGATGTAATAATTATGTAAATGCACATGGATATTGCCTTATAACAAGCAATCAGACCTTTCTACATTCTCTTAGTGTTAGAAAAGAATATATCGCGTAACCATCGTGATTTATCCCAGGAAATACAAGTTTTGAGTCCCCAGAAGACGAAAAAAATGTTTTCAGCAATTAATGACGGTGTGTAAGTTCATAAAATATCTCAAAAACGAAAAAATCCAAAAAAGCTCCATACTTTATATTCTGATTTAAGTAACACCAATATTAGTCTTTTAAATCAATATCCGCCAATCGAAATGAAACTTTACTTAAATGGTATTTTTACTTTTTCGCCACAACCACCAAAGATTTTGCTTTCAACTTTAACTGCACGTTCAGATACAAAACAATCACTTTATTTGAAAACTTTTTTTTTTTTTTAGGTTTAAATTGATTTAAGTTGTTTATTGGAGAGAATCCGGACACAGATTAAACTTTAAACTGTTCGTAAGCTACTAGTTATAGTGGGGGAAGACCGGAAAAAGAGGGCGCAATTCAGAAAATGGAAAACGTCCTTATAATCTAGCAGCTATAATTCTCTCCACAATTATTTATATTTATAGTTTAGTAAAAATTTGAGAAAATTTGTAAATAGAATTGTAAAAATTGAACTAAAAGCACCTACCTGTTTAGGTATTCAGATATGTTTAGGTATTTCACATCAGTTTGTTTGTTTTTTAAATAAGCAATGGTACAAGAAAAAACAAAAGACTTAAGATTAAAAATATAGCAATGATGAAGTCAACGTCTTGCCTTTTGAGGGGAACGGATACCCTGGAATGTTCTTAAAAGACAGAAAAGGAACTAATAGCTTACAATGGACGAACAGGTTTGAGTAACCTGCTAGATATAAGGAGGGGTCACATTGAGGTTATATAGTAAATGGAATGATTTGAAACCGTTGAATAGAACATTGATTTTCAATTGGATTCATTGGAAATTGGGTACGCTTATAGTTGGAAACCACATTTCTCTGACATACATCATTAGATGCGTATTAATGAAATGATTTATACAAGTCTCTTGTTTGTGTGTGACAGTTGAATAAGGCAGTTTTAATTGTTGTAGTAGTTTTGAAGCGTCGGTTAATCTTTTGTCTTCAGTTATATTTGATTTATGTATAGTCCTAGATATTGGACATGGTTTACAGTTGGAACATTGTTGTAATAAATAAGAGAAGAGAATATAGTTGGATGCAAGGTGAATGTTGTACATTTTCCATATTCCATATTGGTTACAAGATTTTAGCTAACTATGATATGTAACTTAAAAGCAGCTTCTGGGCTTGAAGAAGGACTTTCCTGCATAGATTCTAAGAGCAGTGAGAGACCTGGACTGGACAAACTGTCAGTCCCGTAGTTCTGACCGTTAAACTGTCAGTCAAGTAGGATCAAAAGAAATGTAGACAGTAGATAGTAGGAAGGCTCTCATTGCCACATAGCAGCCTCGAATGTCCTGTTCTTTTATAATAAAACACCTGTCGCAGCCAGCCAGTCGGACACTACAAGAACACGATTAGAGTAGGAAGATATATTGCGTTCTAAACCTTACTTTTTTTGGAAACATATTTATTCATTATGTTAGTAATCCATGTCCAGTTAAAAATGATATCTTTAGATTTATAGATGAAGTAGTAGCAATAAAAAAATAAAAAAACATACTATAAAAAGTTGACTGCGACCTAAATAATCTATTTTCACTCTCCATGGAATGTTTGGCAGTGTTGGTGAATACAAAATGTAGTCATCTGTAAAGTGTAAAGAGTAAGTGTCTCTGCGAGTAAAGGTTTTACAGTGAGCTAAAGGTTTTTCTGGAGAATCTAAACTTAATAAAATGATTTTTTTCTTCGAATTGTTATACAAACTCACTTCCGGTCCACCAATTTTCTTCAGACTCGGAATATTGGCCACTTATTTAATTCTAATTAGTATTACTTAGAAAATAGAATAATGTAATTAAACATTTTAGAGGAAAAACATAACCACACCTTTCCCCCCAAAATCCTCCTTAAATGAATTTTCCCGGAGAAATGTTTCAAATAAAAGTTGTAGAACTTAATTTATGTAGTCGATGTGCTAAGTTTAAAGAAAATCGTTGAAGCCATTTTCAAGGAAATCGCAAGAAAGTGAAAAATTTATACAGTAAAGTGTTACTTCCGTTTGAGGAATTTCGTTTTTGAGCTATGCTGTTCAGAAAAACAGATTACTTTCTAAAAACCACTTATTCGGACTCAAAACCTCAAAACGTGTATATCCGATGATCACTCGATATCGAGAATTTGACACGATTATACTAGCAGTAAGAGATAGTAAAACAAGTTTTTCATTATATTAAAAATCCAACTCAAATACAAGGAAACTTAACATCGTAACTTTATTAATAAAGCTAAAATGTTTTTCATGTGTTAATAATTCACCACAAAATACCTATTTCAAACAACAAAGAAGCCAAAAACGATAGAATAACTATTGGTTATTGCGGTTAATGTGGTTAAACTGACAGCCCACAACAGTCACACAGTTGATAGGTTTGCTCCACTATCACATATTCTCCCCAAATTTACACATATGTACTGCTTATAGACGACTACATTTTATTACAGTAACACTGATACATATAAGAGAGAGAGCCACAAACAATTGATTAACCGAATATCTCATTATTTGTGATGCAAACAATTCTCATTATCCTAAAGCGGCTGCACAGAATCAATGCTATGAAATTTTATACGCATCAGAGACATTTTCCGTGATAGCCTGCTTCTTTTTGTGGTCATTGACCGTTTCGGGCGTTCACCCATCGTCAGGATTTTTTTTGGTCCAAACACTGTGACAATATAAACTTTCACCGAGCAAATACAGTTGATACACTCCCAGTGTAGATTATTAATAGATTACACACGAGTGTATCAACTGTATTTGCTCTGTGTAAGTCTATGTTATTACACTGTTTGACAAAAAGCATCCTGATGACAGGGGAACGCCCGAAACCGGTCGATGACCACAAAAAAAAAAACAGGCTATCACGGAAAATGTCTCTGATGCTTTCCAGCTCTGCGAAACCAACCACAACAAATTTTATACGGTTTGTTAGGTATAGAAAGTTTTGTTAAACTTTGTGCAATGATTTTTTCGGGTCATGAAGTTAGAGGCTTCGGATTTTCAAGTTTACAACATGGAATAACGCAAACAATGACTTCTGACCAGACAAGAGACTTTTACGCAACGGCGTTTGGTACAAACCCAACATGCAAACTGTAGTTTACCAATACATATGCAAAACATGTACAAACTTACAGACGACTAATAACAACTTATAAACCAGATTCAGGCTACTAGTAAATCTCAAGATCTCTGATGATGCTGTAGATGTAGATTTATATCCATTCCCTCTTCATATAAAGTGCCCAACAAAAATCCGTAAGTCTTAGTTTCAAAACATAGCTACTAGAAGTCTGTCTTGCCCAGAAGCTGGTAGAATGCTAATAACAATAATAAAGACAATGGTGCTAAAAAAATAGTGACGTCTCTTAAGACATGAAGCGAATTTGATATTCATTTTTATTTTGGACTGCCCTCTCTAATCTCGCCAATAATATTAAGGGTAAAATGAAAAAAAAAATATATATTGTAACGTTTTCTTTACTTACCGTCTCTTATCTTATTGATTTTCCTCAAAAATTCAATTAATTAGTAGAAGTAATTGGTGTTCAAAGTTAAAATATAAAAATAAAGACACATGCAATACTATAACAAAATGAATTTATTCACTTATTACAAACATTTATTAATAAAAGAAATAATTATTTGACATAAAAAAATGTAAAGTGATAAAGTATTTAAAATATTCGTACCCTATTATTTACTGCAGTAAATATGTGAACTAGCAAGTTTAAAATCAAATTTATGTTTACCAGTCAGGCTCCTGTTAGACTGACTCACTCTTTTTAAAGTAAAACTCACACTGAAAATATAAAGGAAGTCCTACTTCTTCTAGGGTATTCTTATACTCCAATATAGGATACATACTAGAAAGAAATAGTGTTTCTTTAACTTTGCTCTAAAATAAATACAGATAAATGGGGGGAGGGCGTGTAAAAGTGAAAGCATTGTAGTGCAGAAGAGACTGTCAACAATATTCACATTCACTTCCACATATATCACGCGATAAATTCTGCAGGATTAATTTTTTTCTGAACAATGTTACAAATTAAAGTGATATGTTTTATTTTTTTTATCTATGAAGTTAATATTCCAAGTTAATCATAGTTGATTTCCAGAAAATTCAAAATAAAAACTTAAACTTTACTGTCGTACTACCGGGGAAAATTTTCTTCGATTTCGGAATTCTATCAAAGCTTCTAATATATGATATTAATATTACATAGGTGTTACTTTAAAAGAAAGGCTTAACGCCACCAGAAATATCAATTTTTCCGGGAAAATATTACAAATAAATGTGGTATTTATGTCAGTAGATGGTGTACGAAGTATGAAGAAAATCATTGGAGCCGTTTTCGAGAATATCGTGAAAAAACGGAAGAAAAAACTTTTAGTAAAATCGCACTTTCTGTTGATAAATTTTGAGCGAAACCTTCGAATCAGATGCGGGCTTGATACTAAACGGAACGCTTGCTGTGATTTTTCGTTGTTGAGGTATTTTGTTTACACAGGAAACCTCAAAATAAATGTTTTTCCGATGAATCATCAATTTCGACTCGATCGCAATACTTCCTCTTTCTAGTACTAAGAGAAAGTAAAAAATTCCATCTCTTTTATTTATAACTACTATAATATTAAATCTTGTCTGTGTAATTCTATAACTTGATAATACAAAGGATAATACACACGATCAAAACATCTTATTTGTTTATTTACATATGGGAAACATGTTACTAGCAATATATTACGATATATATAATACACTGGTGTATGCCACATGCAATACAGAATGATACATATAGCTTGTTTGCAATGCAGTGCGCGACATTTCTGTTAAATATGATACACACCTGTTGCAATTATTTTTGTTGTCACAGTAAGAAAACAAATTATGGCAGTTTATAATACCTAGTATATATAGTACATTAACACAAAAGAGGTCATATTTTTTCTTTCTCTATATACCATGTGATATTATGAAAGTATGTGTGTGTGTATATCGTGGTAAATGTGTGTGTGGGCTTGATAAATAGTTAATTTATCGTATTACATTATTTCTAATATATAAGCATTACTTTAAAATGTATTTCTTATAATAGAAAATGCTGAAGCTGCAGATAACAATAGCAAACCATCATTTTTCTGAAATGATTGTTTTTTTCCTTTAAAGGAAAAAATCTTTAATATTTTGTTTGAAAATATTTTTTAATTTTTCTTACTGTTATAAGGAGGAAATATTGCTATCAAATGATGTTTATTCGCTGGATGAGGGTGATCAACATGGCTCAAAGATAACGAACATTTTATTGCGGCATTATAAAGTGATGGCCAAGTAAATAAATGAATTAGGGTGGATTATGTTGAAAAACAGATAAATTGTGAGATTCATTTAATTAATATTACATAGTAGTTATAATCATTTGTCTATTTAGTTATTAAATGAATCTCATGCTTGTAAAAGCACAGAAAACAAAATTTACATATTTATACGTAAATAAACTTTTGTGTAGCTAATAGTGACCTAGTTTTAATTCAAGGGCTGACAATAAGTTCAAATTATAAATGGAAAGTTTCCCACTAAAACTCCGACTTCATCACTAAACAAGAAACTCTCTTTATGACGACATATTATTTAAAAATTTCATCATGTACGTTCACACTTAATATAAATAAATAATTACTGGGGAGGAATTCTTTCGGCAATTCAAAGGATAACTGTGCAAAGGAGAAAGAATGAAAAAAAAAAGGATATAAAAGATAAAACTTAGCTTTTTTTAACGTTTAAAAAGAAGTAGAAAATAAAATGAGAAAAAGCTGGTGAAATACAGATTAGCAAAATAGATAAGAGATAGAAGAAGTACAACTTTCGTGGTAGAAGTAAGTACAAAACAAACAAATATAAAGAAAGAAAAATGAGAAAGAAACGGGAGGGGGGGACTGCATCCCATTCATTTTTCACAAAATACACCTGGGATTCAATTCTGATCCCACTTGCACCCACCTATTTTTCTGTCCTCATTCTACATAATTTTCCTTTTCAGAGCATATCCATCCTATTTCCTAACAACCGACCGTCGTTATTTTCTTTTTTTATTATAAAGAGACATCATTCCCCTATCTCTGCTAACGTACATTGTTTTATTCTACCTTTACCACGTAGTCAACTGTTTCACAAAGATTCATAGAAAAAAACGTTACTCTTTATTTGTGTTTTGTTATGAATTAATAACCATTTAATTAAATACAGGCCTAAAACACCGCCTGACTGACTTAAGGTCTAACCTTTTTTGTTTATCTTTGTTACTTAATTGAAATTTATAAGAAAATAAAATAATGCATGGAAATTTCTATTATGTTTCAAATAAATTTAAAAAGATTCGAAAGATATATTTAGAATAAAACTTTTATAAAACATTCAAGGTATATTATAATTTTCATAAGTCTAATTAGCGAATTTTCTTTGAGGTCTTGTTCTAAGTCATCCAGCCGAGCGCATCCATGGTCTTCCTCTACTTCTTTCTCTTCCCGGATTGGCCAGCCAACAGTCTCTTCGGTATCCTGACTTGCTCCATTCTTTTCAGATTACCGTCTGTAGTTATTGAAAGGAATAATTTCTTCAATTCTTCATTATACCTCATTCTTCATATTTTTTTCCTGTCAAACAGAACCAATATTTCTTCAGCAACTTTCTTTTCCACACACGGAGAAGAAGTTCATCTTCTTGAGTTAGCTAGTTTTTTTTTTCTAGGTTTGCTACTGTAGATGACAACCGCCTTTTACATTATCTTATAACAGTATTTAACATAACTTCCCATAATAGCTAGTTGAATCTAGATGTTTTTCTGCATACGTCCATTTAGGATTTATTCTTGGACATTTATCTGGGAAAGCCCTCTCGCGTTGGTCTAGTGGCTAGCGTACTCATCTTTCGTGCGAGAGAATTTAGGGTTCGATTCCCATGAAGGCAAAGTCGGTGTTGACCCAGCATCGTGATAAAACTGGGAAGCTATAGTTAGTAGCGCCCTAGTTAGCGAAGGCCAGAGACTAAACGGCATGGGAACTGCGGCGTGCTTACCACACGCCCCCCTATTCAAATCGCCGTCTGGCAAGCCTTGGCCCTTCATGGGCTGTTGCGCCATCGGGTTACGGTTTTATCTGGGAAAATTCATTGTATGGGGATTCTATAAAAAAGCTCTGACTTTAGTTTTTCTCTTCTATTACTTTAAATAATTTTGTTTCTCCAAAAATAGTTATAATATTAAAGATAATTCAATACGAGTATATTGTATATTGGAAAAATTCCGAGTTTTGTAGATAATCAGTTAGTCGAAAGTTCCACTTTACCGAGTGGACATTTTTTGTTTTACTCTTATTTTTCTCAACGTTTATCTGATAAAAATAATCTTAGGAGGGTTTCAGTGACATTATAATAGGCTTTTGTAAAAGATATTTGTCTGAAATCACAGAAAGAAACTGCATACATGTATTACTGGGTAATTATAACTATTGACTATTGCAGCAATTATTAATTTACAACATAAAAACATTGGGTAAAACTATGTGCCAGAGTTGTTGTTACACCAAGTACTTTTGAACTGATTCGCAAATTTTCTTGAGAACTTTTATAATTGGTTGATGATTCTTTTTAAAGTCATTTTTAAGACTGTTTAAAAGATTCTGAAAGACTTGTTGACTTTAACCGTATAGGAGAATCGACTTATTCAGTCCAACTTAACCCTTAATATCAGATGAAATATGAAAAGTGAATAATAATTTGTATAAATGTGAATGAATGTGTGAATGGTGGTGTGCTGGAGTTTTTCCTATGTGGGTACACTAAACTCACAGGTAGTTGTTCACATCAACTACTTCTGAGATCCTCTGGGTACTATAAATGTTGGGTAGTGTTTTTACACTGGAATACACACTGGGATCATCAAGATCTCTTGGATGGCTAGTCGACCTAAAAGATTACTCTTCAATACTCCTAATCCATGTTGTTGGGTTGAGAGAGAAAGGTGATGTATTAGGCTGAAAAGACCTTTAACAAGTGAGTATTCAACATACTTTGCTAGTAGTCATATAATAACATTGTTTGATTCCTACACCTACATATTTTTTAAACACATTAAGTAAGTTGTGAAAAGTTTAAGTTAATAGAAAATTTGGGAAACTTGAAAGAAAAAGTCGTATGAGGGTTTAAATTTGACATTTTGCTCTTACTGGCAAGTTTACCATCGTCATGAAAATTTGTTTACAAAATTACATATTAAACAGTTTACGATAATAATATTCAACGAAGGAAAATATAAAATTACATGGCCATTTTCAGAAGTAAATGTTTATAAGGTTAATGATTTTCTTCATAAATATATATATATATATATATATAACAGATATTCATTAACTTGTAATATCAATGTAAGTAATCAATTTATGAAAAACTTTGTTGAACAAAGAATATAATAAATAAAAAAATAACACCGCTCTCAGTTGTACGATCTAACCTATGACATTTTTAAAAGTGGGCCGCGGTAGGAGATTCACTATGAAGAGAAATGTCACTAAATTACCTTGCCAGTTATATACACAACAATTATATGAAAAAATCTGGTGAGAAACACTCACACAACTTTCTCTTACTCCAGTATTCAAAATTATAACTGACAAATTTAATAGTTTCTGGAATCAAAATTAATGAAATTCGTCGAAAAATGAAACAAACTGTTTAATAAAAGCGCACTTCCGGTTTACTAATTTCCTTGAAATTCGGAATTTTGGTCATCTATTTATTTCTAAATAATTTTGTTTGAATGGTAGTATTGTATAATCAACTATGATAAGCACTTTAGAGAAAAACATAACTCCACCCCTCCCCTAAAAGTGCCCTTAAATGCATTTTCACAGACAAATGTTTTAAATAAAAATTGTAGATCTTTGTATGTTTAGTTAAAACATTTGTCTGTATCGTCTGTTAACATCTGTTAAAAAATCGTCAGAACCATTTTTGAGAAAATTTCGAAAAAGTGAAAAAAATCATTTAGTAAAGTGGTGAAGTAAACGCACTTCCGGTTGTTCGATTTTTTTCAAACTTGGAATTTCAACAACATATTTAATTCTTTTTTTTTTTAATCATGACTAGAATATTTAATTCTAATTAAAAATAATTTATTAATTGTTTGTCTTCAGGTTTATATCAGGGTAGAAGATTTAAGCTTAATAAAATGACGTTTTTGTAGAAACTATAACCTTCTAGAACCCATGCATCCCAATAATTCATTTCATAAATTCTACGGAAAAAATAGCCAAAAATTGATAAAATACTGATAAATAAATTTCCAGTAAAATGCACTTCCGGTCATCCGATTTTCTTCAAAAATCTAATTAATATTATTTGGTGCAATAAAGTGGGATAGCACATTACCATATGGTTAATAAAACTAGATCAAACACATGACATAAATATTGTCATGAATATTGAATGAAATTGTGTTTTCTCCTAGTAAGCAACCTCCCAATACACATTGGGATTGTATTCACACAGAGGGTTAGTTGGGACTCTTATCTCTCAATCCCACAGGATCGACAAAATATTCATCCTTATGAGAAAAAGGAATAAAGAGAGAAAATAGAAGCTCTGTTCAATGAATATATCGCCTTATGCTTTTTCACTAGTTTTATTCATTTTCTATCTTACTTTTTTATTCCAGCTTCTTGCAGCTTCAATATATGTATATATACTTCAATCCAATATTCCATATTTTTCTTTTTATTTTTTTTTTGTCCTTCATTGCTTCGATCCAGAAAGATTCATCTTAGTAAACCTGGTTTTGTATATGAACGTATCTTTGTATGTATTATTCATAATGAAAATATTGAGTTGTTTATTAGTTTTCTTTTTTGTTTGTTGTCTTGAATAGTATATTGTCAATATTTCTATAAAAAAAAAAAGAAGAAATCTTTGTGGGTGTGGTAGTTAGGAAATGGTCTCGCAGCTGTAGCCTGATGGGCTTAAAATTAAGTGATAACAACTATATACACAATCTGTTTTCGCAGATAATCAGGTTACTATTACTGAAGACACCGAGGACGCCACATTTATGTGTTCAAGGTTAGCCCGCGAATACAAAAATTGGGGCCTGAAGATAAATTATAAGAAAAGCGAGTACATGATCAAGAATGCAGAGGAATCACTAGAAATCGAGGGCAATTTAATTAGATCTGTTCGGGAATTTAAGTACTTGGGTTCTATCTTACGTAACATACTGCCGAATGTTAAAAAGTTAATTTACTATTCTATAATTGAAAGTATAATGCTCTATGGTACTGAAATATGGACTCCTGGATGCCAAGAGGAAAAGAAAAACTGCTCGCCACGGAAATGGATTTTTGGAGGAGATCTGCCCGAAAATCAAGATTAGAGAGGGTCAGAAAGACAGAAATAAGAAAGGCTATGGATGTAAAGAAGGACATCCTCCAGAGAATAACGGAAAGGAGGCTGGAATGGTTCGGCATATATTCAGAATGGATGAGTTAAGGATCCCCAAACAGGTGATGGAATGGTCCCCGGGAAAAAGGGGGAAAAGAGGCAGATCACAATTAAGATGGAGAAAGATAGTAGAAGAGGACATGACAGGATATGGTCTAGTACCTGAAGAAGGTCTGCAGAGAGATGTATGGAGGGGAAAAATAAAAAGTTTTGATTGATATCGCGATACACTGGTGGAGATATAAGGATGGTTAGTTTGGTGAGGGAATCCTCATTGTGGGGAAAACCTAAAAAAAAAGTCTAAAAAAACAGAATTTCTTGAACGGTGGAAATCCAATTCTTGTCTATATAAAATGTGGTGGAACTTCTGAACTTGTTTATGACCAAACTTATACGATACTGTATAAGGGTTCGCCACTCACAATGCCACATTTTTTTTTTGAAAGACCTTCAAAAGAAGAGGTGCCCTTCAAAAAGTATTCACGATTTTCTTAAAAGCTTTTAGTGAGCTCATCTTTTCCAATGTCATCGAGTGAAAAAAAAAAGAAGCAGGGAAAACAATAATAATAATGGTAAACTCAAAAAACTTGAGATTATCATACCAAGACCACTATCGGAATAGCGTATCAGACTATTATATTCAGACAGGCTGATGTATTAATATGAAAACTTAACAATAAATTAAGTTTGAAGAATTCTGTTTAATATAAAAACTAAATTAAACTAAACTTCTTCGCTTACTAGTTTTCATTGCAAGATAGGACATCAAAGGATAAAACCTTCTCTCTTTTTTTTGAACATAATCGGACCATATTGAACAGCAATATCTCATAAAATTGTGTAAAATTTTGAGAATTTTCTTAAAGAAATAAGGTCACAGAAAAGTGTCAAAGTGAAAAATCGATTAATAAAATGGAAATTAAAGTCAAAGTATCCATTATGTGTTATAGAAATGAATTCAGCGCTGTATTTCAGACAGAAAAACTATAAATAAACTTTATTTAAGTACATTCATTGTTTAAAAATATTGCTATGTTATATCTACTTAAGAAATGGCCCAATTAGAACTTCGTTGAATTCACTTTGAGTCAACCGTTGATTCCGTAGCTAGTAATTCTTTCTCTTTAGCTCTAGAAACAGCTTTTGTTCAAAGGTAGGCAATTATAAATTCATAATATTTATTTAAATGTTCAAATAAATCGTTTAATTAACAACATCCATTTAAGGACACTGATGCATGTAATGTAGTTTGTATTTAAGTACCTACATGTATAAATAAATACAGCAATGTTTATTGGTTTATTTAGTCTGCTTGTATGTTTGTCTCTTAGCGTGTACGTTTTTTAGTCTGTAGTTATGATAATCGAACTTTAGGTATGCTCCCCCCGTCGTTAGTTTGCTTTCTGTCTGTAATAGGATCAAAAGAGAGGATCCATAGCAGAGAAAGAAAAACAAAAATGACAGGACCACTCTCTCGGACTAAAGTGAGAGAAACTGCATAAATACAGCGACGGGAGATAGATACACAACAGAGTTCACTCGCCAGTCACAACGTGTCATTTATCTTACCCTTCACCAATCTACTATACTCTACCATTTCAGTGTAAAGTCCAAGCAGTCAGTGTCACTTTTAACATTATACAGTGTTCACTCATACCTAGTTTGTTCATTCAAAACAAACCATTTCTCTCCTTCATCATACCTATTATACTCTCCAACGTAAGTTTCTCAGTCCATAGGTATGTTACTCTTTGTATAGTACATTTATATCTGATTGAGTTTTTTTTTTGTTAAGACAGAGATATATATACACAACTCAATTTCTAATAAAAAAAAGAAATAAAAAAACAACTCTTTTTCATATTCAATGGACCTTAAAACATGTATTTCCGTTGAAAACTCTATTTGGAAAATTTGGACGCGATCACAATACTTCCTTTTATCAGGAGGCGAAAGAGAATAATAATAATAATAATAATTTTTTTTTTGGGGGGGAGGGGGGAAAAATGCGTTATGCACATCTGGGAGTAATGTTCCCAGATATGTGGGACTCTCACCCACTAAAAAACCCAAACTCCTCCTTACAGGCATTGAAACCCACCCTGGGACCACTTATCGCATTACATCAGGGTGGTGCCTCGTATTAAGCCCTTTTAGGCTCCTTCTCCCTCGGTACTACTTCATGCCAACGGTTGTAGTAATAATAATAATAATAATAATAATAATAATAATAATAAAATAATAATAGTCTTTATTCAAAATAGAAATATAAACAGATAAAAATTCATTCCTTCGGTTTTCACCAGACATACCTGACTGGCCCATGGCCGTCTGAGGGGGTTGTCGTTTTTTTTAATCAAAGTAGCACAAATTAAACAAAAAACCAAACTGAACTTAAATAATAGCTATAATAATAAATAAAATAAATTATTTTACAACAGACTTATTTTTACAAAGCAAACAAAACAGAAAAATAAATAATTATGTTCGCAACTCTATATTTAGTAATTGAATTCCTACACCAAAGAATACCTATACTTCCATGCTATCCTAGCGTACTTCACTAGACTGCCCCAGTCCTTACCATTTAGTAAGTCTTTAAATTCATCGTTAATGAACTTTTCTTAATATATTTCAAGCGGAATTCTTTTAAAATAGGGAATGTGGCTATAAAATGAAAGACATCTTCTTCCTCGTTTCTATTACAGAGTGAGCATAATTTGATCTGATCGGCAAAACTGTACTTATTAAGGTATAACAGCTCACTTCTTATTTTGAGAAGCCAACTAATGGAATTACCATCCAAATTTGGATTATAGATATAAGAGTTGCCCACCTCTAATTCTTTATACAGTTTATACCTTGTACTGCTTGCAGCTTTTATCCTAATATTTAGCTTTAATGTATTTATTACATGAGATGTCTTTATTTTACCACTAATTACATCTTGTATATTCAGATTACATTTATTACAGACATCCTGCACTCCCTTGTACCAGAAAACTCCTTTGCTTATTATTTCCCTCACAAGAACATTAGAATATCTGGAAGCTGGCAGATTTAAGCACCTTTTTATGTAATTTAAATGTATAAATATACGTTGGAGAAAGATTTGTCTCTAAATATATATTGAAATCCGGCGTGTGTCTGGGTAAATTAAAACATTTTTTTATAAAAAATTTCATTGGGATTTCGACCTTGTCGTACTTATGATAGCCCCAAATTTGTGCACCATAGCAAAGTATGGAACGGGACACTGCATTAAAAACCTTTAATTTGGAGGAGAAAGAATATTTCTATTTTTAATTAATTTATGGAAGGAGTTTATGGCAAATTTAGAATGTTCAATTTTTTCTTTAAAGTGCTGTTCTAGAGAAAGTTTGGAAGATAAGGTAATCCCAAGATATTTATATGTATTCACAACTTCAATTTTATTAGTTTTATAATACCAATTCTCTCTTCTACCCGGCCGGCCTCCATTTCTAAAAACTACAATTTTAGATTTATCCAAGTTTATTAGCAAATTCCAGACATCACAATATTCCGCAAGGGAATCTATCATTTTTTGGAGCGTGAGCCTATCCGACGCTAGCAAAACTAAACCGCTTATATTGATCCCCCCATCTAAATACTCAACCACACCATTAATAAATAATGCGAATAATGTCGGGCTTAGCAGGCAACCCTGCTTAACGCCCATAGATGTCATAAAGGGTTCAGACAAGGCGCGATGGCACCACACTGACGGCGAACTATCCGCATGCAAAGTTCTTATTATATTCACCATCCAACTGGACATACCGAGATGTAAAAGTTTATAGAACAAGGCATGACGGTCAATTCTGTCAAAAGCAGCGGACAGGTCAACGAAGAAAGCAAAAACTTTCTGTTTTTTGTGGTCAATTTAATCTTCGCAATACTCATCCAGCTGCTAATATTGTCGGCTGTTGAATAAGACCTTCTAAACCCCGCCTGGAATTCGCCCAACACCTTCATATCATTCTCCAATAGCGTAATTCGGCCCAACAATAATCCTGTAAACAGTTTCCCGATTGTATTAGAAAAAGACATTCCCCTGTAGTTAGATACTTGATTTAATGCACCTTTTTTGTGAACAGGAAATATTATTGCATCCTTAAAACTGTGCGGCACCTTACCATTAAGGTAAATTCCATTAAAATAAACAATTAGCATTTTAAGAAAACTCTCTGGGCAGTTCTTAAAAAATTCGTAGCAAATTCTGTCAGTGCCCGGTGCTTTATTATTTTTTGGTTTATTCAAGACCGCTACTAACTCTGTCTGTGAGAAGGGATCATTAGTTATATATGGTTCGGCATAGACAATACGTGAAGCTTTCACCGACGGGTTCAATAATTCTTGAAATAATCAGTCCAGACAATTGGGGAAATGCTAGTATCCTGAACATAATTTTTCTCTTTGAAATGACGCACTAACTTCCAGAAATCTTTAACATCATTAACCTGTTTTAATTTAGCAACAACACATTCATTATATAATTTCTTTTTTGAACAACACAAATTTTTATATTCATTTCTAATGACCAGATAATAATTTTTAATTGTGCAGGCCCCTGTTTTTCTAAAAATATTCAATAAATTATATAATGTTTTCGCATTCTTTAACATTACCAATCATACCAGCCTGTTTAAATGAAACAGGTTTATCAGAATAAATCATATTATGTTTATGCGCAATAATAACTATAGCTTCTGTTAACTGTTGCAAATCTATGGCTGGCGTATCTGTTAATATATGTTGTTTAGCTAAAAATAGTGTCTATTTCTTTTACATACTTCTCTTTAATATTAACATTCCATTTCAACTTAGGAAGCAATGGCAAAAACTGGTAACACTTGCTATCGTCAATTGCATATTGAAGGGTAATAGGCAAATTATGAGAATGATATTGCTGACAAATCTGAAAGGTTTTTACATACGGTAGTATATCAGCAGACATTGTGCAATATCAATTACTGAGCATCCCATCACGCCTATAAATGTAAAGTTCCCTGACAAATCCCCTTCAGTACGTGCATTAAGTACAGTAAAATTAAAATCTTCAAAAAAGTCTAACAAATGTTTGCCATTAGAATTGAGTACATCATCTTTTGACTTCGCGAAAGAGAAAGTAATAGCTTTAATTCATTAGAGAAAGAAAGATAGAGTGAATTAATTTCTCCATTGATTTCAGTGGAATAAGTGATGATACCTTACCTGTTGGCGGAAAAGATTATGTGAGTTCTATAATTCGAGTATTAATGATTATTATTATATATATATATACATATATATAAAATAAACGAAAGTAGCTTTACATAGTTGTAAAAGCTTGAAGTAGAAAGAAAGAAGTGTTTTAGAATTCCAACAGGTGAATTGACTTTCGGTAGAAGAGAAAATAAATTCTCGAATTAAGAAGTAGTAGTAACTGAAAACTTGGCTCTCATTCTGCATCCCCACTGAGCATTACCACTAATTCCCTTTCAATGAATAATAAAGAGGCAACTCTAGTACGAGTTGGTAAATATTTCGTCTCGAACTTCTCCCTAACAACTGAGAGGAATGAAGAATGAGGAGGAAAAGGCTGATAGTATCCACATTTCTTTTAACCACTTACACAAGAGGAAAACAAAAAAAACAAAAAGGATAGGTAAAAGGTTCGAAGTTAATCACTAAAGTAGATTTTCTTTATTTTTTACCATTGTCAACATTTTATTTTTTTATGATAAATATGTCAGCACATTACTTGCAGCCTTGCCTCTATCCAAGGTTTCCAGCTGGACAAAATACTGATGTGAAATCCCCTGATATTAGACTCGAACGCCTTGAACTAGAATAGACGATTCAGACAACTCTCAAGACTACTATTGCATACAGAGGGAAAGACTATTCATTTCCAATTTTGAAAAATTCGTCACCGTGTCATACTTCCATTTATATGCTAATAAGAGAAAGTCATGAATGTACAATCTAAAGACATGAATTTTTTTCTTAAATCTGTAAACGGAAGCAAGTCCTTGTCATAGGCGATCCCCATTGTGTGCCATACATGGTTTGCACGTTCGAAATTATTCCAATCTTTTAGGCTTAGATTTGGCTGCAGGTTGGGAAAATTACCACTGTTATTCATGCGTTTTTTTTTTGCATTCTATCCACGCATTCTTTCTATGCCACTATCTTCGCTCTATATATCGCCATTCCTCTTACCTTCAACATTCAGTCAGAAGTGGATTGTACACATCATCTAATCCCCCATAAACATAATCGATTAATCCGTTTTTTCCGATCATCGTTTGCAATTATTAAATTTTCTTACATATTTCCTGACCCTCCAACTCAAAGAAGCTCCCAAATTAACATAATCTAAAACGAATCTATACCACCAGGATGTCAGAAGTATTGTTTTGTTCCACAGTTCAAAAAATTACGAATAAAAGAATTAAACTGTAGAAAACCATGAACGGATAACGGATAAGTTTTTAGTCTATTATATTGGATTATCTACCAAATTAAACAGATATATACAAAAAAAAACTAGTGTGAAACGCTCACGACTTTCTCTTACTGCGAAATGGCAAAGTGTAAGAGTTTTGAAATTCTTATTAGTGTTTAAAATCGTCCAGCATTTTTATGAAGAAAATCACAAAAAAACTGAAAAGCCTATTCAGTAAAGTCGCACTTCCGCTTGATCGATTTTCTTCAAACTATGAATTTTAGCAACTTATATAATTGTAATTAATATTATCTAGTTGACAGAATTGTGTAGCATTGTTGAAGTAAAATCGTACTTAGAAGAAACCAGAATCCCACCTCTTTTCCAAAAGTGCCCTTAAACGAATTTTCCCGGAGAACTGTTTCAAATAAACATTATAGATCTTTGTATGTGTAGTTGATGTACCATGTTTAAAGAAAATCGTTGGAGCCGTTTTAAAGAAAATAGCAGAAAAGTGAAAACTATTTTCAATGAAGCGCGCTTCCGGTCATCCGATTTTCTTCAAACTGGGGATTTCGACAACATATTAAATTCTAATTAATATATTTTTTTTTTAATTTAAGGCGCGTCAACATCTTTGGTCATTGGCGTCCGGATATTCTCAGTGCACTGTCGGCCTCCGGAAGTGTTGTCTCGTTACAGATAACACTGGCCATCACCGGACATTGAGCTGTAGAGGCTCTTAGGAAGAAAAAAATCTAAGGCTAGCACAGCTGAACTCGAACCCGGCTCCTCCACGTGGGAGTCCAGTACGCTAACCACTCAGCTATTCCCTTCCCTAATTAATATTATTTAGATTATAGAATTATCTAATAAATGAAATAGCACTTTAGAGAGAACCATAACACCATCCCTCCAAAAGTGCCCTTACACGAATTTTCCCGGAGAAATGTTTCAAATAAACACTATAGATCTCTGTATGTGTAATTGATACACCATGTTTAAAAAAAATCGTTGGAGCCATTTTTGAGAAAATCACAAAAACGGGAAAACATCATTCAGTAAAGTGGCACTTCTGGTTGATGGGTTTTGCCCGAAATCTTTGTCTAATGCGGTGTAGTACCTAAACGGAATACGAAGTTTGACTTACCTGCAACTTTTCGTTTTTGAGATATTCTTTTCACACACACACCAAACTACATACATACATACATACATACACACACACACACACACACACACACACACACACACACATATTATACAGTATATTATTTCCAGTATATTTATACATAACTTCGAAATGTTATGCAGCAAAGCAGATGAACTTGCCAAATAGACTGCAATGGATTTTCACCTTCCTGAGATGTACACGTCAGTTCCTAGCACTGACGTTCACAGGAAACTAGCGGAAATAGTATACGAGAATGGGAGAGGCTCTGGTCAGAATGACAGAAAAGTTCTCTCACAAAGGAGTTCTTTCCGACCATATAGTTGAGAAGAGATCACCGCTGCGAGTCCATTTTAAAACTGATACCGGTACTTTCATGGCAGAACTAGAGCGTATCTTCATCAGTTTGGAATTTTTGACAAATCAGATAGCTCATGTGATGTTACAAGCCCGCAGACTTGGTACCACATCATCTTCAAATGCTCAATTTTCGAAAGAGAACGAGCTCGACTTATTCAGTCTGTCACTCTTTCAGGCACCTGTTGGCCGGCCACCTGCTAAGGATCAGCTAATTAGTGATAACCTTTTTAATTAGTTCCTGCGTTTCATATTTATTTAGCCTTTATTTAGAAAAATTACTATGCCAACTTTCCTTTTTAACTTGATATAAAATTAATTTCAAGCCATAAAAATTTTCAGTTAATAATTATTAATGTTTATGGATATTCTGTTTCAAATATTGCTTGAAGTGCATGTAGTATATTGTATGGAGTATGCGGAAATTGAGAGATTTATAAAAAGACACATAAAGACCATTTTCTAAAAACCACTTTTTTTGGACTCAGGGGAACCTCAAAACGTGTATTCCCGGTGAAAACCCTATTTCGAAGACTTGGCACGATCGCAATATTTCCTAATATAATATTCTGATCACATGGAAAACAATGGTGTAAATAAATAATATACAGTTTTCCATTAACTAATGGAAATTCTCGGTTTTATTGTCCTTAGGGTACTATTCTGAAGGTATATACACATGATGGAACATATGTGCGTATGTCTGTATTTGTGATTGCATGCGTGATGAATCAGTGATAGCTGCTATTTCTAAATTAAATAAATAGAAACTTTATAGTTATTACAGGAGTGTTTAATAATTCCATGGAATTGCACCCGCTTTTAATGGAAACATCTTGAAAATTAATCTGATGTCTGTGAAACGCTCACATGACTTTCTCTGACACCAATTTACATATTTACATAGTTACATGGTCTCTAGATATTCGAACTCTAATATATAACGGTTCTTCTTATTATAATTTATTTGTTTAATTACACTAGTCATTGTGGTTGGTTCCGCAGAGCTAAAAAGCGTCAGAGATATTTTCCGTGATAGCCTGCTTCTTGATATGTGTCATCGACCGGTTTTGGGCGTTCGCTCATTATCAGATTAAAGTCAAAAAAGTGTGATACCAGAGGCTTGCACGGAGCAATTTCAGAGTGAACACTCATGTTCCGTGCAAGTCTTGATATCATACTGTTTTGACAAAATATCGTGATAATGGGCAACGCCCGAAACCGGTCGATCCCCTCCCCCCCTCCCCCAAAACAAAAAAAACAGCTTATCACGGAAAATATCTGTGATTTAAAATACAATCTTCACAATTAAGGCGCCAGCTAATTATGAATTCATAGGAGAAATTTTTGTGGGTTTTTAACATTAGTTTTCTGTTCTACACTGTGATTGGTTAATTATTTATAGCTAATTATTATTTTGAAAAAACTCGTTTAGAATTTTTTTTACTAATTTTCCCATCGTAGGTATTTTATAAATTATTAAATTGTGCAATAAACTTTTTGGATAAACAAGATGCAAAAAATGAAGTTATTTATAACATACTATTTACTGTTTTATATAATTAATGTGAGCTCTAAAGAAAAAACTTGTACACCCACAAACAACCATTTATTTAGGTTATATATAATCATTCATTTAGGTTATTTTAAAAAGCATAATATAAAAAAAAAAATCGTTTTAAACAATGCTATATTGGATGCAAATTTATATTAGGTTGGTATTTTCTAAATAAATTTTTTTGACATAAAAACCTATTTTTATCATGTAAAAGCCGTAATTTAACCAAATTAATTTTCCTTGTTTTAATTTTTGTAATGTTTTTCTTAATATGATGTATATTTTCATGTGAACAGATAAAAATAAAAGATGAAATCTCTTGAAAATTATGCATAAAGCGTCGCGAATCGTTGGGTTACGGATAATGCTGTAAAAAAAATAAGTAAAAATTTAGGGAAGGGATTAGCTCAGTGGTAGCGCGCTGGACTAGTAACGCGGAGATCACGGGTTCGAATCCAGCCGTGCTGCCCTTAGATTTTCTCTTCCTAGGAGCCCCTACAGCTCACTGTCCGGTGATGGACAGTGTTGTCTGTAACGGGAGAACACTGTCCGGAGGCCGGCAGTGCACTGAGAAGGCTCCGGGCGCAAATGACCACAGTTGTTGAGACGCCTTAAAAAAAAAAAAAAAAAAAAAAAAAAAAGTAAAAATTTCAAATGGCTGGAAAATTGGTATAATCATTCAACACACCAAAATTGAATGAAAAAATAAAACTATAAACTATTTAATAAGTGAAGGCTGTATGTGTGTCAAACCTGGTATCGTGTTGTTTCATCAGCTTAGTGAAAAAACTTTTCAATTTCAGTTTGGTTCCCTAGAGCGAATATTAACGGAACCAACCTACCATCGTGTATAGGAAGCAATAGATCGCAACGAAACCCGGATGTTAAGACCAGGAAAACTACAGCAATAAATGGCGTGAATAACTCAACTAAAATTGCCATCAGATGATACTAGTTTCAGTGTTTATAACCTGAATCTACCCTAAATCTGTTCCAATTTGGCTTGAATTACATTAATAAACTCTAACTTAACATTTGATGCTTGAAAGTCGATAATAATCGATTAGGAATGAATTGGCAAGCCACCTAATTCATAGTTTTTTTTTTTTGGTGTTTCATCGTCTCCATCCTTAATCACTGAACCAAACACCCGAGCCTTGACAAAGTTGCTTGATATATTTTTAGTTGTTCTTTGCACTTGACGATATCCAGCATCAAGTGTTAATCACTCATGGAGCTGGTGTAATGAAAACAATCGCCAGCAAATTCGACAGTATATGCAGTAGCAACCGCACTATGGCGCCACCGAGACCCCCAAGCGCGTATCAACTACACAGTACTTTCTCTATCTCGCCAGTACAAGCGATGGCGGATGGGCTTCAATTTCGATCCGTTTAGAGGAGGAGTTAGTACTAAATGTTACCATGAGTTCTCAGAATTTACGAATATGATAAATATATTAAGTTAATATTAGTCTTGGAATAAAATGCACAGTACGCAATTTAATTAGTTGTAAAATTGTATGAGTATTTAATTTACTATGTATAAATACATAACTATATATTTACATATGTCTAATTAGTTACTATACTTTATAAATATAAATTAAGTTGACCAATGAATAGTATATATACCATTACTTTAGTTAATGTAATTAATTATATGAATTAGAATATATATAGGTGTGTGTATGCATATGTTTTGGAAGTTTCTATATGTTTTATTACTGGGATAGAAAGTTTTAGGACGACCTCTGGTTATGGTGGAGAAGGTATATAAAGTGTGAGAAATACCTGTTGGCGTGCTCAAGGGAAATCAAAGGTTGTGTGTTGCTACTGTTGCCGGCGGGTATTGTTGTTGATGGCTAGCCAACCTTCAAGTTACTACTTAGAGACTAGCAACAACTAACAACAACAGCAACATTGTTGATATAGCTGTTGTTGAAACGTTGTTTTATATATACAATATACCACCTTCAAAGTCTGCCCTCTACAGCCATTTGAATGTACTAAACTATTATTATATTCCATGGATTAATGCTTGTAAACTTCTTCACTAGATTACCTTAGTAACTAATAGATTAGGCAGTAAAAAGTAAGAGTTGTTTGATGAAAAAAAAGCTTATATCACGGAGTGTTGTTTGTAAAAATGATGAAATAACACACGCCATTCTCAGACATATGGAAAATATTTGACATACAAATTATTTTGAGTAGGCACCAGCTATAGATTAGTCTTCATGGGTAAATAACACGAAAAAAATCCGGTGTGAATCACTCACACGATATTCTTTACTATAGTTATTATAAGTGTATAAATTCACAAATTATCTTTAATCTTCAAATTTCACTCATTTATCCTCACATAAATATAGATATGATTGTGAAGGGGGGAGGCGTACCAAATTACCAACCCAGGCACCTAGAGAATTGATTATAGAATAGTCCAGAAATGTGTGAAAACTTTAAATATGAAACTAAATTATATTTTAAGCATGTTCAAATGAGTTTTGTGGTCATTAACCGATTTCGGATGTTCGCCCATCATCAGGAAGACTTGATAAAACATTGCGATTTGCAGAGAGCAAAATCAGTTAAATACACTGTGTATTAAAAACAGGACACCTACTGAACCATAACCGAAGGGATATAAGGTTAATACTGGGTCTATTTATGGTGCATTGCATGCACTAACTACTACTTGCAGACAATGCACTATGCCGATTCTGCAAGGCCGAGGAAGAAACACCGGTACACATCCTCTGTGAGTGTGCCGCACTGATGAAGACAAGGTTCCTTCAGCTAGGTACAAGCAATCCCAAAGCCATGAGCTTCATGACGGAGCCGCTTTCAGCTTTGCTAGCTTGATTAAAAAGTCGAAGCTGAAGGATGTATTGTAACCACAGGGAATCTGTAATAGACTTCTTGGTGTAGGTAGCTGTGGAGCGAGACTCTCCTCCACTTTTATCAATCTAATGTAATCTATTCATGCCCGATCAATAAAAACTTCAGAATGGAAATATAATTGCTAAATAGGGAATAATTAAAGAAAATCACGATAAAACTGTATGGGAAAACGTTATATGGATCCGGGGCACTCTGACAAGATATTTGAAAAGCATAACTTAGAAACCCGGATTAATATGTAGAAAACAGAAAAACTAACTTGCAAGAATAGGAAAGCGACCTAAATGTAACACCGAGGAAAATTTAGCAGGAACAAAAGTCAGAAGAGTCTTATTGTGTAAATAAGTTTTCCCCTGTGAAAAATCTACTGGAAAATGTAATAAGGCAGGAACTGAACAGAGAAAAGTCATACGTTCGGGAAACAACACAGTGTCATCACTATAAAATTGGATCTACAGAGTGAGTTAAAGTTTGATTAGCAAATCGACAAAGGGAAACTATGGCCCACTACCACTGACATACTCACAAGTACTCACATCTATTTGTTTTTACCTTTTATCAGTGTATAGTTTTATTAACTTTGTATAAACACTAAAACGCAAAGTTAGCCTTCAATAGACCATGCAAGAATTTGAGGCGGTATTATCTTAGAACTGATCTGTATCTCAAGGCCATCTATTGTAATTAAGCACAAACTTACAAACAAATCAGGCATTAACCTATAAAATTATTCATGTCCTTTATTAGTGAAATAATAGGATTTTAAGATGTAAATTTATTGGATATAAGTTTTGTCATTCATTTCTAAGTCACGATAATAGACCACGAATGTCTAGATTCTGTTGTGAAGCGTTTCGGGCGTTCGCCCATCATCAGGAACGCCTTGATAAAATATAGTGCGATAACTCAGACTTGCACAGAACAAAATCAGTTTTACACTCATGATTTTGCTCTGTGCAAGTTTGTGTTAGCCCACTATTTATTTAAGATATCCTAATGATGGGTCTGAAACCAGTCGAGGACCAAAAAATTACCTCTGCGGACCCAACCACAACATCTATAAGTTAAAGTCAGTTAAATTTGGTAAACATTCCAAGTTTATTATTTATTAATAATTGCAATAACAGGAGATCGTGTGAGTGTGTCACACCAGTTTCATGTGTTATAACAGTAATTGGAAAGTGAGGGTGCCAACAAATTTAGTGATGCAAAAAAAAAGGTTTCTCTTTGGGATTTTCCTCGTGCAGAGGCTTCAATCAACATTTTCCCTCAGTTTTCTTTTTCCAACTTTTTTCTTTTCTCTCGCATGCTCCGACTTCAGACAATTTCTGTACAAGCTCTTGCTTAACCCTGGTTGTTTGTTTCCGACTTCCTCTTTATCTTCTACCTATGTTCTACTTCTCATTTCTTCGTTCTCTTCTTCGCTGTCTGGTTCATCCTATACAGTTTCCAAAACATCTTAAATCTTTTTTCCCCATTAGTTTCTACACGTTCTCCCGCCCGTAACTTTTTTCTGTCTTCTACAATCGGTTAAGGAATTCCTGTTGATCCTTCCCGAAAATTCCATTTCCATAGCAACTAGTTGATTTTTTTACCCTAGCTATTTTCTTTACCTGGAGACGCGATCCCCCTCCATGTTTCAGTACACATTAGGTACTCATTTTTCCTATTTACAAAAGGTTTTGAATATGTCAAACAACCGTCTTCCTTTTACTCTCGCGAAAAGGTCATCAATAGACAAGTATTCTGGTATGCAGAATGGGAGAAATTAGTTGGAAAATTGAATGGCAGTATGGCTTATTTTACTAATTGTTAAGATTTTACAAGATGGTCTTGTGCGGTGCTAGGGGCAGTCGAGGTTGCCCACAAAAAGGAATTAATGCATAAAGTTGCCACCTCAAATTTTCATAGTTTGTATAAACATTTAAATTTCGAAATGGGCCATAAAAGTTATTTAGTAAATAATAAGATGCAGCTAATTAAAATTATTTTTAAAATAAGAGGCCAGTTGAACTTGAATTTTAAACCATGGTGTACAGATCGGACCGGGAACTGTTCATTATGTAACATGGGTGTGTATGAAGATACTTACCATTTCATATGTCGCTGCCCAGTGTTAACTGAATTTAGAAAATATGTTATGTAAAAATGTGTTAACATTTGATGACTTTATAAGTTATCTAAATGGCCAAAACTGGTACAATCTGTACAGATACATTATAGTACTTTGGCGTTACCGACACTTCATGGTTGCGGAATTTAATTATTAAAATATTCTTTGTTTTCTGCTGTATTTCCTCTTCTGAATTTGTTTATTTTCTATTTTATTTGTTTTTAGCTCAGTTAAATGTAAATAATTAGAGTCAACCTGGCAGACGGACCTTGTCTATTGCTATATAAGTTTAATTTGTCATACAAGATCTTTTATTTTTTGTATTTTTCTTTTAATAAACTTAATTATCTATCTATCTATCTATCTATCTATCTATCTATCTATCTAGTTGATTTTTATAAAAATTTTGTTACTCTCATGGTTAAAAAGCTCTGTAAAAACCATATTGAATTTATCTCTTTCCGTGAACGTTAACGAAGAAAATAGCAAAAAAAGATATCCAAATGAAAAACCTAAAACCTAAACAGAATGTAATCAAAACCTAATGTACGTCTGAATGTAACAGATGTAATCTAAAATGTAACAAGTTATATTGATGGGTGTTACAACTGTTGCATAATAACTAACAAACTGTTTAACTTAGGGATTAAACTCAAGGATTTTAGTAGTCAAAGTTTTGCACACTTGTGAGCGTGTGTGCGCAATAGTTAAATTTATCTCTAGATTATAATTAAAGGAACACCTGCTGTTATAATTTAAACTAAAATCAATACAAATGTCCAACTAATAAAATTGTTATTTCAATTTCATTTAGTAATTGTTTATATTGTATTGAAAAGTTTTAATATTGTATAAATTTATAAATTTGGAAAATTAATTAGTATTCTAGATAAAAGTTATATGGAGAAATTTAAGAGGCTTCCACTTATTGGGTTCAATTACAATGAAGGAACTTTTACTTATTTCGTTATAGATACTTCTAGCTATTTTAAAATAAAGCAAATAAGTTTCATAATTTATTACTTTCAGAGAATTGTAAAACGTTCATTAATATAACTGGCAGCTTTTTTTAATAATAAAAATCTTGAAATAACGGCACCTTATGAGCCTCTGTCAGATAGCAATTGTGGAGAGAATATGGTGCATACGCTGCTCCAGAGTCGCTGGTCCAGTATGCTCCATAGTTTCACTACTAGATGTTAGATGTATAGAAGGGAAACCAAATTCATTGGACCTAAAAGATATATTGTATCTTCTATTGTATGCCAGTACTTGTTTATAGAATGTAGTCATGTGTAAAGTGTAGGATGTGTAAGAATGTGTTTATAATGAGCCAGTGTTTGCCTGTGGATGTGATAAACCGATGTAGTTGTAAACATCAACTAACCTCTGAAAATGTTGCAAGGTGACGACAGAGTTGAGTGTTTATTAACTGGCCGGGCTTAACGAAAGATAAGTTCCCTGAAGTTGTGATGGAATAGTTCACAAGTAATTGCAGCTTCCCAGTTATACCCATGATACTAGGTGAATACACCGTTTAAGCCCTATAATGGGGTTGTTGAGGAGAGATACTAGTTTTGATTAAATGAACGAGAATGCTGACACTAATATAATGTAGCTAAGTTTACACTAACTGCACTGGACTTTATAATGAAAATGATAGAATGAATGGTGAGAGTAGAGATATGACACGATGCGACGACTGGTGTACAGTTATATGGTTGTATATGATAGATCCCTCTAGATTCCCACTGGCTTATATCCACAGGTTCTCTGCCTGCCTAAGTCAGAGAGTAGTCTCTGTTAACCAAGAGGGCTTCTCTTCTCTCTGCTGTGGTTGCATTCTCTTTGCTGTGGATGGGTGCTATTACAAGCCCTCACGGGAATTGAAATCTAATCTCTCGCATCAAAAACGAGAGAGTTAGCCTCTTGAATGTACACAAGGGTGATGGTTCTTTGAACAATATTGAACAAGAGAAGTGTTCATTTTTTGTTTAGATAATTCTTCATTTAAAAAAAAAAGAAAGAAAAAAAAAAGCACTATCTGTAGCAATTTTACGTTCTCTGAAAGGAGTAAGAGGAAGTATTGCGATCGTGCCAGATTTTGGAAATTGAGTTTTACAGGAAATTCATTTTTTGGGATTCCCTGAATCCCATAGAAGGGAATTCGTGTTTTTAGCAAAACATTTTTGCAATAAATGGTCTGTATGTGTTTCACTCGTGTGTGTGTAGTGTGTGGTGTGTCTGTCTGTCTGTTTGTGTGTTTTAATAGAATATCTCAAAAAAAAACGAAGAGTCGTAGGAAGCTCAAACTTGCTATTCCAATTAGGCACCAATACCGCATCCGATACTAAAATTTCATTAAAAAAAATCCATCAACCAAAAGTGTGACTTCACTAAATGGTTTTTCCACTTTTTTTGCGATTTTCTCGAAACTGGCTTCAACGATTTTCCTTAAACATTGTATACTATTTACACACCTAAATACTTAATAGCGTAATGCTTTCCTCTAAAGTACCACTTCAATATAATAAATATTAATACACATTAGAAGCATTGTTACATTATTTTAGGGAATTATGTGTGTTTTATTCGCATAATTAGGTTTTTAATCATTAAAAAAAAAAAAAGAAAAAAAAAAGACTTTTGATTTAAAATGAGAAGAATTGAGGAGAATTGAATTGTTAAATGTAACGTAATAGCGTTGGATATTTGAGTCAGTGTTTAACTCCGAATTGTTCAACTTGAGCAGTTTAATTGGTAAAACTAATTAGGTTTAGCTGTAACGTAGAGTTTGAGGGTTAACACGTAATAATGTTAATATAAAATAAGTAATATATATTATGTAATTACCACAATAACATATCACTATGGCAATTCACATATAAATATCAATATTAATTTAATTTGGGAAGTATAATATTTACTCAAAAAAAAAAAAAAACAAATAAATGTATAGACTAATAAAGGGGTGTAAGAGTACATTAATGTAATTATTAGATGAGAGAATTAACTGGCAACGACAAAATAGTAGAAGGAGGGGAAGTTGAAAATAATGTACATATCTATCTGATTAACAATTGGTTGATTAGAGACCTTGTTGGACAAATTAGAATATTGCGTGTTGACTGTTTTTTTTTTTTTTTTTTATCTGTTAACATTTTGTAACTAAAGAGGTACGGAGAGAGATGTGTGATATAGAGAGAAAACAAAGTAAAAAATATATATATACTCGTATACTCGTACATATAAAAAAATGTTCTGTTTCCATGTTTCAAATATTTTATTGACAGTTTGTAAATTAAAAAACCTGTTGAAAAAATGAAAGCTCTCAAAATAATGATGTTTATCCTCAATATTTATCGCTTTTTTAATATTATCTTTCTCTTATTGCTAGTAAGTAGAAACATTGTGATCATGATCCAAATTGAGTTTTCACCGGAAAAAACCGTTTTGAGGTCCCCTGAGTCAGAAAGAATGGATTTTAGAAATTGTGAGTGTGTGTGTGTATGCGTTCAGCATAACCCAAAAATGGAAAATCGCAGAAAGCTGAAACTTGATATTTCATTTAAGTTCAGTCTGAGGATGGAACAGTAAGGTTTTGGTCAAAATAGGTCGACCGGATGTAACACGTAAATGAGTAGATTTTTCAGTTTGTTTTTTTTTTTTTGCAATCTTCTTGAAAACGGTTCCAACGTTTTTCTTTAAACTTGGGATATCAACTAAACATATGAAGTGCTACAACTTTTGATGAAAATTCATTTAAGCGATGTTCTGGGGGAATAGGAGACATTAGGCTTTCCTGTACATTACCATTTCAATATACACGTATTATACGAAATATATTAAAAAAAGAGTTTCATGTTTGGCCAAAATTCAGAGGTTGAAGAAAAACAGTTTATCGGGGAGTACGATTTTTATATTATATTAAATTTCGAATGTATGTATTATATATATATATATATATTTTTTTTTTTTACTTTCTCTTACTCCTAGTAAGAGGAAGTATTGTAATCGTGTCAAATTTTCGATATCGAGTTTTCACCGGAAATATCCGTTTTGAAACCCCCTGAGTCCAAAAAAGTGGTTTTTAACAAATGGTGTGTGTGTGTGTGTGTGTATATGTGAACAGCATAGCTCAAAAACGAAAAACCGTAGACAGTTGAAACTTAATATTCCGTTTAGGTATCACCATGGTACGTTATCCGTCCAGTACGTTATCTGTCACAATTCCTCAACCGGAAGTACCACTCAACTAGATTTTTTTTTTTTTTTACTTTATTGCGATTTTCTCAAAAATGGCTCCGGCGATTTTCTTGAAACCTCTTATATAAACTAAACATACAAAGATCTACAACTTTTATTTAAAACATTTCTCTGGGAAAATTCATTAAAGGGCACTTTTACGGGAGAGGTGGGGTTATGTTTTTCTCTAAAGTGCTATCATAGTTGATTGTACAATTCTACCATCCAAACAAAATTAATTAGAAATAAATAGATGGCCAAAATTCCTAGTTTCAAGAAAATTAGTAAACCGGAAGTGCGCTTTTAGTGAGCAGTTTCTTCAGTTTTCTACGAATTCATTAAATTTGGTACACAAACTATAAAATTTGTCAATTCTAATTTTAAGAACTGGAATAAGAGAAAGTCGTGTGAGTGTTTCACACCAGATTTTTGTATTGATTTAAATAAATTTTTTTCTACTAGAAAAGTTCTGATTTATTTATTTATTTTTTTTTTTTAACCAGAGGAAGATTTAAATGGATTATCATTAGTATAAAACTCTGCCGGGAGGATGAGAAAGTGAAAGACAGAGAGAGTATTTCAAATGTACTAAATCCTACAACGATTAAAATCGCATCTGACGAATTTTTCTAAGCGTTACAATACTGGCAACGGTAACGCTTTCAAATCTATGTGGTTACAAAAAGAGCCTACACGGCTAAATGGTGTATATAAAACTGCAGGGGATAAATATTCATACATTAAAATTCTAGCCTAATATAATTCATATCTGTATTTTACCTAAGCTATACGGATGATTACAATCTACTGTAAATTAATTTAAAAAAAACAACAACAATAGTATCCTATTCACGGAGAGAAAGAAGATACTTCAAGTCCCACTGTCTTATATCTTTTATAAATTTTTTAGCCTGGAGACACGCTTCTGTGCCCGTCTAGTGCTTCTCCAAAATTACTTTTTCCTTCATTATTTAACTTCTCTGTCGCAAACTTGCTTAATGAGATGGTTTCTGCTGGCTTGGGACCACAAAACGGTAATGTGGATTCCACCTAAGCCACGTGTTCGGGTACCCTGAAGAGCTTCATCTTCATGTATATTCAATGTAACACAGACCCCAAATAGGCTTTGGAGAAGTCTCATAATTTTGAAATATTTATGAATTAGGTTAATTATATGATACAAGGCCAAACAAATGCTCGATGCCAGGCCCATTGGCAAGAGAGCAACAGATAGATCTCGTCTCATGTATGAGGAATATATTGGAAAACTTGATCAGGCAAGAGGGGAATCTCTTACGGGGATAAGAAGGATGACACGGAATAGGAACCGATGGAAGGGCTGGATTGGGGCAGCTTCTCCACGCCTCACGGCACAAAGGAGATAGGGAAAGAAGAAGAAGTTAATTATTTAATTATATGTTAATTTTATTTTGTTAATTTACATTATCTCCCAACATCTTACAGTAAAATTGCCAATCTCATAGTAGTACACCAGGTGGATATCCTTGCAAAGAACTACACAGAATCAGAAATGAGAATGTAAGGAAGGAGTAAGTTAGAAAAATATGTAAGAGAGGATTGATCAAAAGGATATCAGCATCTTAGAAGAATGGCAGAATATGGTCAGGAAAGTATAGAAAATGGATTCTTTTAGGAACGAGACAAGAGGTAGAAATTAGGCAAGAAGGAGGGAAGAGGAGTCTGAGTAGACTGAAAGAGAGCAGAGGGGTGTTGACAAGGGTAGAGTAATGGACAAGTATTATATAAATGAAATCCCAACAAATCAAGTCAAATAATCAAATATCTTGTCTTAAAAGTTCGTGTAACATAACCTATCATTCAAAAATTGCAGCTACCGGGTATACTATTACTGAAATACTTCTGTGCAATGAAGAATTAGCCTAACCTTGACTGTATAGCTAAATTTACTCTTTACATGCCTGCAGTACTTTCGGTTTGTCGCGTGACTAAATCTCATTGACACCTTCTCATGGGCAAAGAGGTGTGACTTTTCTTTTATGTTTATATTTTTCTGCATCAAGTAGTTATATTTTTTTCTATAATTGTACCAAATATATATGTATATATTCAGTTTTTTGTACCAGATCTAGTGTGAAATACTTGAAACAAATTTCTCTTAGTACGATTCTCAGAGCTATAATTTTCAGACAAAAAAGCAATAATCTGAACAATGCAATCATTAAAGTGTTATTACTGATTTAGACTAAAATTCTTATTATCGGACTCCTGTTATCGATGTAAAGAGGATATCAAATGTGAAGCGTCTATCCATACATACACACTCATAACAATTTTCCAAAACCATTTTTTCATACATATTTAAGCTCAGTGAACTCTCAAAACATATATTTCTGTAGAAAATTTAATTTTAAAAGTCGGATATTAGTGTAATACTGCCTCTCTTATGGCAGTACGAAAATTTATATAAACATATAGATTGTTGTAGGGGATTATCGCACTGCGACGTGAAAGATCTATTGTGCCTCCCCTCGGAACCTTCTCAGTGCACTGCCGGTCTCCATTCAGTGTTCTCTAGCTATAGACAACACTTTTCATCACCATACAGTGAGTTGTAGAGGCTCCTAGGAAGAGAAAATCTAAGGGCAGAACATATACAGGGTGTCCCAAGGTATATGGATAACGACTTTTTCTCGGAAACTAAGATAGCTAGAAAAAAACTAAAAAATACGTGTCCCCGTAGTTTTTTGTTAGAAATCCAAATTTAATTTGCAAATTTGTTTTGGTGCTTCCGAGAAGCGAGATACAGGCACCAACTTCATTTTTTCAAATGGGGAGGTGTGGTTTTTATTTAAGAAATAGATTCCTCTATTTTTTGTAAGAAAAATTTACTTGAACGGTTTTTTTCTTTGAGCGATATTTTACAAGTTATGAATGAAAATATGATTCCTATAAGAAATTTCAAAATGATATTATAACGGTTTTTTTTTATTGAATAAGAAGAAAAGTGCTATTTTATTATAAATTTTTCTCCTTATTAATTACAGATTTTGCTCGAACCGGCCTCCACCATTAGAGATGTATTTCTTTGGGCGTAAGGTACAATTGGCAGGAAAAGCATGTGTATGCATCTCTAACGGTGGGGGCTAGTTCTCCTGTATATATGAACAAAATATCTAAAAACTGACTTTATAGAAATTTTGCTGGTGACTAACAGTGGGGATGCCATACAATCTGTAAACATATTCAATTTAGTTGCTATCCCTAAATTTCTAAATCGTAGAGATATTAATCTACATATTAATCAGTTAATTAATCCAGTCTTACTCATAAAAATAGGGGCGAGTGTTGGTGTAGTGGATATGAGCATGGACTTGTAAGTGGGAGGACCCCAGTTCGAGTCCAGCGTATAACTGCTAAATTTTATATTTGTTTAAAAAATGTTAATGGTAAAGTAGGTGCTTCCGCCCCCGTCCACGACACCTAATTTGGTAGTTGGACGTTAAGCCCGCCTGAAAAAATAGGCATTACTTTACTTTTACTCATAAAAATGGCGTTTCACTGACCGTTTTCACAGAATTTGAAAAGAAATTTATAATATAGAATTTAGTAATCATTTTCAGTCTCAAAACAATTATTAAACTACAAAGATTTATTTGTTATTTGAAGCATTGTCTTGTTTGAAGAATTGTAATTACGAGTATTAATTTTGTTTTATTTCCTTTCTTTTGTGAATAATTTTGCTCTCTATATCAATTTTTTTTAACGATAGAAAAGCCCAATAATCAGTTGACCGTTTGTTCCAAAATAAAATAAATCTAATAAAAATAAAAGAAACATACACAACAAAAAAAGAGAGGAAAAAGGATATTGGAAAGCAATGGAATCCGTGGAAACATGGGTGAAATGGTTATACAATTACATTGGATAAAACGGAAACAAAGAGGGTGATGTGCTCGCTCTCCCGTCCACTTCTATTCTCTCTTTCTCTCTCTCTCTATATATGGCTATCGTCATTGTGAGTTTGGGAGCTATGTAGAATAATGGAGCCACCAGAGTTGAATTGTATCGATAGAAGCTATAAAAGGCTTGAGGTATACGTTTACAATTCGATTTAATTTCTCTTAAACCAGCCCTCGTGGAAAGTTAGGAGGGATAATCCGTCCTGTGGTTTCTATTATTAATTTATGACTTCTCTCTCTCTCTCTAGTGAATTTAATAAACCTATCTATCTATTTCATTTTCCAATCTATATTGTTACAATTGTGAAACTCCGGTCTGATTTCATAACAAACTTTATCTCTCTTGAGATTAGTAAATTAGTTTCCTTTTACCTTTCTTAAAACAAAAAAGAAATGATTAATGAACATACATCTTTCTGTTCTAATTAATAAGAAATAATGTCTGATGGAGAAAGCATTTTATCACAAAATTATAATGCATCTTTCTAGTACTCACTCCATAATAATTAATATAATTAAAAAAAAAACGGATGTAAAACACTAACAATGATACGATTTTTTCTTATTGTATTTTACAACTTTTGAATTTGCAAATTTTCATCAATGATCTCAAAATGTATAGCAACCAATTAACTGCTATTAATACTATATATAAACGGTGATATCTGCTTAATACACGGTAGTAGCATATTTGACGGAAATCTAATGGCCATATAACTCAAAAAAAGTCAACGTACCAAACGATCGTACCAAATTTATGCACACAACAACTGTAATAATTAATATGGATACTTAGAGATAAAGAAAATCGTTAGAGCAAAGCATTCGATTAGCGACAGCAGTTTTAAAAAAAAAAAATATTGAAAAGATTCTTGGTCGTAAGTATATGGCTGTTGGAGCTGGAAAAGTGAGTGATCTACACTTTGGAACGAAAAGAATTAAAGAAATAAACTGGTTTAACATTTGGGATCGTTGTTGTAATGTTAGGAAGGATCGGTGTAATAGGATCCAAAGAGAGGATCCGTAGCAGAGAAAGAAAGCAAAAATGACAGGACCACTCTCTCGAACTAGAGTGGGAGAAACTACATAAATACAACGACGGGAGATAGATATACAACACAGTTCATACAACTGAGGACACTCGCCAGTCACAACGTGTCATTGCCCTTTACCACTCTACCATACTATACCATCTTAAGTGTAAAGTCCAGGCAGTCAATGTCACTTTTTATATTATACAGTGTTAACCATATTTTGTTTGTTCATTCAAACCAGACCATTTCTCTCATTCATAAACCCCATTATATTCAATTTTTTTTTTTTTGGAGAAATTTTCATGTTTTTCTCAGCCGTAGATTCATGGTGTGCGATTTTGATTTACCTCTAATGTGGGCCTTTTGCAGCTTGCTGAGGTGCACCAATTTTTTCTCACTGTTATTGAGAGTTGTGGAAGCTGTGTGGTTTGGAAATACTTTATAAATTTGGTAAGGGCCATGATATTTTTTCATGAATTTCCCCGTGGATGTGAATATTTTTAAATAAACGTGGTCACCTACGTGTAGTTTTTCTTTTGAAACATTTTTATTGTAATATTTTTCTCTTATTAACTTTGCATTTTCATTATTTAATTTGACCTATTTTTTCTAACTTGTATTTTGTTGTAGAGACATTTTGTGTGGATATTAAAATTTTGTAAGTTTTTCTCTTGATAATTCAGAAGTTAGGGAAACTGAAATTTCGTTCCAAAAATAATTTCATGGGGGGTATAATTTGTCGAAACGTTTTTAGTGGAATTGTGGGCCGCTTTAACTAGTGATAGATATTTGTGCCAATTTTTATCTGTTTGCACATAGTGCGATAAATTGTTGGCAATGTCTCTATGCACACGTTCTAAACGACCATTAGACGCCGGATGATATGACGTTGTGCATACTTTTTTAATTTTTAGTAGCTCACAGATCTGGAGTATAATTGTAGATGTGAAGTTGGTACCCACATCTGTAAGAAGATATTTAGGCGTACCGTAACTGGTGAATATATTATTAACAATAATTTGTGCAATGGTTTCCGCTTTTTGGTTAGTGTTGTGGGAAACATCTCCAAATAGCGTGAATATTGACAAATTATCGTTAATATATATTTATATTAACAAACTCGTAGCCAAACCAGATTGCTACAAACATACACTCACCAGCACAGCACGCTCAAATTTTTCACATATAAACGATTTCTTCAGAGAGGGGATGATGTAATAGGATCCAAAGAGAGGATCCGTAGCAGAGAAAGAGAGCAAAAATGACAGGACCACTCTCTCAGACTAGAGTGAGAGAAACAACATAAATACAGCGACGGTAGATAGATAAACAACACAGTTCATACAACTGAGGTCACTCGCCAGTCACAACGTGTCATTACCCTTTACCACTCTACCATTTTAAGTGTAAAGTCCAGGCAGTCAGTGTCACTTCTTATATTATACAGCGCTAGCCATATTTTTTTTGTTCATTCAAACCAGGACATTTCTCTCCTTCATCAACCCCATTATAATCGGAGACAGAATAAAGAGAAGAAATGGAGAAGCGAAGAAAGTGACAAAGATGCTGCACCCAGTTTTGTGGAGTTCAGCTCTCTCCAAAGAAACTAAAAGCAAAATTTATTATTCCATTGTTGAGAGTATCCTACTCTAAGACATCGAGACCCAGAAAGCGAGATAAAAAATAAGAACGGTAAAAGTGAAGTGCCTGGAGAAGATTCACGACGATCCATATTGTAAAGAGTAATAATAAATGAGAAAATAAGGAAAGAGATGGCGGGGTAAAAAGAGGACAGTTAACTAAGCAAACAGTAAAAAACTAAAAATGGTCAAATGAAAATTTAAAAAGGATGAGTCCGAGTCGATGGTCTAAGAAAGTGTTGGAGTAGGTGCCACAAGCAAAAAAGGAAGAAAGGACGCCCGAGACAGCGATGTTTGGAAGAAGATGTTAATGGTTTTTAATTGATTGTGTTTTCTTACGAATTTTGTAAAAATACTTGGTATTTAGCATTACATTACCTAATCGATTTAGGATGATTTCACTCGAGTTCCTGTAATTCAACTTAGTCGATAACTAAGGACAATTTTATTTTTATTTTGTATTAGGTTTATAAATGAAAATAGAAAAAAAACTATTAAATTGGATGATATTATTTCTATTTTTAGACTAAAAAATCCATATACTAATGAGAAATTGTTTCCTTATTGCTTAGTGATTTATAATCGTGTTCCGTTTGTGTGTGTGTGTGTGTGTGTGTGTGTTTTGTGCTTTTTTATTGTGTTGTGAGACTGTCATACTTCCATTAGTAAATGGGATTCTCATTCCAACTCCGGAGGTTAGGCTATCAACAGATAACGCGTCATAATCAAATTATCTCATTTAAAAAAGAGAGTCAACTTGCATAACTTCACACTCATACTAAAAACATTTTAAAATGCAGAAAAAGGAAACGTCTGATGGACGCACAGGAACGTTAAACATCTGACATTCAAAAATATTAGTTAACCATAAACCAACTGTCACTATAATTTCCATTATAAAAAGATATTTCTATAACACAAAACATGATAGATTTCCATACATGATATTAACCGTTGGTAATTCATCATGATGTGACGTCGTCAAAAGTGACATGGAAACATATCGATATGATGATGTGTGTGTCTAAGTAATTGATCAATATCATTAAATTCCATATAATAAACATATGATAATCAGGATGTTCTCTTCTTTTTTTTTCCCTTGGCATTAGCTCTGAAGGCTACAACCATAAGGTGATTTTCTCTTTAAAACACAATATAACGTATAATTTCATTTCATCAGAATTTTGGTAAGAAGTTGTGAAACTTAATTTATAATCGATTTTGTTGGAAGATTTTTTTTTTATATATAAAAGTATGATCTAGCTCAAAAATCTAGCTATAGAAATCGCAATATCTCTAAAGTTTAAAGATATCGAACTAATCGGACAATAACATCATAGATTAATTTCTGCTAAGAAGACATCGAGCTCCAGTCTTGAAGCTTAATTCCACACACAAACCTAAATAACCCTTTCTAAGATTACTAGATTTTTTTCTTTCTTTCTCATTATATAGAGACAGGTCTTTAAACCACCATGTCCTGTCTAAGAGAAATCCATGAAAGCGATAGCAACATTTCACCAATGATCAGTATCTTCATATGACCCTTAACTACGCAAATCAAAACTAAACTTAACTATCATGATATGACCCTTAACTACCCAAATCAAAACTAAACTAAATCATAAAGATGAATGCAAGCTGCTCAAGCATAGAAACTAGACAAATTTAGGTTTAGTGATATGCCCAAAGCATAGATGGAGCTAAATTAGCCAACCTACTAACTTTCTCTTTGTACATGTGATCCTGAACTTTGTACCTGAACTAGTGATCCTGTCAACTAGAACATTAAAAAAAAAACTTAACCAGGAACAATCCAAAACCATTGTAGAAGTGATGACAAATGTATTTAACAAATAAGAACCCCTGCGGTTGACTGTCCGAAGAGATATTAACTCTTTTTACTTTCTCTTACTCCTAGTAATAGGAAGTATTGTAATCGTGTTAAATTTTCGATACAGAGTTTTCACCGGAAATATCCGTTTTGAGGTCCCCTGAGTAAAAAAAAAATGTTTTTTAGAAAATGGTCTCTGTGTGTGTGTGTGTGTATGTACAGCATAGCTAAAAAACGAAAAAACATAGAAAGTCCAAACTTGATATTCCACCATGGGATCCGACAGTAGGTTATCTGTCAAAATTCCTCAACCGGAAGTACCACTTTACTGAATGGTTTTTCTCACTTTCTTGCGATTTTCTCAAAAATGATTTTCTTCAAAATTATTATATCAACTACACATACAAAAATCTACAACTTTTATTTAAAACATTTCTCTGGGAAAATTCATTTAAGGGCAATTTTGGTGGAGAGGTGGGGTTAGGTTGTCCTTTAAAGTGCTATTTGAGTTTATTACACAATTCTATCATCTAAATAATATTAATTAGAATTAAATATGTTGCTTAAATTCCGAGTTTGAAGAAAATCAGAAGACCGGAAGTGCGTTTTTACTGAACAGTTTTGGTAATTTTCTCCATAAAAACACCGACGATTTTCATTAAATTTGCTATACAAACTATAACGTTTGCTGATAATTACAATTTTGAAAACTGGAGTAAGAGAAAGTTGTGTGTGTGTTTCACACTAGATTTTTTAAATTGAAGTTGCAGTTAGGTTCATCAGAAATATAACACACAGTAACATAATAACCTTTCACTTGGATAGATATTAAAGAAATTGAGCGTACGGAACAGCTGAAAAGCCAAATCTAATGCGTCTTAAAAGATAAAATCCCTGGCCCTCTCTTGTCTGTGGAAATTGTACCTACAACATAGTCTTTCATGTGTAACTGTAAATGAAATGTGTGTGGATGTAGGTTAGAGTTTGCCTATTTGCAAACCATAACAACAACTACCTTAGCAGACCGAGCGAGTGTCAGTATAAGTGTTTGTATTTTTGTATGTTTGTATTTTTTTCGAAATAACCGTAGGGTCCTAAGATCTATAAAAAATTGGTTAGCCCACTTTCCCCTCCTCGGTTCGCTTGGATAACAATGAGACAGCCTTCTTTGCCATATTGGCCGCACTTTCTTCTATCCAACTTAGAGCCGTCCGTGGAGTAAGTGAGGAAACTCCTAGGTATTATATTTGACAGGCCCAGCATAACTAGTTTTTCGATACAGTAAGGATGATCAAGAAATAAGCTCCTTCAGAAGAAACTATTTAAAAGTATGCCCTGATAAATGTTAGCATGGCTTTCCTTGCAAAAAAAAAAAAAAGAAAAAAAACCCTCTTGTTCAATTATGTAAAATATTTTCATTGCCAGGTTTTTCACGTATTTAAAATGTATTTTCACGAATGAAAATACCAAGGTTACCATAGTAACAGTGTAAGGATGGTATAAATAGTATCATACTTTTCTATAAAATTTTATCGATTTCTTGGAAATTAACTTACAAAATGGAAAAACGGAAAAACTCAAGAAATAGAAGGGAAAAAAGTAGGATAAAATAGAAGACAGTAGCAATAACATTAACCAAGCTTTTACTAAAACTTGAGAATAATGGGAGCCGTATAACCACAAATAACTATTCACAGAATATCTCTCTCGGTTACGTAATAGAAGCCACTCTCTACTTCTTAGTAGTGAACAAATAAAAAAAAGAAAAAAAAAGTATCTTAGGGCGTGAGGTGATGTGAAAATGGGGTAAAAGTAAGGGAACACTTTTCTATAAGAAGATAAGATGAAGGAAAAGTGGTAATATGTAAGGAAAAGCACACCTGCTCTTATATGAGTATAACTATCCATAATACTTTACGCATGTAATAAGGTGATCGGAATGATTTTCATTATTAATGGGAAAAAATATTTCGTTTGTATGTTCGTATTGTTTTTAAATGATAAAAGAAAAAAAAAAATCATTTATATGCAAATAAAGTTTGCACGAATTCATCTATACATATTTAAATATATTCCAATATTCCATTTTTTATTTAAACTTTTCTTTTTTTTATGTAAATTCGGTTTTAGAATTTCTATAGATGGAATATCGAGGCTTAAAACTTTTACGTAAACAATGTTGTGTAAAAATGTAAATATTTAATAATATTATTATTATTAGATAGTTGTTTACTATTTACATCATTTTGACAACTAGTTCCTGCTTTAGTCTGCATATCAGTTGGCGTACATCAATAACAATAATTTCATCGCTTTAATATAGTAAATACAACTATAGCAAGAGGGTGGTACTTAGCCGAAATTACAAAATGATAATAAAACGTTTATCTTAAATTGAAAATTTTGGTAATTGTTAGGCACAGATAGTAATGGAATACATAATTGTTGTATTAAGCAGAGAATATTAAGTACAGCAGAGAATAAGAAATAAATCAAGTCAGTGTGTATCTTTAGATTTAGTAACTATGTAGAAAATTAATTAATGATTACATGTTAATTAATTAAGTGACAAGTTTAGAGAAACAACAGAAAGTAATTTTTATAGAGAAATAAAGTTCATACCTTTATACCTTCATTAGTGTATCTATATATTTATTTTGTGAATATTATCTATACTTACTATTTTGTCGAATTGAATAATTTTACGCTCCTAGTTATAATAAGATATAAATTTATTTATTTCTAAGCCAATTCAAAGTTTTACAGTCTATGAAAAAAAAAATGATACAATAATTATTCTTTGAATTAAATTTCATAACATAAATTGCGACTGATTTTCAAGGAAAAATTATATTTAGGTCTGTTAATGTATATATATATATCTAATCTAATTACTTTAACACAAATTTTGGTGAAAGCACTGGAATATGGTATCAGCATATACCATCTTTTTATAGATTTCCAAGCTGCCTATGACAGTGCCAACAGAAAAATGCTTTCTAAAGCCATGAGGGAATTAAATATACCACATAAACTTATATGCATGGTCAAAGTTGCCATGGCTAACTCCAAATGCCAAATTAGGATTCAGTCTAACCTTTCGGCTCCCTTATAAACAATGAATGGCTTAAAACAAGGAGTCGCTCTGGTTTGCCTGCTCTTCAATATTGCATTAGAAAAAGTAATAACGGAATTCTCAAATTCAAACAAATTGGCACATATTCAATAAGGCAGTACAACTCCTGGCCTATGCGGATGATATTGATATCATAAGCAGAACTCAAGCTGGCTTAAAAGAAGCCTTTAAAGTATTGGAATCATCCGCCAAAACAATGGGGCTTGTTGTAAATGAAAATAAAACCAAATACATGTTTGTGGGTGGTGACGATAGTGCTCCGTCTCTCCAAATACAAGGCTACAATTTCGATAAAGTCCAAGGTTCGTATATCTGGGAAAATTTGTCGATAAGGATAATAACTTCTCAAAAGAAATAGAAAAGATAATATTTTCGGCAAATAAGAGTTTCTACGGCTTAATAAAACATTTTAAATCTAAGATCTTAAGCAAAGAAACAAAAGCCACACTATCTAAAACCCTCATCAGGCCGATCCTGACTTATGGGTCAGAGTGTTGGGTGCTTAAGAAAACGGACGAGCAGAAAATAGCCACCTTTGAAAGGATATATGGACTTATAAACGAAAATGGCACATGGAGAAGATTGCACAACCGGGAGATCTATGAAAATTATAAGGACACCGAAATTATAAAACTTATTCAACTGATTAGACTACGGTGGGCAGGACATGTACAAAGGATGTCAGAGGATAGGATGCCGAAGAAAATTATTAATTATAAGCCATTTCGAAAAAGAAGAGTGGGTCGCCCGAGAGCAAGATGGTTGGACCAGCTTGGCAGGAAGCTGGGTGCGCCGACATGGTGGTTGAAGGCCATGTATAGAGGCTAGTGGGGACAATTTCTATTGGAGGCCAGCACCCGTTCTGGGCTGTAGTGCAGAGGATGAATGAATGAATCTACCTGGTCTTATTAATCGTGAAATTAACTTTAAATATATTATAAAAGTATTTGTTGACCGTTGATGAATTATGTTATGAAGAAATTTGGTGAAGACCGGGGTCGAGAAGGAAACATTCAATTATTCCAACGTTTCGACAGAGTTTCCTGGCTTTATCAAGGCTTTAATCTAAAAAACAATGCGATGAGGAACCATAGTGCATTAATAATATTTGAAAATGCAGAATAATAATAAAAATAAAAAGTTAAATAAAAATAATATTGAACTTACTTAGTCGTTGAAGATGTGGAGAAAGAATTTTTAAAACATGAACATTTTGTTACATCGCAGAAAAAAAATAAATAAAAGTTACTGTTTCTTGCCTTAAATCATCTACAGAAATGAAAGTGGGTTGGTTTCGAAATGAAAGTGGAAAGAAGTGAAAAGGAAATTTTTAGGGGTCGAGTAGGTGAAACGGAATTCTAAAATGACATGTTTTGAAAAAACCGTTACACAACGTGGACAAATTATTGGTATCTTTACGAAAATTAAAAGAAAATTTATTTCTTCTGATATATATCAAATATATTACTTTTTTCCTGTTAGTTTCTTTTGTTAATATTTTTGTTTTAGAAAAATCAAATTTATGATTTTTTTTCCCTAAAATGTTTCGTCAGTGCAATAATGTTGTCTTTGTCATTTTTATTTCTGCAATCGTATTCATGTTGGTACATTCTGTTTTTCAAGTATTGTGTAGTTTGACCAACATAAACAGCTGGACATTGTGTACAGTCTATCTGATTGTAATTTGTTGGTCTTTAAGTTTGCTGTATAACTTGTTAATAGTGTTAGTGCACTTGTGGGCTAAAATGATATTAGAGCGTCTGAAAACTTTAGAGATTTTCTCTGACAGTTTGTTCAAAATCTCTCCATTCAGAATTCGCCATTACTTACATGAGCCATTGCGTTGTTGTAATGCAGGAGAGAATAAGAGATCCGATTATTGTCGGTATCACCAACAACCATTGGCAAAAAGAATTACTAATAATGCCCTTTGATATTTAATAGCAGAAATGAAATCAAAAGTTTTAAATTTAGAAAGTATTCGAATATAGTCAAAAAGACATTAGCAAATATTTTAACGTAATGTGCTATTTCAAGTTATGAAAACGGCAAGAATTTGCAGGGATATGAGGTGAAATCATTAAATGAATTTTAATTAAAAATGAAGTTATTAAGGAAATTAATCAGAAGTAAACATTGCCTTAGGTGTGGTAATTTCAAACATAAACAATACTAGCAATGTAAAAACAAAATAATGTTTTTAAATAAAAATAATTAACCACCTGGTTGCAAATATATAATATACTATTATGCTGGAATATAGAATAATATATTATAAAGTATGATTCAACTACAATTTTCAATAAAGAAAATGTTTGTTGTTTTTAGAGCTTGTTATTAATAATTTATCTTAAAAAGAAATTAGAGATTTTTTCAAGTTTCCTCTTTCCCGCATTATGCTTTGGCTCGGAGGGGTAAGGTACGTCTCTATTGGATACCCGGACATGCGGGAATAGAGGGCAATGAGAGGGCGGATCAGTTGGCTAGGGGGATCATCATTACCATTTTGTGGTCCTGAACCAGCTCTTGCCGTCACAAAGAAGTTTCGTGACAAACAGATTAGACTTTGGGAGACGAGAGTCTTTGAGAAATGCTGGGGGGATACGCAGGGGTGCCTCCAAGCTAAAAGATTTATAAAAGGAATCAAGCAGGGAGTTTCGGATTACCTCCTGTCCCTCAGTAGGATAGGTCTGAGGACCTTGCTGGGGGTAGTGACTGGACACACTTGGGTGTCTAGTCACTTGTTTTACATAGGGAGAACGTCTAGTCCCATTTGTCAGAATTGCGATGACGGAGTCAGGGAAACGGTGTATCACTATTTATGTCAGTGTCCCTGTTTCGCTGGTACTAGGTTTTGCGTATTTGGGAGGGCACCACTCTCGCAGGATTGCCTGGGCGAGTTGGAGTTTAAGGATATCTTGGGATATTGTAGACTGACCTATAAGCTACCGGGAGAGATTAACTAAGGGGATGATATGGGGGGCATCGGGGGGATAAAAGCCACATAGGCTTAGGTCCCACGCCATCAGGCACCCGGCATAATAATAATAATAATAATTTCCGCATTAAGAACCATTTATTTCTGACTATGAATGGGATAGAGGGGGAACTCAATTGGAGCATACCATTCGCCTAGGCAAAAATCAACGAAAATTTTTAGTGATTTTGCTAGATCACTGCACGAGATTGATCTGGCAATTAAAAAATTAGATATTGTTGCGAAATTGTGGACGCCTGGCTTCCTTCCCATTACAGTGTCCAAAGCTTGTCTAAATAAGCAAGCAATGATATGTGGGTAATACCGATTTTGACCAAAAACGCGTTATGCTTTTTTTGGAATTTGTACAAAAAATTCAAGGAAATTGTACAAATAAATCCATAAACATCCAAAAATATTCACGATTTATTCTTTATTTGTGCTTCTCGAAAAAGTTCATAGATCTGAAACGGCGAGTTCTTTGGCTTCTTTAAATCCTTCTTGAGCTCAAAGTAATTTTAACACACAACTTAAGGCCTGGGCGTTGAAGAAAAATGATCCCATTGATTTTGACCACCACCTATAAAAACTGATCAAGAAAACTTATCCAGAAGTTTTTTTTATTACATTATTGTACAAGAAACACCATTATTGGTCCATTAGGTGGTAAGAATGCAAGAGCAATTAAAAAAATAAATGACATTTCCAAATTCCTTAGCCAGCCTCTCAAATTAGAAGAAAGAGGCAAGTTCTCACATTAAATTAAAACCAGAATGTATTCATCAATTTTCATTAAATAAAATATATTACATATTTGAGGGGGGGATGTTAATTTTCCATAAAATTTTAACTATACCAATCGATCTATTTGATAATAAATATTTATTTAAAAAGTAAAGTAAAAATAAAATTCGAAAAAACCGGTGGAGAAACTCACAACCATTAGTACAAAAAATTCCAGACAGTAAGTGGACAGAATTAAATAGACTTCCACTTTGATGATTAAACTGATCGATTTGTAAAGGTAAGAGAAACACAGAGAGAGAGAGGGGAAAGAGAGAGAGAGAGAGGGAGAGAGAAAGATTAAATGAGAATTTTAAGTAGAAATCAGCAACTAGCGTGAGTTGATTAAAAGGTCATCACTTTAAAACGCTGGTATTTTAAATTGCAAGAGAGAGGAAAAAAGACCATTCAAGTTACTATAATCAAGTTTTTTCTGTAAATTGTGATTTTTAATTCTATCACAAAAATTAATTCTATCTTAACTTTGTAAAATAAATCTATTAAAACTCAATTAATTTTATTTTTTTATTTCATTTAACACTAATTTGAAGCAAGATTTTAAAGAATGGACAAAACTTCTTAATTTACTCGGCCGGATTAATTTTATTAATATACCAAAATTAATAAATTAGTATATAAGTGGTTGCCGTAGGAATTAGGATTTTATATATAGTTCTAATATATATAGGTATTGCTCCGAAGGTATCACTTCGAGGTCGCCGATGTATTTAATATAAGGGTTTTTCATGAATGAGCAATAAGGATCTTAATGGTATTCAGTAGAGGCGCCCTCGCTCAGCACAATTCCTGCCGATATGAATACCGTTGGAATGGCTAGCTTCAGAGATTCGCAGATCGATAGAATACCAAAAAAGACATGAAAAAGGGCATAAGAGGCGGTATTGGACAGGCTAGAAAAGCCGGTCTTTCTTTTGGTATAGCTATGTTACGCAATATATCTTGGATTGTATGCAAATAAATCTTTCATTAGTCTCTATGCACGAGGAGAAGCGCAACCCTCTGTAATGCCTGTTACAGAAATATGAGAAAAGATTATAATGTAACGATAATGCGAGAATGAACAATAGAGGAAGCGTAGTTGATGGAGTTTTCGAAAAGGTAAGAACAATCTAATTTCTATTAAAACAGAAGTGGAAGTTTTCTTTAAGTGGTCTTTCAGATATTCATTTACGGCTGAAATCTTTTGAGCTCAAAACTTTGAAGTATTTAACTTAATTGTTGCAAAGTCTACTACCATTATTCGTCATGGGAAGGGACCGAGCCCCACATTATCCAAAGGGGCAGATGTATATAGCTATTCCAGAGAAACGACAACAAGACAGTTCTAAAATAAAAATCCAGATCCAGTTTTGATCCAATTCGGATACACCAAAGGCCGAACAAATAGAACATTAACCCTAAGAGGAAATAGCCTAAACTCTTCTACAGACATCCTGTTCCGACTAAATGGCCCTGAATAGTTAGAGATTTCCTCACAACCCAAGCAATCTTTAATAAGGTGGATGGATGTTTTGTTTATCTATCTCTACAAACTCTACAAAAAAAGGGATTGCCATGAACCTAATTCGTAGATATGTCACTTTAACCCACACTGCTCACTGAAGAATCCAACCAGATGCTTGAAAGAGGTCCGTGAAAGATAGAGCCACATCACATTATTAACCCTGTCCAACAACCCATCGAGCTCATCCACAAGGATGAACGCTGTGAAGTTGTCCATGCCTGGAAGTTTGCAGAGACATGTAAATAAAGATAAGCCAACAATAGATTCAGGCCCAGCGAACGCTGGGTTGTGGACCCAATTTGGCCAACAACAACTTCCCCATATCCTGAAATTTCTGCTTGACCTAGTACCCAGTTTAGAAATATATTCTTAGATGAAGAACGTTTTTCTACTCTTCTAAACATTCTAGTATCAACTTGGAGATGAAGGCACAAGAACCTAAAGCCTTCAGCGTAGGCTAACTATCTGATCAGGTATGAACAACTTTTGAAATAGAGTTGCGTACCCGCTTATCCGAAACATAGCAAGGTATAGCATAAATCTCAGCCTTAAAAACATTGGTTCATTCACCAAGAGATATTGTCAAGTGATAGACCTCAGCTCCAGACTTCCCATCCATTCTGGAAACATCCGTGTAAAGCCTAGTTAATTATTAGACCCTTGCATTAACTAATCTCCCGTAGAAGTTATCCTGTAGAATATTCAATTATGACCGGAATCTTCTTTATCTTCTGTGCAAATAATATATAAATGGAGTATCAATATTTTTGCAATATTTCTGTTGTTGCAGTAAAAATAGAAAAACATAAATATAAAAAAGCTTAAAACTTCCAAATATTTAACTTGATTTTTAAAAGAGTTGCTTATTTATTTATTACTCTAGCCTTTATTAATAGTACGTTTATTTTTAGTAGACACAAAAATATCTTCAAAACATTCAAAATTTAATAATTAAAACGAAGATTATTGTATGAATATTCAATCTAAAAAAGGTACCAATTTTTTCCCTTTCTTTTTTTCATTATAAAGGTCGTTTCTTATTTACTTTAATATCATTATCCAATTAGCCTAATTAAAATTCTTTAAAATATTTATCTAGTAATTCATTGTTATATTTCGGTACCCAGATTTTAGAAAAACTCCAAATTGTGAATTTCATTTAGAGCAGACCCGTGCAACCTTTTAAAGTAAATGGGCCATTTCAGAGATTGATGAACTTCCGGCGGGCCGCACAAAGTGTGAAAGTATTTACCCAATCCTAATTACACTTTTCGGTTTAGATTTCCTGTTTGACATAAATCAGCAGAAATATGGTGTTTCTTACAAATATAAACTTCTCAATTTTAAATTTAAGGATTTCATCATGAAATAAAAAAAATAATAAATAAACATTGCTCAAAAAATTAATCGTAAACTCCAAATTTAGCAATACAAGTTAGGAAAATAAATGTCTATTACGTGTATGATTTACAAAATAGCAATTTTTTAAACAGTAGTTAGATACATTAATGCGATTTTTGACATTGATGTTGGGCAATAACCCAACAGTAAGTACAGTCACAAATTAAATTAAACCAAATATTCACTTCGCCTTTACTTTGAAAAAATTAATGAAAATCAAACAAAATGTCAAAAACATTAAGAATAAGATGTCATTATGAGTTGGCACGATATGAGAATACTATAATGAACTGACTGTTAAATGAAAATCATACCTTATAACGTAGTTTTTTTTATACCAAGCACAAACATAAACAGAGTTGCACAAACATGTCCAGGCTCATACAGACTTGTCGATCACCAAGTGTTCAACTTTCTTTTAAAAGCAAGTTAAGACGGGAGCCTCTCTATGTTCTATTCTATATAATATTAATTAAAACCTTAACAGTGGTGATCACAATATTATTTAGATTATTAATTTTTTATTTTCTCCAATACCATAAAGCGGGCCGCACGGAAGAGTTACCCGGGCCGCAGGTTGCACGGCCTGATTTAGAGCATTAACGGGAACTGACGTTCTACCTTCACGTTTGCTTATACAATACCAAGCCTTCTTTAATAAAATTAGAATAGAATCATACAGGTAATGTCAGTGATAAGGGCACTGTCTTCCCAGATCCTTGATCCTAGAAGTGATGTAAAAGAAGTGTGAGAAGAAAGAAGACTACGATTTCTTTTTTTTTTAAGAACAAGAAAATTTAGTTTGCAGAGAAGTCTATAAACAAAGAGACGATTGCCGGCGATGCGTCTGGCCACCAAATGGGGTTTTTGTAGGGTTGGACAGTGAAAAATATAGAAGAAAAATTACACTGACTGAGCACTGATATATTAACTGAGAAAACCGAGTACTGCAAGTACTTTACACTAACTAATACAGAGAAAGTGGTAGCGTGAGTAGAAATTACAGACTGGCTGAGTGTTTTCTTGATGACTGTATGTAGAAGAGTGAATTGTAGACTATAAGTTTGAGTGTGGCTAGCCTTTATGCTGAATGATGAAGATGTGCCAGGCGGTTTGCTGTATGATTTTTGGCTGCTGGCATGACACACCGTCGGCAATCCATTACAGCATCTTGCCAGCAGCCAAAAATCATAAGATAGAATCCACCTAACTCCGCCCCCAAAAGTCACTCAACACACGTCAATATTCGTCTCAACAACAACACGTCACATGAGGCGTAACGCATCTCTCTGCGACAAACTATCAAATTCTCCACTTAGGAGAGATCAAGATCCGCCTACTTCAATCCAATAGGAGATTGAAGAACTACGGAAAGTTTTCCTCAAATATAAAATAAGAACTAGCGACACTCAAACATTCAGTCTTGTACACTCACAGTCTTCAAGAAAACATCACCGTCGCCAACACTCTGCCAGTTCAGTCTGTACCAATTCTCCAAAATTATGGACTCACGCTACAACTTCCTAACAGCAACAGTTCTGTAAAGTTCTTGCAGTATTCTGTTTTCTCAGTTAATATACCAGTGTGTCAGTATTCTTTCTCCCTTCTACATTCTTCCTGGATCCAACCGCAAAAAACTCCACTACGTAATTGATATTAAAATTGGAACCAAAATCTCTTTCACATAACCGTGATAACATAAGTGATAAATGAAGGCTGTGATGTAGTCAAAGTAGAAACCTTGTAGAAGAAACCTTTGCGTAGAGGGTTTCCTCAGCAAAAAGAAATCTAAGACCTAGTGGACAAGTATGGGAAAGTTCGGGGCATCAACTGTATAAAGGAGGAATTATTAATCCAGGTAAATTGCAATAATGTCAGTCAATTAAATTAATAATAAAACTGCTATATATAAAATTGCTAATATAAAAGTTAAATTTGAATTAACTTGTACGAAATTGTATTACGCTTGCTCATAAGTATCAATGCAACTGCATATATTCATAGCAGTAGCATAAAGTACTTAAGCCTTAAAATTAAAACACTTCTTCCTCTGGAAAAAAAAAGAAGAATATTCTATAAAGACAAAACTTCATCAATATAATTATGTTTGTATTTATATAAAAACACAAATATTAGAAGTATCATCCATATACGTATACTATTCATCATCCATATACACTATTCAATTAATGCAAGGGTCAGTTAGTATGTATTCACACAGCATTATGTTATGTATAACATATGATCAATGAATACATCGTCCTGGACAGATATGTGTGACATTAGCATAGCACTTATGTACACCTGCCAATCATAATAATGTCAATCTATTATTTAAATGATATTAAACCATATAATTAATTGGTATAACATTTCATTAGATTTATTAATATCTAAACTCAAATTTTCTAATGATTTAATTTATATAAACTATCAATATTTATTTTTTGGATGGATGTTAAGGTCTAGCTGAATTAATACTATTAACAGGGGTATTGAAGAAAATTATCAAAATCCTTGAATTTTAGTATATTATTTTTCTTCTCCTAGCTTTCGACTAGAGAACCTAGTCGCCATCTGGTAACTATGGAATAATATACATAAAATAACAACAAATAAAACTTAATTTAGAAAATGGAAGCTATTTTTCTACGTGTTTGATTATTTTAAATTGAATGATGAAATGTGCATACCTAATTTTTACTTCCTCTTATTCCTAGTAAGCGGAAGTATTGTAGCCGTGTCAAATTTTCAATATCGAGTTTTCACCGGAAATATATGCTTCGAGAACCCCTGTATTCTCAATATAAATATGTAAGAAGTTTATAATGTAAATGTACATTAGCACTTCTATATTTATTATTGTATATCATTATGTGTATTGTAATATGTACATCTTTGGAAGAATTAATAAATATAAATTGTATTATAATACATCCTTGTTAAATATTATATGTTTGTAAAGTAGGGAATTTTTCCAATGTATATATTTATAAAGTTGGGTTTTTTGAAGGTTGAAAGGCACAAAAGAAACAGTTAGTTGAGTCAGAGAACCTGGCCTACCCCTATCATTACATTTATTTAGGACAAAGTGAATTTCCCTGTTCTCACTTTCCCTGGGGTGGAGATAGAATATATAAGGTGGGCCCTTTTAGGGAGGAGGGGCAGTTCAAAATGTATATCGTAAAAGGAGTGAAATCTGTCATTAGAAAAAGCCATGTTACAGTAGTGAGTGGTGGAAGTGTTCCAAGAAACCCAACCTTCTTCAAGTCAGTAAATATGTAAAATATGTAACTTTTATAAAAAGCTGTTATTCCCAAATGACTAGTTTATTTAGTTGTTTTTTCATCCTCTCCAACTTCTGTATAAACCACAGACCTCAAGTGATCACTTTAGAGAAGATTTTAATTCTAAATTATAGTAATTAATTATTAATTACATATATTTAATTTATCCCTCCCACCCATACAAATCATATAACAGTACATCGGTAACAAAGATTTATCTGTTGTGATTGGTTCCGCAGAGCTGGAAAGCATTATTTTCCGTGATAGCCTGCTTCTGTTTGTGGCGTCACTAAAAATATCTATGAAGCTTTATCTATCGTTTGGCGTTTAATCTTCTAACTCTATATATTTCAAACTAAGGAATTCGGCCATTCTTAAAGATTTATTCTGCTGCAAAAGTGAGAAACAATAAGCAAGCAAAACAAGCAAAGAAGAAAACAAACAAAAAGAAATGTTAATTCAATATGGAATGGGTTGGTTGTATGAATATTAGCACCCACGTCCTTAGTTTTCACTGCATATATACAAATGTGTTGTGTGTATTATACATTGGTGGAAATGTAAGTGCTGATCTGAGTGAATGGGTTTCACTAATTGTAAAAACCAGTTCAGAGTACACACTACAAACCAACAATGAAAAACTCTTTCATATCAATTCAATCGAAACGCTTTTATCTCAATTAAATCTTTTTTAATTAATTTATTTGTTGTTTTTTTATCCTTGTTTTCAATGAGAACAATCGCAGGGCATTAATGAAAAATCAATTCTGAGGTGTAATTGTGGAGAGTGTTGAATTCATTTGGATTACAACATTTGGAAGAAAGGTGCAATGACTTTAATTAAGAAATTGTAGAGGTACAATTTTTGTGTAGAGTAATTAAAATAATTTATTTTAATGAACTTAATTTTGATTGAGAAAATATTTGATTGGGCAAACTTGAAAAACAACATTTTATCATTAAAAAAAAAAAAAAAAAAAAAACTATAGCAAAGTGTTTAGTTACTTAAGTTTTGGGTTTTGCTAATAATCGGAATACAGCAATACACTAGCGATAGAATCAGAGCAATATTAGATTATTAAGGCGGGCAACAAAAGTGAAAGTAACCAGAAATTGTTAATTACTATGATAATATCGATGAAAATGTCTGAAGAAATTATTAAAAACTAAAAAAATTAAAAATAATTGATTTAATCGTAAACTAATTAGTACCTCAATTAGGCCAAATTTTCTTCATTACGCTGAAATTTTATTAAGTGCTTAATTAATGTGGTAAACTTTCAAAGAATTCCTTTGATGGTAAAAGGGTTATTAATTATAGCCCATTCAGTTTTACCCAGAAAACGCCATAAATATTTCCAATTCGATTTCTGAATGCCTGGAAAATTAATTATTAAAATGTTTTTTTCTTTCTGTTTGTTTTTCTTTCCCTTACCAGGATCGTGCCAGGTTCGAAATTGAGTTTTTACTGGAAATACATGTTTTAAAGAGTCCCCTGAATACGAAAAAAAGTTTTTTTAGCGAATGATCTGTATATGTGTGTATGTGTTAACAGAATAACTCGAAAACAAAAAGTTGCAGGATTTAAGCTCAAGTTACTTAGACTGTTTTCCTCTAATGTGCTATGTAGATCCGTTATACAATTCTGTCAACTAAATAATTATAATTATATAAGTTGCCAAATTTCACAGTTTGAAGAAAATCAGTTGACCGGAAGTGCGATTTTAATGAACAAATTTTTCAGTTTTTTTGTGATTTTCTCCATAAAAATCCCGAGGGTTTTTAAACACTAATGAGAATTATAAGTGTGAACAAAATGTGCCATTTCACAGTAAGAGAAAGTCGTGTGAGTGTTTTTTTTATAACAGATTTTTACTTTCTCCTACTCCCTAGTAAAAGAAAGTATTGTAAAGGTGTCAAATTTTCGAGAGTATCGGAAATATCCGTTTTGAGGACCTCTGAATCCAAAAAAGTGGTTTTTAGAAAATGGTCTCTGTGTTTATGTGAACAGCGTAGCTTAAAGGCGATAAATCGTAGAATGTTCAAGCTTGTTATTCCGTTTAGATATCACCATGAGATCCGACAGTAGGTTATGTACACAATTCCTCAACCGGAAGTACCAATTTACTAGTTTTTTTTTTTTTTTTTTTTTTACATTTTTGCGATTTTCTCAAAAATGGCTCCAACGATTTTTTTTTTTTTTGAAACTTGTTATATCAACTATTACTGAGGTTTCTAGTCTATTCTAGAACTCAGGACTTCTCAAGGGTGATAAGGTACACTAGGCCTCAAAGACTCATTGTGCTCCCCGAAATTTAACCTTGCATTAGTCCTGTCCTATCAATGAACAAGTGTACCAGGGTCTCCTCTTGCCTACAGATAGAACAACAAGATAAAAAGTTATGATAAATATTTCCAAGATGGAAGATTAAAAGATCACAACCCGCAGGGCAGAAGGAAGTTGAATGGAAATCCTTGAAGAAAAACTCATCATAATTCCCACAAAGAAGATCTTGTGCAAGCCCATATTGTGGTCATATTTTCGTAAGAAGGCAAACTTTTACAAAGAGCTACAATTTTTATTTAAAACATTTCTCCGGGAACATTCATGTAAGGGTACTTTCGGGGGAGGAGTAGGGTTACGGTTTCCTCTAAAGTGCTATTTCAGTTTATTACACAATTTCTGCCATCTAATAATATTAATTATGTTGTTGAAATTCCGAGTTTGAAGAAAATCGGATGACCATAAGTATGTTTTTACTGAATAGTATTTTTCAGTTTTCTGCTACTTTCTCTAACACAACTCCAACTAATTTCTTTAAACTGCACATATAAAGAGCTACAACTTTTATATGGAACATTTCTCCTGGTGAAGACATTCAAGGGGGTTTTCAGGAAAGGAGTGGGAATATGCTTTTCTCTAAAGTGCTATCTTAGTTGATTATACAAATCTCCCATCCAAACATAACTAATTAGAAATAAATAAATGGCCAAAATTCCGAGTTTCAAGAAAATTAGTAAACCGGAAGTGCGTTTTTACACTGAACCATGTTTTTTTTACTAACTATAAATTTGTCAATCAGAATTTTGAAAACTGCAGTGAGAGAAAGTTGTATGAGTGTGTCATCACACCAAATTTTTTTAATTTCCTTTCATTAAAAGATATAATAAAACATAATTTTCTTTTATTTGACCAAAAAAAAAAGCTATGAAAAGATTTTCGAGTAATTCTTTAACCCAATATATGGAATAGTGTCAACGTGCTAGCGAAAGCGATAGCAATAAAGAAAACAATTTTCCTTGCACAAAGTGGGAAAATAGAATGCTATTTCATTTCTTATATAGTTATTTTATATATATATATATATACTTATGGAGCGTCAAGAAATGGAAGAAATAGCATACTAGATAGAAAGAGTTTTTCCTATATTCCCGAAAGTAACGCTTAAAGTAAAAAATAAATAAAAAAATAAGAAAATGGTGGGGTAAGGAAATGGTTTGAGGTTTCAGAAAAAGTAACAATCTCAGTGGTGGTATAAAAGTTTAGTGGGGGGGGGGGTGGGGGGGAGCACGGCGTGTGCACTTGAAGTACACACTTAGAAAAAGCAAGAAGTAAAAGAGGATTGTAATGTTTGTGTGTGGTCTGAAATCTGAACGGGTGGTAGGCGGCTGGCTTATCTGAAAGGAGCGGTAGTCCGGTCACGTGACACTACACTGGTTTATGACTTCCGATACAAGGCGCTCGAAAAGTGGGGGCCTTAATCTCATTCATAGTATATCACACTGAGAGGGGAAATAGTAACAACATTGTCTATCTTTCTTTCTTCTTTTGCTTTATTTTCCTCTTAAGTTTTGTTTTGTAACTAAAGTTCACTAAATACTTCCATTATTCCTTTTTCTAATTTTGTTTTTCGTTTGTGAGGAGGTAAGAAAACGGTGTTTTATCATGATGCAATTTTCCACTTCCTATGTACTATATTATCACATCAATGGATTATACGTGGAAATCCAATCTTCATTCCTCTACTTTTGCTCCCGCTTCTTTCTATTCAACTTATTTTCAACTATTATATTCTTCAAATAGATTTCTAACACTGATCAAATAAAATCTCTTTGGCGGCTTAGAGTTTCAAGATTTAACAAGATTGAAAATACTCTAACAAAAAAAAAGTAGCTGTATATTACTTGAATCCACTGAGGTTTCTATTCTATTCTAGAACTCGGGACTTCTCAAGGGTGATAAGATACAATAGCCCTCAAAGACCCATTGTGCTCCCCGAAATTCAACCTTACATTAGCCCTGTCCTATTAATGAACAAATGTACCAGGGTCCTTTTGTCCTCTTGCCTACAGATAGAACAACAAGATAAGAAGTTATGATAAACATTTCCAAGATGGAAGATTCAAAGATCACAACCCGCAAGGCAGAAGGAAGTTGAATGGAAATCCTTGAAGAAAAACTCATCATAATTCCTACAAAGAAGATCTTGTGCAAGCCCATACTGTGGCAATATTTTCGTAAGAAGGCAAACTAGTTCCATGGGGGAAGTTGTCTTCTTTTGATCACTCTTTCCTTTCTCCCCCCTAAAAAGAAAGTTGAGTGTAGGTGAGCAGAACGCTCTACCAAGAGTAAGCTTGGAGTGCCTCGGTCCCACTACACCATTGAGGAGAAAGGGTGCATTATCTAACAGCCATTTTTCAATAACGTCACAAGTAGTTCGGGTGCCTGCCACTGATCCATACATTCCAGAACCGTCTTCGCTTCCTCACCTATAGATGGAATAAAATGGGATAGATAAGCAAAGAATTATGTCATATTGTAACACCAATTGTGAAAGGATCCTTTCTCTCTTGGGAGAAAGTTTTGATGTTTCCAGGGAATCTAATAAAAATCCCTTGGGTGCGAAATTTGGGTATACAAGGAAAGTATAGGCGAAGTCCTGGTCCACACCATATGGAACATGGTTCTTCAATCGCCTCTTAGGACATTCTGGACGGGAGCAGGCGCACACTATGCCTCCAAACTAGCTGAGTATATTGATGGTTACTATTTAAGATTTTCTTCTGCTTTTGCTTCCAAGTTAATAATTAAAATATATTTGCAAATAGTATGATAGTTCCCTGGGTGGTTTATGAACATAATTGCAACGTATTTTAAATCATTTAACCTACAAAATCTAGTAGCCAATCACATTTAATTATTAGTTACAATCCATGTTGCTTCTATTTTAGGCATGGCAGAGCTAGCGTTAAGCTTCAAAAATACCGATTATACAATAATTTAAAGAAAAACCTAACGTCCTAGTCCCCCCCCCCCCAAACCCTCAAAATGTATTTTTCCTAGAAAATGTTTTTTAAATGAAATAGACAAAGTTATATCTGTGCAATATATTAAAGAAAGTTGATGGAGCCATCGTCTTTATAAAGAAAATAATCTCAAAAACTTAATCTCTGTAATATCGACTTCCGATTAACCGATTTTCTTCAAATTTGAAATTCTATCAAAGCTTCTAATGTGTATTAAGATTATATAGTTCGTAAAATTTTACATATTACTGAAATAGTACTTTAGAGAAAAGCTTAACGCTACTGTCTTCTCAGAAACACCAAAAAAATCAGTTTTCCCAGAACAACTCTCAATTCAAAGGGATAAGTATTTATTTATGTAGACAGTATACAAAGTTTACAGAAAAAAAAAATATTGTAGCTGTTTTCTAGAAAAATCGGGAAAAACTAGAAAAACCATTCAGTTAAGTTGTTGATGGATTTCGCCCGAAACCTGTGTGTCAGATACGATAGACTAGTGACTAGGCGCATATCATCAAGTTTGTTCACACACAGACCATTCGCTGAACACATTTTTTTTCGGATTCTGGAGATCTCAAATCCCTGTGGAAACTAAATTTTGTAAATTTGCAAAAACTTACTTTTACCGGAAGTAAGAGAAAGTGAAAATAATTATTATTTCAGTAGAGATTTTCTTTTTCAATTCTCCCTAGAGAACCCGTCTTCTTTTTTTTACATTTCTTGCAAAAACACCCACCATTAGGTTAGAAACCTCTTCTGTACCTTTTAGCTTCTAGTCCATTTTCTCGCACTAGATAGTAGTTCTCCTGCTATCTGTTTAGCAATACAATCTATTGGGGTTAGAAGACCTGGGAACACATCCGGACTATGTTCTTCCACGTCAGCACGTGATCTGTAAACTAAATTCTGAAAGGCTTCCTAACTAAATGGTACAAACCAGTCCCGCCGCCCGCTCCCCCCGTGGAAAAGAGAGTGGGCAGAGAGCGAGTCCAGAGAGTATACCTCCCAAGGTAGTTAGCCATACTAACCAAGGCCAGCACTCTTTTAAACTCGTTTGGATTACTAATCAAATCTTCTTTCTCATCCTAGTTGCTCTGTCTATTTAGTTCAAATAAAGTACAATAAATTTTATATTGTGATGCCATTTTAAACAATATTTCATGAAGTGGGCATTTCTAAAGTTAAACAAAACAAAGCGAGAGGGTTTTAGCGTTCATAGTTTCTCTTGTTAGAAAAAAAAAGCTGATCGTGTCCAATTTTCTCTATTGCATTTTTCTTTGACTTTTTCATGATTTTCTTGAAAATCGCTACAACCATTTTCTTTAAACTTTGCATTTTTCCAGACAAATTGATTTTTTCGGAGCTTTCTGGGGAGAGGAAAGTGTAGCAACATTAAGGTTTCCTGGAAAAGCCTGCTAGAAATCCAAGTTTGAAAAAAAAATCACTTCGTAAGCGGAAGTTACGATTATATAGAATAGTTATTTTTTTGTTGTTTAATTGTCTTCGAAAATAGCTCCAACGAGTTTCGTTAAATTTGAAAAGGCAAGTATGCAAAATTTGTTCTTGAATGTAAACTAGAGCTGACAATAATGTAGTCCCAATCTTATGCCTTAAAACTCCCAAATTTACCTTGGATAACAGACATACCCGACTGAAAAGACAAGGACTGAATATGAGATACAGTCTACTAAGACGTCTACTTTTACAGAACTCTAGTGTCAAAACTCTCATCCAAAAAACCTAACAAATTTACAAAACACTCTTACGACCTACGAAGCTGAACTGTGGGGATCAGCCAAACCATCCAATATCCAGAAAATACAATCCTTCCAATCCAAAGGCCTTAGACAAATTGTCAAACCCTCCATAAAGAACTCCATATACCCTTTATTTCCGAACTAATCCGCTCACATTGTATTACATTCCACACTAATCTATCCGGTCCTAGTCGTGATCCTGTAGTTCAAGCCTTTACTTCCTCTTCCCACCTAGACAATCCACCTCACCGTTAAAACTTGGATGGCCACGAGATCACCTAATGAACCCTGCAACGGCTGGCTTCTTTCATCATAGTTCCAACGGGTATGGCGATTACTGCCACACTTTGTGCATACTCTGTATGTAGTCAGCAATTTGCCTGATTTACATATTTGTACGGGTTGCCTACGGAGCTGAATGTCGGAATCAGCCAAACCGTCCAATATCCTGAAAATACAATCCTACCAATCCAAAGCCCATTTTATTATACTCCACACTAAATTTATCCGGTGCTAATCCTAATCCTGTAGCTCAAGCCGTCATTTCCTCTTCCCACCCAGACAATCCACCTAACCGCTTAAAACGTGGATGGCCACGAGATCACCTAATGAACCCTGTAAATGGCTTCTTTCATCATAGTTCCAACGGGTATGGTGACTAGTGGCATAATTTGTGCATACTCTGTATATAATCATCTATTTGCCTGATGTACATATTTGTACAGGTTTCAAAATAAATAAATAAAACCCAAAAACCACAATTCCTACCATAAATATATAATTTATACTTGTAATATTATTTATTCATACATCTGGATATTTTACCCGTATTAGCGTGCATATTTATGTTGCATCTGACTGGTTTCGGATTCTCATCCATCGTCAGAATATGGCTATCAATTTCAACTTCAACTATATGTTACTGTTACACACTACACATGTTGATACACTTAAATATGCATGCTATGACAGATAACATCCCAGATGTTACACCAAACATGGCTGACCGATCCGCATATTCAGTTTATTTATACGTTTCACAAAAAAATCCAAATATGAAGAAATTCATTAGCTACAAATAAAGTACTAATGCAATAAGGAAAAGTCGTGTAATATCTCACAGTGAATTTTCACTTTCTCTTACTTCTAGCAAGAGGAAGTATTGTAATCATGCCAAATTTTCTATATCCAGTTTTTAATAAAGTTTTATATGCTAGTAAAACATGCAATATTATTAAATACAGTTTACAGTTAAATTTTAATTAACATTAATTAACTTTAACTGTTATAACCAAACAATAAAAATGGATGAATTATAAATTTTGTTCATTTCCAAAAAAAAAAAAAAATTAAATAAAGGTTGAGAAAATTCTTGAGTTTTTTGTTTTCTTTTTTTATTTTCCCACGTAACACAGTCCACTGACAATTTATTTACATTTCATAAAAATTTTAATAAGAGAGTTACTATATAGTTTATGCCGATCCCAGGTTTTTACGCTATCTGGGGGGAAAAAATATCCCATTTCTGTTTCAGTTGAAAGTTTTATTAAAACATTTCAAATTAGTTCTGTATGATTTTTGTTTAATATTCAATAAGGTCCATTCTTTTTCTGCCCAGATAAATTCTCTACTCTTTTCCTGTCGATGGCAGGTTGATTGGGGTTTGGGGCAGTAGAAAAAAAAAAATACTGGCTGAATATTTATTTAGTATAGTAGTAATTGAATTATTTAAATAAAATTATACTAATAGTAACAGTATAATAAAAAGACGCAAACTGAACTATACTGACCGATTTATATTTAATGATACTTGTGTGAAAAGGGAAAATGCGTTGAGTGACCGAGTGGTGAGTGGTGAAGTTTGTAGCGCTGGCTAATGCCTGTCGCTTGAAGAGCAATATGGCCAGACAGAACTTTTGCTAGGTGAACCTTTCAAAATTGATCATGAGACTTGTTAACTTTACAAGCATTACCTGGCTACTTCCCTAAGGCCCCAGATTGCCAGCTTTTTATACCAGTTTCTCCTGTCTCTTATTAAGAGCTGGAAACAGCTTCTAGGGATTAATTTGGATATTTCAAGTTGAAACTCATTCACCAATACATTGTAGCCGGCGTAATGCATAGTTGGAGGCACGATGGAGCTCCAACTTGTTTGAAACCTCATATCTTTTCGAATTACGAATGGGATATTTTCCAAAATATCTGGGAGGATATGTTGTAAGAAATTTACTGGGCTTCTCTCCCGTCAAAATACTGTCGAAAAAAATAAGGACCCAATAAACGGTTCCCTAAAATGACAGCCCAAACATGTATGCCCTAGGCAACTTGGAATTTCGTTTTATACGCCCACTGTGGCTTTTCTTTTAACCGTCTAATATTGCTCAAGTGCTGTACAAATTTCAGTGTCTGAAACAATTTCAAGGCAAAACTAAAAGAATTACGGTTGCTTTTATCCCTAGGATCTTTCGAACGAACTAATATTATATTCATCATTCTAGCTTTCAGTGCAAAAGTAAAACCAGGTGGTAGAACAAATATTAAAAAAGGGAGGGAGCCAAAATCAGTAGATCATATTAAATTCAGTGAATTACATAAAAAAAAAATAGGTCGTGTGAAATTATGCTAGAAGTTTTCCCTTAGCACTTGAAAGTGTAGAGCAACTGAAAATTAGGGAACTTTTCCCAGTAATTTATAAAGAATTATGAAAATATGAATAAACGCTACCTCACAAAAAAAATGTATAGAAAAAAGAAAAAATAAATTTGCATACAATAATCTTTATAATAAGGAAATATTACACCTCTGGTTTGGAAAAGTTAAAACAAATTTGTAAATACTGCCGGATTAAAGCGTAATTTATTGGGTGCAAGGTGAGAATGTGGAGTAAAGTTAGCATGACCATATATATATATATATATATATATATGTGCCACCATTTTCACTAGCACATGATTTATTACCTAAAATCGTTTCCGAATAAATGTGTACTGAAAAACAGTGAAGCATAAAAAACACGAAAACCCCATTGAAACTAACTAAAAAAAAAAATAAAATCCTTTTAAACAGTATGAGCATATTTAAAAAAATTTTGGTGTGAAACACTCACACAACTTTCTCTTACTCCAGTTCTCAAAATTATAATTGACAAATTTTATAGTTTGTGTACCAAATTTAATGAAATCCGTCAAAAACTGAAAAAACTTCATTAAAGCGCACTTCCGGTTTACTAATTTTTTTTTAAAACTCGGAATTTTGCCCATCTATTTATTTCTAGTTAATTTTGTTTGGATGACAAAATTATATAATCAACTATGATAGCACTTTAGAGAAAAACATAACCCCACCTCTAAAAATGCCCTTAAATGAATTTCCCTAGAGAAATGTTTTAAATAAAAGTTACAGATCTTTGTATGTTTAGTTTATATACGAAGTTTCAAGAAAATCGTCGGAACATTTTTTGGAAAATAGCGAAGTGAAAAAATCATTTAGTAAAGTGTTGAAGTAAACGCTCTTCCGGTTATCCAATTTTTTTCAAACTCGGAATTTCAACAACATATTCAATTGTAATTAATATTATTTAGATGACAGAATTGTCTAATAAACCCCACCATTTTTGAGAAAAACGCAAAAAAGTAAAAAAAAACAACTAGTAAAGTGGTACTTCCGGTTGAGGAATTTTGACAGATCACGTACTGTCAGATCCCATGGTGATAATGATAACTAAACGGAACATCAAGTTTTTCACTTTCTACGGTTTTTCGTGATTGAGCTATGCTGTTCACATACATACATACATGCACACACACCCACACACACCCTGTGCTAAAAACCACTTTTTTTGACTCAAGAGACCCAAAAACGGATATTTCCGGTGAAAATTCGATATCGAAAATTTGACACGAATACAATACTTCCTCTTAGTAGGAGTAAGCGAAAGTGAAAATCAGGTGTAAAATACTTTAACGACTTTTCTCTTACTCCTGTTGACGAATTTTCTCGAAACGAAAATGACGAATTTTCTCTAAAATTGAAATTTTGTTCATTTGTCCTAATATAAATCAAGAGATGGTTGGGAGACAAGTACCCAACCTCAGGTCGTGTACGGAAGCGAAGAGTGCGTCTGTAACATATAACCAACCATATGTATTTGAATTTAACGCCACTAATTCCCCAATATTACCTAAAATCAACTTTTTGGGGGGAAAAATGTTTCAACTAACAGTAATAGGTTTATATTTCTGCAAAGAGTATTCCAAGATTAAGGAAATCGTCATAGCCGTTTTCGAGAAAATTACGAAAACCTGAAAAAAGAAAACAATCAGTAAAAACGCATTTCCGGTTTTGACGATTTATAAGTATTGTATATGTATTCAATAGATATATATGTATATAGATTCGCTAGAAACATTTTTTCGTTTTCAGGGGACTCCAAAACATGTATTTCCGGTGAAAATTCTATTTCACAAATTTGACACGATCACAAGACTTTCTTTTACAAGTAAGAACAAATAATATAATATAAAGGCTTTCCACAACACAATAGATACCAAAACTGTAGAAAAATAAAGTTAATTAAAAAAAATTAAATAAAACTAAAGACTACTGGACAACAGATCTAAATTCTCTCTACACAACATAAGAGTAATTTTACACATCTATTTTAAAGCCTATCTCGGCGTATGGGATAGAACTATGGGATTCAACCAAACGCTTAAATCTCCAAACACTCCAATCCCTACAATCCAGAATCCTCCTTAACATTGTATAAACGCTCCTTTTTACGTCACCAACCGAACCATATACAGTGACCTTAATATGCCTTTCATTGCTCACTGCAAGTCGCCCAAACCCGTCAAATTCTATATAACCTACAATCTCATACAAATCCTTTAGTGCAACAACTGTCTTCCCGAACTCTTCTTCCTAATAATCCTCCTATAGACGTCTTAAAAGACAATGGCCTCGTGATCTTCTCTCAAGTGAAGAGAGTGAATAGAAATTTTTGGGTAGTTTTGCAGTGTTAACATTGGGTAGCTTCTCCACTCAGGTATTTATGTTCTTTTAAACATTAGCTGCCGCGCTGATTGTAACATAAATAAAGATTTAAAAAAATAAAAAAGTGGCCATTAAATCAAATAAGAATTTCACTTGTCGTGCGCTTATGGGACAAATCGTCAGACAGCAGAAGCTTATCGAATTATACTTGAAGAGCATGGAAACATGTGCACACTGATGGAGAACATTCTAGCACTAATTAGTTCATTTGGAAAGAACGAAGAAATGGGAGAAACTATGCAGGAAGAAAAGCAAGTTTGTTTGTAATCATTTTGTAGCATTTCTAGATGCTTGTGATATCCTTCAATGCAAGAATCAAGAATGTTTCTGTGGTATAGCTAAAACCACAGCAAAACAGTCACAGTGCCACAGCAAAAACAGGAGAAGCTCTTTTATGCAGAAGCTCTTTTCCCCAACTTCTCGCTTTTATGAACACTATTGAGAGAGAACAATGGAAGATTTGGTTCTTCAGCTAAAGAGTTCACTGAAGACTCAATAGATAAATGCAAATTTTTGGGGTTGGGTTGTTGATTAGCTCTGTAGGTACTGTCAGATTAAGGAGACACACTGCCGATGCTTGTCTTATGCTATACTGAGATTCCTCGAAGAAGCTGAACGATATACAGAGCTATTTTCCACTGAGCGATTATACAGAACCCAATATCAAGCGTCCTTGATAAAGCTTAAGGAAGCATTAGGATTGGGCAGTGGGGTTTTTAACTACAGAGATAAAGTACAGAAATGAATCTTTTGGAAGCTCAGTGATAGGCCCAGAATTCACTTCTGGATTCCTTTTATCATTTATGTTTCAAATCATTTCTTGAGTTTAAAGCTGGTATGAGCAATATTGCTCCTTGACCAGTTATTTTTTTAGGTACTCAAAGCTTAAATTTAAGAAACAATCAATAACAACAAATCTATGTTTGTCACAAGAATTCTCGTGTGCTAATGTATTTTCCTATTAATTAACCAATGTGATAATTCATCACCATCTATAACTGGCTGATAGTCAACAGATTTTTATCATCGTTATTAATGATGAAACTAATATTCCCTAGATGCAATTTTGACGAAAGACAAATCAATAGATCGTTGATTTCATCTTTAAGAAAACCCAACGTGGTGAATGAATCCACTGTTTCAGAATAAGCTTGTTGATTATCAACTCCAGGTATTGAAGAATCAGCGCTGCACAAATACTGGTAGCTCTCGGCTTTGTCTAACTGGAGTTTTGGTAACATCTCTCTTGAAGCATACAACATCTGATAGAATATATGATGGAGGGTGGTTTTGTGCTCCCCTGATAAAGGGAAAATTATTGCATTGGGTTTAGAATACTTTTTTCTTATGAAACTTTGCCCAATAAATTTCACACAATTTCATTAAACAAAATCTCAAAATTTACTATTTTTAATGCTCGTATTATATTAAAATTTAAAAAAAGTCAACCATTTTACTCAACAATTAGAAATATGTAAAAAAATAAAAGGTGCAACACATTAAATATGTTTAAAAATCTGTACTGAATTTAAATATAATAATTATTCGTTAAAATAGATAATGAAATGGCCGCCATAGAGAGACAATCATATAAGTAAATGGATAACTCAGATTTAGATTTAATTAAGATATGCAAATGATAAACAATTGTGAAATAAACTCTTTAGTACTGTTTTTATTGTTAATTATCTTTTATTCTCTCTTCTGTTTTTTTAAATTAAATTTTTTTATTTTTAAAAAAAAAGAAAAGATTAAGAAAATGGTTTTTAAAGAAATTATTATAAAAGTAAGCAACTTGGGCATATTTCTCTTTCAAATACTAATTTCTACATTTGTACTCTTTGATTTAAAAATATTTCAGTCCATGGTATTAGTTCAAAAATCACTGAATTTATGTTAAAAAAGTATTGCGATTGTGACACATTTTCGAATCAAGTTTTCACCAAAAGTAAGTGTTTTGAGATCTACTTAATAAACAAGCAAACAAAAAAAAGTGTGTGTAAGTGTTTGAAATAATTTCTCAAAAACAAAAAGTCTGGCGTGAAACTCACACACGACTTTTTCAATAAATTTTAATCAAGAATTTTCTTTAAAATTGCCATGTTTAGTTGGGTTGGCTATAAACATGATGATGGGGATTTTCCCTTATGCCGGAGCCTTATGTAAAGCACTCTATGTCAAAACCAAAAAAAGTATGCGTAAATTTAAATTTAAACTAACTGGCAAACCTCCAATTCCCCCTCTTAAATCCATTTTTTCAGAATAATGTTGGAAATAATAGCTATGCTGCAGGTAATGCAAGTTTAAAGAACATCGTTGTAAGGGTGTTGTGAGGAGATGTTGGTTTAAGATTGGTTTAAGATATATAATTGATATGTGTATATATATAACTGGCTGCCAGGGACTTTACACTTTAGAATTTAGAACTGAACTGAACTGACAGACTGACGTGGCTAAAATGATATGTACGGCGTGTGAATCAACAGAATGATGTCTGATGTGTAAGACTGAATTGAACAGAATGATCTTGACTGTCTCTCTCTCATATATATATCCACTGGCCGAACCTCTCCTCTCTGTGCGAGAGGGGCTGTTTCTCTCCGCTAGAGTGGATGAGTGGTGGGGGTTCACTACCCCTGCATCGTTGTAAGTAATATTTTCGAAAAAAATTCTAAAAAAAAAAAAAAAACTCAAAAATCTATTCTGTAAAATCGCACTTCCGGTTAAGCGAAGTATATAAACTGTACGGAAATGTTTACTTCAGAGCTAATATGTTGAGAATTTAATATTTATGCCGCAAACTACAATGCAATCTTTAGTTTAAAGAAAATTTTGTCAATTTTAAAACTGCAGTAAGAGAAACTGTTAAAAAAAAAAAAACTTGTTTTCATTTGCTTCTTCCGCTTCTACAACAAACTATTCTCTCGCTCCGCATTTTTCCACATAATTTTCACACGTACCGCAATATCTTCGATGTCTAGAAACACACTGAAGGCTTAGACAACACCCTCAGCTGAGCTACTCCCAAAAATATCAGTTGTCTCAGCTAAAACAAATTCCACTTGACTCAATATAATATTACGAGCATTTTCTGCACTAAAGCTTAAAAATAAATAAATAAAGTATGTACAAAATTTAATAATGAAAAAAGGCGAAAGTATTTCAGACTAGTTTCAACAAAAATCTAGTTTTCTAAGTTACTATACCTACTGGTGCATAAACATTTGGAGAAAGGTGTAAAAGAGGATTCTTGCTGAATGTCAAATGGAGTTACAAAGAAGAACATCTGAAGAAGAAGAAGACATCTTAGTTCCTTTACTCTGGAAACACTTGAAAAGATTTTCTAGCATTAGTTTGACATATATCTATGTATATATAGTAGAAGTGTTCTTCCCTTTAATGTATAATGATGTTCTGAGTTTTACAGTGCCCATTTGCACTTACAGAAACTTTATTTCTATCTTCCTTATGTTTTATATGAACGTGTGTAAGGGAGAATAGCAAAATAATCACAGGAGGTTGCAATGTGAGATACCGTTTAGATATTACTAAAGGAACTGACAGGAAGTTATCGATCATAATATCTGGATCGAAAGTGTCTTTTCACTGAAAAAATAAAATGCAATTTCCTCACTGAAAATGACACTTATAATTTTCTTTAGCGTTTGTATAATGCTGAACCCATGTAGGCCCAATTACGTTAATGTGATATCATTATTTTCTGAGAAAAGTGTTTTTTTTTTTTTTTTTTTAAATATTATCTGGTGAAAGTATGACGTCAGCTTATCACATGAGAAATTCCAAGTTTAACAAAATAAAAAAATGGGTGACCGGAAATGCGTGTTTTTTTTTTGTTTTTTTTTCACTTTCTCGTACTTTCTCTAGCAAGAGGAAATATTGTAATCGTTTCAAATTTTCAATATCGAGTTTTCACCGGAAATACACGTTTTGAGGTCCCCTGAGTCCAAAAAAAAGTGGTTTTTGGAGAATTGCTCAAAAACGAAAAGCCGTAGAAAGTTCAAACTTGTTATTCCCTTTAGGTATCACCATGGGATCTGACAGTACGTTATCTGTAAAAATTCCTCAACCGATAGCTGAAACGATTTTGTTTAAACTAATTATGTGAAGTACACATATAAAGAGCTACAACTTTAATTAGTAACATTTCTCCTGGTAAAGTCAGTTAAGGATGCTTTGGTGGTGAAGGGGAGGGGTGGGGTTATGTTTTCTTCTAAAGTGCTATCTTAGTTGATTATACAATTCTATCATCTAAACCAAATTAATTAAAAGTAATAATAGATTGCTAAAATTCAGGGCTTTAAGAATATTGGTAAACAGGAAATGCATTTTTACTGATCTGTCTTTGCATTTTTCGCAATTTTCTCCACAGAAACATTGATGAATTTCATTGAATTTGGTATAGTAATTATAAAATTTGTCAATTACAGTTTTGAAAACTGAAATAAGAGAAAGCTGTGTGAGTGTGTAACACATCAGATTATATTTTATTGTTTTCCGCTAAACACTTAACTACTAGTATAAAGACCTAACCATTTATGAGAAAATATATGTTTTGGAGAGTTCTAGTGAAAATGACGTTAAGCGTTCCGCTAAAGTTTCACATCAGTAAACATTGTAAGAAGTCCTACCTAAATAATGTTTAATATGAATTAAATATTTGGCTACTCCGACATGGAACCCTATACACTGTCATTTCAGCAAGCAAAATTCTTCCTACGGTAAACAATGTACGATATTTAGGACTGTTCATAGACAAAAAACTTACCTGGAATCCCCCCTCCCCCACATAAGTGATCCGACGATGCAAACTGTTGTTAGGACTACTTGATAGCCGTATTCAACTATCACTTATTAATAAAAGCATTATATAGTATACCGATGTGATAAAACACATCAGGACATAAGGTATTGAACTGCGTGGGTTCAGCCAAGCGTTCCAACTCCCAATACGTAACCAAATAATCCAATCCAAAATCCCCCTCAAAACTGTCAATGCTCCATATTATGTTTCCAACCGCACCATTTATCGAAATCTAAAAATTCCGTTTGTACAAGAAGTGAACGCCGACTGGCCTCCAAAAACATCCCTGGAAATCAACCCCGGGATAGCTTAAACATCAGTGGCCTTGTGACTGGCTAAATACGCTCAACTAGTGCATTTCAAGGGATGGTGACCAATGGGTTGCTTCTCCCCTGCTTTAAACAATGTGATTTTTTTTCTGATATCATTTTTAGAATTGTACATAAAAAAAAAATCTGGTGTGAAACACTCACACGACTTTTTCTTATTGCGAAATGGCAATTTTTCTTCACACTTACAGTTCTTATTAGTGTTTAAAACCGTCGGCATTTTTATGGAGATGTAATAGCATCCATCCACAGCAGAGAGAAGAGAGGCCCTCGCAGTTAGTGTAAACTTAGCTACATTATATTTGTGTCTTCATATCTCGTTCATTTAATCGAACCTAATTTCTCTCCTCAACAACCCCATTATAGAGAAAACCTCAAAAAAAAAACCGGAAACCTAATCAGTAATGTCCCACTTCCGGTCATCCGAGTTTCTTCAAACTGGGAAATTCTGGCATCTTATATAATTCTAATTAATATTATTTAGTTGACAATTGTAAAGCGCATTGGATGAAACCCTTAAATGAATTTTTCCTGAGAAAAGTTTCAAATAAAAGTTGTAGCTCTTGTATGTGTAGTTAATGTGTCAAGTTTAAGGAAAATTGTTGGAGCCCATTAAAGAAAATAGCAGAAAAATGAAAATTACTTGCAGTAAAGTGGTACTTCCGGTTGATGGATTTTGCCCAAAATCTTCGTGTCTGATGCGGTGGTAGTATCTAAACGGAACACCAAGTTTGAGGTTCCTGCAACTTTTCGTTTTTGAGTTATTCTTTTCACACACATCCACACAACACATACACAAATAAAGACCATTTTCTAAAAGCCACTATTTTGGACTCAGGTGACCTTAAAACGTGTATTTCCGGTGAAAACTTTATTTCGAAAATCTGGCATGATTGTAATAATTTTCTCTTACTATTATTAGTAAGAGAAAATAATAGAATAAAATATTTTGCTAAAAAAAAATTACGAAAACGAAACAAAATTCGCTTATAAACTGCTCTATTTAACATGACCATCTTTTCACAATTTATAAACACGAACAGTCGCACACAAAAAGAAAAGAAGAACATACTGTAACCAAATAAATATAAAACGTAATATTTGAACGTAATTAAGTGTAGAATATAGATTTGAATTAAATGTAGAGTAGCAAAGGCCGTGTCAGAGATGTTACAGAGATTGCTGACTCGGGAATCCTCCCCTCTTTGGAGTGAATTCCTATTGTCATGAGATTACAATAACAACTCGAAGGAAGTCAGTCTGTGGTTGTGTGCAAAGAATGAAACCTGGCTTATGGCTGTGTGCTTGGGCGTTAGGTGAGTCAGCTTCTCCATAGTAACTCTGGCAAGGCATGAGAATTTATTATTTAATAATTGAATTTATTATTTTTTGTTTGTTTTGGCATAGGATGATTAGTATTAACATTTTGGCTTAGAATTTGATTAGTAATTGTAACTTAAGTTTGATATTAGCTTGTAAGGTAATAGTATTAATTTTTAAAGGGTATTAGTTTTTTTAATAGTACTAAATTTTTGTAAGGTTCATTACTAAAAGTATAATTTGTACAGACAACTTTCATTCAATAAGTACATTATTTTCTGAAACCAAGGCTTGTCTATATGAGTTCCCGTCAATCCCCTCCCAACACGCCCGCTTCGTTACACTGGTGTCAAGAGTGTGGGGTAGTATGAATAAGTACTACTTCATTACGCGGACCAACTACACTGGAGAGGCGGGGTACTAAGACAATACGACCGCTAGTAGGGGGACTGCTGATTACAGCAATTGAGGGCCGAGCGTTTTCTCCGTGAAGGGGACCGAAATCGGGGATTTGATCACCAAAATTGTGTACAGTGTACAAATCGGAAGTGAGGTAATATTTCAAATTTATTTTGGGGGTTTTAAATTTTTTTTTTTACTGTAAAAAAATTTGGGGAAGGAGCCCTGTGGTAGGGAGACTGGGAAATCACCTAGGGGTGTGACACCTTGTTGGAAAGAGTATTTCCCGGCCAGTAGTACTAAGACCATAGCAGTACGCTACCACTAGACAGGTTGTACTAACAAAAAATAATATACGGCCGGAGGTCATGGATGCAATTGTAGAGGAGTTGGAGGCTCTACGAGTCGCGAATCAGGAACTGAAGGAGTTCAAAGACCAGCAGGTGCGAGAAAAGGCGCAGTTAGAGGAGGAACTGCAGCGGCTCAGGCAGTCTGAACCGCCGGGAAATGGGACGCGAAAGGACCTTAGTGCTTCACACTTACTACAGACATGGAGTGGGGATGACCCCAACATCTCGGTCCATGACTTTTTGCATAATTTAGAGATGCTGGCACTCAGCAGTTCATGGTCGGAACAGGATAAGAAACTCGTGTGTCGTATGAAGGTAAAGGGACCTGCCGCCGCCTGCTTAGCGGCGTATCCCGAATTAAATCTGCCAGGGAAGTCTTTCGAACACTATAAAAAAATATTAGTCGAACGGTTTCGTGATCTAGCCAGCCCGGAACAGTACCTGTTGGCACTGAACACGGTCCAACAGCGCGAGGGAGAATCAGTGCAGGACTTCGCGGTAAGGTGCCGTGCGTTAGGGGAGAAGAGTAGACCAGAGCCGCAGAGGGCACTAGAGGCCGCCTTATCTAGACCAGCGTTAGAACGCCTACTCACGGCGGCGTTTATTCAGGGGTTATCCGGGGAGGCGGGGCACCTCCTCAAGTGTTTTCCACCTAAGGATTGGAGAGAGGCGGTGGAGAAGGCCACTCTAGTCGAACAGGCGCGACCCAAACCAGCGGGGAGGGCACAACCAGCGGTATTTGCGATGGAGAACCCGAAGCTGAATGCCCAGCCATCAAAGGAAGTACCGAACCCTCGAACTAGATGTTACCGTTGCCGGCAAACAGCCACCTGGCCAGAGAGTGTCGGAACCGCGGAGAGCCACTCGACAGACCTCGTCTTTTGGAAGGGGCAATTCCAGCCAGACCGATAGGGCATGTTATGTCTGTGGAGATAACAAACATTTTGCCCGTGGCTGTCCGAGGCGAGTGAGGGTAACCAAGGTATGTCAGTGCGGCGTAACGCCCGAACAAGAGAAACACCACCCAAACTCAGAGGGTTTCGCCCTTGCCCCGGAGGCGGAACAGGTTACGGAGACGGGGCCTCAATCTCTATACTAATTCCTCATGTTAGCAAATCCAGACCAAAGGGCTTATCGATAACCGTAGAATTGCCCGATGGTATCCATTTTGCGGCGCCCTGTCCCAGGGATTCCCATTCAAACATCAGAAATGAAACCTCGTGGGGTCACTGGCACCTTTATGGAGGTCACTGGAGAGCAAGTCATTACCTGCAAATTGGGGAGCCTGCAGGTCACGCACCCCTTTCTGATTGCGTGGGTAGCCAGTAATATGGACGGCCTTATTGGCTGGGACCTTTTGGAGAAGCTTGGGGTAGTTGTCAATACCCGGAAACGATCCCTAACTGTAGATCCGGAATTGCACGTGCGTTTTGTGGGAGAGAATGAAACCACACCAGACCACACCCAATTTTCCATCACAACGCCTGGGGACAGAGAAAGAATTAACCGCCAGGTCGAGCGGTCAGAGAAGATGAAGAACCCTCAAGGAAAACCCCGGCCGGAAGGGGCGCATGTACATAATAGGGAGAGGAAAGAGAGTGATAGTGCCAGCCGCACTGAGGGCGGCTGTGTTGCAACATGGGCACGACGCCGTGTGGGCGGGGCATCCTGGGGCCGAGCGAACTATTGCCCGACTGCAAGGCCATTTCTATTGGCCCAGCCTGCGTCAGGACGCAGTGGAGTACGTCAGACAGTGCACATCGTGTTTGGAAAGAAAGACCCCGGCCAATCTTCGAGTCCCGTTGGGCGAGCCATATCAGGCCCAGCGCCCGTTTGAACAAGTCTCCATGGATATTGTGGGGCCTTTACCCTCTACCTCCGATGGGTATAAGTACATCCTCACCTTTATTGACCATCTCAGCCGGGTTGCGGAAGCCATCCCATTAAAGGAAATCACTGCGGAGGCGACGGCGCGAGCATTGGTGGAATCGATCATCCTGAGGTATGGTACCCCAAATAGATTATTAACCGATCAAGGGCGAAACTTTGTTTCAGATCTTTTTAATCCGTGTGTCGATTTTTAGGTATACAAAAATTACAAACCACCGCCTATCATCCGGAGTGCAACGGTATGGTGGAGCGTCTACACCGAACTCTAATGGACTCGATGTCGCACTTCGTGCAGAGGGATGGAAGAGATTGGGATAGGTGGCTGCCCTATGTTGTTGCGGCGTACAGGTCCACTGCGCATTCGTCCACCGGGTTCACGCCCAACTACCTTATTTATGGTAGAGAGCTATCACTTCCCGCGGAGGAAGAGCTCCAAGCATGGCATCCGGTTTCGGAGGTAGAATATAATCTCCAGAAGTTGAGGGAGAGGATACGGGAGTCACAGAAAGAGGCTTTTCGCCGAGCTGCGTCGAGCCGTGAAAAAAGAACCCAGGTGCACGACAAGGGGAAAGTAATGCGAAAATTCATTGTGGGGGATCGTGTCTATCTGTACACCCCTGTGGTCCCTGCCGGTCATTCTAAGAAATTTCATCGCCCCAGGTCAGGGCCATATATAGTCAGTCAGGTTCATCCCCCTGTAAATTACGTCATCGAAAAGGGTCGAGGAGAGCTGGTCACGGTGCATGTAAACCGCTTAAAGCCCGCGTCTGGAAAGGAAAATCCCGGAACCCAAGAAGAAGGGGAAGGGGGAGACCAGCAGTTGCCCTCTTATGGAAATCAGGAGGCACTATTGGAAGAGGACCACTATTGGTGGCCTTCGTGGGTAGACGACGAACGGACCTCCCCAATGCCCAGGAGACGCCCCGAAACCCCTGCTAGGAACGTCGACCAAGAGCCGACGAGCGGGAGCTCGGAAGTAGCCGTAGGAGACAGGGAGGATCGTAATGCTGTTGGGGAAAAAGAGGAGACCATCAGTTTTTATAGGGAAGAGTCTCCCCCATTTGTCGACAACCCCAAAGACCCAACCTGGGCACCAGGTACCCCCGTCGCGATAGAACCACGTCAGCACCCTATGGTTCTGCGCCCGAGGCCGCGACGAGTAACAGTGGGTGAGCCGAACCCCCCTGTGCAAAGAGCCGAATCTCCGGAACTAACCGGGCGGAGGGAAGGCGGTTGTCCCAGTACGTGATCCTGCCCTACTAAATGAAATCAGATGAACGGGAAGCTGTGAATGGAGAGGGGGTTAACACCAGACAAAACCACATTCCTAACAGTCACACTGTTTCAGGGAGCCTGCTTGCGGCTCATTGGAGGCAGGGAATGGTATTCCTACCCAAGACGGAAGTATTACTCTCGGGCGACTATTGGCAGGTGGTGGTGGAACTAAATATTACCTGTATGGACCAGTCCATTTCTGAGTTGCGCCGGGTGACACTACGAGTCAAGCAGGAGCTAAAGGAGGCAGTCCACCAAACGCCGGAATGGAAGAGCGGGTTGGAGGAAGTAGATCGTATTCTGGAACTAGAAAATGAAATGACTGAAGTCAGTGCCGCCCTAATGGGGATGCTACCACATGCCCGCAGTAAACGGGGCCTCATAAATGCCGGGGGAAAGGTGCTGAAGGTATTGTTTGGTACGCCCGATTCGGAGGACTTAAAAAACATTCAGACCAGGCTGACGAGACTAGAGGGAATTAGCGCGGAGGTCTTGCAAGTCGAAGAGGCCCAACTCTCGGTGACGCGACGATTAGGGCGACAGATGGAAATAACCAATCAACGATTGAATGAACTCGTGGGGAAAATCTACCAGAAAGTAGAAGATAGGAGACGAACATTAGAACGACTGGAAACACAGTACTCTGCCCTAGATAGCCTTGTACACCTATCCTTAAACATCTCCACTACCTTACGTCACTTAGAACTTACTGCCTTGAAAGCCATATTGGACCTCCAAAATCTTCATAGAGACATAATTGCCTTGGTCTCAGGAAAAGTTGGGTCCTCCCTGATCTCGCCAGTAGAATTGGGAAATATTTTGCGTAAGGCTAGGGATGCTTTGCCAGATGATGTGGAGCTGCTTTCAGGAGTTGGCCCAGCGGACATGTACATCTATTATGAACTTGCCGAAGCCCATGCCGTTTCCACTGCTGAACTCATCCGAGGGATGTTGAGATTTCCGCTGGCGAGTCGTAGACGACAAATGGAGTTATATCAAGTTCGACCGCTACCGGTCCAGGACCAAGCCACCGGCTTGTTTGTGGTCATCCAACCGGCGGCCGAATATCTTCTAGTTAGCCGGGACAGAGAGTACTACGCAGAAGTCGGACAGGACCAGCTAAGAGATTGCCGAGAAGGTGCCCTCTGGGTGTGCCCGATTCGTTTTCCGCTGACCCAGCGGTATGAGGCAACCTGTACAAGCAGCCTTTTTTACGAAGAACACTCAACCGTGCTAGAAAAGTGCCATCCTACGGTGCTCACTACACCGCATGCACCGGTGTGGTATTGGGATGCCAGCAATGCATCCTGGATCTTTAGCTTGGCGAAACCCACTAAACTCATTTCCCAATGCTCAGAGCCTGCTGGGATGCAAGTAACCGAGAGGACCATAAGTGGAGTAGGACAAGTTGCAGCGTCCAAGGGCTGCACCCTCCTGGCTGAGAGGAGTATGCTATTGTCTAACAATCAGGAACGCCTGAGTGTAAATATCGAAAAGCGGATAGCCGTGTGGACTCCGCGGGGCCCTCTGATACGAGTGGGCAGGTTGATACCTGACCCTAAAGCGGCAATAAATCAAATAGTGGATGCCCTCACCTTGGGGGGAGACAGCAAGCTGGGAAATTTCGACGCCATGGAGGTGCCTCTAGGGGTACTTCAACAGCGTATACGGCAGGCGGAGTCATGGTCTCAGCAAGACAGCTGGACGGTGAGCCTTCTGGGAGGTGCTGGACTATTGCTATTATTGGTCGCCGGCGTAGCTCTTGCCTGGTGGAAGTATACCCAGCGAGGAAAGATCGCCCTGCAGCGGCGGAAAATCCTAGCCAACCGGAGAGCAGCCAAGGGAGGGAGCCTATCGAGATCCACCAGCTTGATGCTCGCGAGAGAGCGTACCTGGCAAGAGGTACCAGGGAGCCAGCTGCCCATCAGTGTAGGGGTTAATGAGAGTGTAGGGGGAGTGCTAGATAAGGTAAGAGAAGTTGGATCAAGACGAGATACCAACTTCTTTAATTCGGGGGGTGATTTGTAACCAAATAAATATAAAACGTAATATTTGAACGTAATTAAGTGTAGAATATAGATTTGAGTTTGAGATTAAATGTAGAGTAGCAAAGGCCGTGTCAGAGATGTTACAGAGATTGCTGACTCGGGAATCCTCCCCTCTTTGGAGTGAATTCCTATTGTCGAGATTACAATAACAACTCGAAGGAAGTCAGTCTGTGGTTGTGTGCAAAGAATGAAACCTGGCTTATGGCTGTGTGCTTGGGCGCTAGGTGAGTCAGCTTCTCCATAGTAACTCTGGCAAGGCATGAGAATTTATTATTTAATAATTGAATTTATTATTTTTTGTTTGTTTTGGCATAGGATGATTAGTATTAACATTTTGGCTTAGAATTTGATTAGTAATTGTAACTTAAGTTTGATATTAGCTTGTAAGGTAATAGTATTAATTTTTAAAGGGTATTAGTTTTTTTTAATAGTACTAAATTTTTGTAAGGTTCATTATTAAAAGTATAATTTGTAGAGACAACTTTCATTCAATAAGTACATTATTTTCTGAAACCAAGGCTTGTCTATATGAGTTCCCGTCAATCCCCTCCCAACACGCCCGCTTCGTTACAATACCTTTATATGTATGTCTGTATGCGAGTTTCAATTAGCATGGTTGTGAATGTCAGATAGCGTGGTCATATAATTCAATAATTGTTTTACAACTTATTTAATTATTGCTATTATACTATTATATTATTATTATTTCATTATTGTTTATTTTATTGGTTATACCACGATGTGTCAACAACTGAGGCAGGAATAAATGAACATTATAGTTACACTGAAGAACAACATATTTATTTATGCATGTTTATTTACCAACCATGTAAATTTACTCCGTAACATAATTTTTAACTTCATATTTCCAATCATTGAGGATTTTTTTGTTAAAAATAAACAATACAATGCCTTTTAAAAATGTAAACAACATATGCCGTAGTCATGGTATAATGAAAAAAACTTTCCTATAAGCCTAGTTAGTTCATAACGAAACTAACAAAAGCGTGAAACTGATATTGCTCATTTTTCAAATCTGTGTTACCTATCATATTGTTTATTTACAAATCTGATGATGGGCGAACAATTCCGGAAGCGGTCGATGACCACAAAATGGACTCTGACGGGGGAAAAAATCATTGGAAAATTTCCCTAATTTCAAGAAAAATTTATAAATTAGTACGAATTTCTTTTTGCAACTTTTTTTGCGTTTTTTTTTTTGTTTTTTTTAAGGCTCTAGTGGGGTTTTCAAACGAGGTATAATAAATATTCATTAGAAAATTGACATTAGGGGAGTTCCAGGGGATCTGAGACCGATAATATGCTATCTTCTAAACTGCCATATCATATTCTAGTATAGGTTTCACCGCTGGTAATATTGATGAAGACTAAAATAGTGAATAAAAATTCAAAGAATTACCTAAAGTGAAAGACGCGTGAGAGTTTTAACAAACAAATTATCCAAAAAATAACAAAGATTGTATTACACGGCTTTGCCAGGATGTAAATTTCCTAGAGTTAATGGCGAACCTAGGTAGCGATGGCCAGAACTAAGCGGCTGTAGAGAGAATTGTGGCGTACTTAACACAAGGCCCCTCAATAAAACAACCGCCTGGCAAGCCTTTGGCCCTTTATGGGCTATCGCGCCAACGATAAGGGTAAAAGTTGAAAGCACATGAATGAGATTAATATTAAATGCTTAAATTAAAAATTCTTGGCGCTAAATGCAATAATAATCGATCATGTTCTATCTAAGCTCATTTTAAGTTAAAAAAGTTTGGTGTGAAATTCTCACACGACTTTCTGTTACACCTGTAAGTACAACTGTTATATAGAAAGTAACAAATTTTCTTTTTTCTGGAAATTCACATGTTTGTTCTAAGATAATATAGAATGGTGGGAGGTTAAAAACTACCTATCTACTAACTTTGGCAAGTAGAGAAGAGATGCTTATATGATGGCTCACTAGAGCGCACCAAAAAAACTGAACAAGCTGCACATATTGAAAATGTGGGTGAATCCGCAATGCTGGATAACATCTGATATTTTATCCGTCGTAGCATGCATATTGATTTTGTTCCTGATCGGTTGCGGATTTTCATCCATTAAAGAGAAACATTACGTTGAAGTGAACTCTCTACACGAGCTTGGTGAATTTGCTCTGACGATGGATGAAGACGAAAATCAATTTGCATGCTGCGCCGGATTAAATACCAAATCTGCACATAATTGAAATTTTCGCCATTTTTAAGTCCACGCTCTACGGTTACTAACTTGGCTTCATTTCTTCATTTTATAGCAGGTGAACTTAGTAATGGTTTCCAGGTTGATGTGATTTATACTGATTTTAAAAAGGCTTTTGACCGTGTGCCGCACTCCTTGTTAGTGGAGAAACTGAAGTTGCTAGGCTTGTATGGTCCTATGCTGAAATGGTTTGAAGATTATGTAATGGGATCAGATGTCTTGGAGAGGGTTATGATGCGATGAATAGTTGGGAGTTAGTTAGAGATTTTTAGAGAGTTGTTACTCGGAATATGAATTACCAATTTACGAAAATAGATATATATTTTAACAATAATTTAAACGTTTGAAAAGATAAACTACAATTAATTTAAAATGATTTAAATGTTAACTAGAATGCACAACTATAATGACTGATAAATAAATATATGTTTAAATACTTAGATAGGGACGCGCTCCGATGTATAAACTATGTCACTCGTAGAATCTTGATGATACGCTGATGAAATACTGAAGAATAATCATCCCCTCTTCTTGTGGAGAGACGTTATATTGCCATCACTCACACATTGACAAGTGTGTAATTACGGGTCACAATAAAACATCTCCAGCCGTGTGTTGACCCTAGGCCTTGAATAGGTCGGGCAACAGGTGATGGCGGTTATCAAAAGACTGTAGCCAGGTGGTCTTTTGAGTGTTTGTTTATTGGCGGTTATAAAGGACTGTAGCCACGTGGTCTTTTGAGTGATTTGTTGACCCTTGTATATTGGCCAGGCGGCTTCTGTATACTGACCGTATAATGGCCCATTTGAAAGCAGTGTGTCTTTGGCGGTCCCTGTCCTTGGCGGTCCCTTTGACCGTGCACTGACCGCGGTTCTTGACCTGAATACTAGCGACTGGCTGGCACCACTAGTTATAATTTTATAATTAAAAATTATATATTTTCCTTCTTGTTATCACTCCTTCTTGTTATCACATTACAATTACCTTCGGGATAGAAAATGCCGGATAAGGTGGCAATCGGAAGTATCACGTTAGTTCGATGCTGTATCTGGTGTACCTCAAAGGATCACACCTTGGACCGTGGCTCTTCCTAATTTTTATTACTAAGGATCTCGGACGTTGAGGTACTTGCATTTGCGGATGACTTGAAGTTTTTCCATAAAGTTGCTTCTCAGTCGGACTGCATTATAATTCAAGATACCCTCCGCATTGTTTCTGACTGGTGCTGCAGTAATGGCATGGAGCTTAATGTTAAAAAATGCCAAGTCATTTCTTTTTATCGTAAAAAGAGTTTTATATCGTATCAGTACCTCATTGATGGCAAACCATTGGAGAGGACTCGTAACGTGAAGGATTTAGGAGTTACTCTGAGTCATGACCTCTCTTTCACGAATCAGTTTGAATATGTATGTAGGAAAGCATCGAGAGCGCTGGGTTTTGTAATAAGGCACACTCGTGATCTTAGAGATCCCAAAGCGGTGCTAACTGTGTATAATGCATATGTTAGAAGCCTTCTTGAGTATGCGTCGTTGATTTGGTGTCCTTACACTAAGAAGGATATAGCTAGACTTGAAGCTATACAAACCCGTTTTATCAGGACTTTTAACAAAAGGTTATCCAGCGGTGCTACTCATTTCTGCTCTTCTAGAGTCTAGAAGACGTAATGCTGGTCTTCTATTCTTAAAGAAGCTCTTGAATGGTGAAATTGATTGCATGCGCTACTTGCTGCCATTCCTTTTCATGTACCACCTCGCTGCTTGCGCAGTACTTCGCATTTCGTGGTCCCTGCCGTTAAGACTAATGCGCTGTTCAACGCTGACATCATTTGTAGAATATGCAGGTCATGGAATGAGTATATTCCTAGTGATGTGGATTTCCAAATGGCGTCTGGACTTTTCAAGAAACATTTCACTACTTGAAGTTTTATTGTTAAATGTGCATGTATCACTTACTATTGTTATATTTATGTATCACTTGTAGTGACTTCAACCATAAGGCTTATGCCGTTTGTTGATAAAAAAATAAAATAAATAAAGAAATAATGGTGGTAGAACCCTATATTGTATTGAGATTGTACTTTACAGAAAAAATTAACGTTTCCGTTCCCCCAAAACCTCCCAAAAAGTCAACCCTCTTAAAAAAAATACCAAGATATTGCCGCAAAAATATTTCAAATAAAAAATGATAGGTATTCATGCGTGTAGATAATATACGATGTTTACAGAATTGCGATAAATTGGGGGGGGGGGGAAATAATCAGTATAATCGCATTTCGGGTTGATAAATTTTGCCCAAAATCTTCTTGTATCGGACACGGTATTTTGGCCAAATTTTGGGTATTTTGGGCCACGGTACTAGCGGTATCGGTCTGATACATGAATAATCAAATCTGCACATAATTAAGCACAGCTCAATGCGGCACAGCATAGCACAGCACTGCTCCATCCGGAGAAAAAAGGAGAACTATTCATTTCCATTTTAAATAGTTATTAATAGTTAATATCTATTAATGTTAATATCTAAGTGTTAAAACAACATCAAATGAAAGCCACGAAAAGTTGAAAGGTTAAAATAGTTATTTTGCTCTTTGCACAGTTTTACGTCATCTTTTTTTTTTTATGATTAATAAAAGTTTCAAAGTAAAAAATAAAAATAAACAAAAAAGCTATTAAGTGGAAAAAAAGAGTGAATCAAGAGAAAATTGAAAAACTATTGGTAAACAAGTAGCGTAAATGGTAAGGTAAAGAAAGGTCCAATTTAAGAAATTGGAGAAGTACACTTAGTGAGTTTTTAAAGGGCGGAAGTTAGATAGATTGGCCGGAAATGAGTTTGGCATTTGTTTTTGATACCGGGAGTCCAATTATTACGTATATATACTTTGCTATAAGGAACTAATTTATTTATTTTTGTATTTCTCTAAAAAGTTAATAAACTGTATTTATGACCTTAATTTCCCTTTAACCAAGTTACGTTTATTATGTAAGAAAAACTATGGTGTGAAACACTCACAGGATTTTCTCTTATTTTAGTAGACGAATTTTATTTCCTCAGTTTTTCTTTTCCTTTCTTTTTTACTTTCTCTTACTCCTAGGAAGAGGAAGTATTGTAATCAAGGCCAATTTTCGATATCGAGTTTGAGGAAAATTGGAAATATCCATTTTGAGGACCCCTGTGTCCAAAAAAGTTTTTTTTTTAGCAAATGGTCTGTGTGTGTGTGTGTATGTATGTTAATGTGAACAGCACAGCCCAAAAACGAAAAACCGTAGAAAGTTGAAACTTGATATTCCGTTTAGGTATCAACTTGAGATCTGACAGTACGTTATCTGTCAAAATTTCTCAACCGGAAGTACTTTTTTTTACTTTTTTGCGTTTTTCTCAAAAATGGCTACGACGATTTTCTTCAAACTTGGTATATCAACTGCACATACAAAGAGCTACAACTTTTATTTGAAACATTTTGTCTGGGAAAATTAATTTAACGGCAGTTATGGGGGAGCGGTGGGGTTAGGTTTTCATTTAAAGCGCTATTTCATTTTATTAGGCATTCCTGTAATCTCGATAATGTTAATTCGAATTGAATATGTTGTTGAAATTCGGAGTTTGAAAAAAAATTGGATAACCGGAAGTGCTTTACTTTACCACTTTACTAAATGTTTTTTTTTCCCCCACTTTTTCGCGCTTTTTTCAAAAATGGTTCCGACGATTTTCTTGAAACTACATATATAAACTAAACATACAAAGATCTACAATTTAAAACATTTCTCTGTCAAAATTCATGTAAGGGCACTTTTAGGGGAGGGGTGGGGTTATGTTTTTCTTTAAAGTGCTATGATAGTTGATTATACAATTCTATCATCCGAAGAAAATTAATTAGAAATAAATAGATGGCCAAGTCTTCAAGGAAATTAGTAAACCGGAAGTGGGCTTTTACTGAACATTTTTTTTTTTTCAGTTTTCGACAAATTTCATTAAATTTGGTACACAAACTATAAAATTTGTCAATTATAATTTTGAGAACTGGAGTAATAGAAAGTTGTGTGAGTGTTTCACAGCAGATTTTTTTTTAAACTTGCCATGTTTAGTTGGGCTCGCAGTTTTCTGAGAAAATCGCAAAAAAAAAAACTGAAAGAAAGAAAAGAATTTAGTAATGTCATACTTCCGGTCGATGGATTCTGCTAAAAAAAAAAGAACGCAGATGCGTGTGTAGTAACACCGAAACGGAATATCAAGTTTGAACATTCTGCTTTTTCTTTTATCTTTTCTTTCTTTTTCCTTTTTTTGAGATATTTCGTCCACACATGCAAAAAAAATTCGCTAAAAACATTTTATCGTACTCAGGGGACCTCAAAGCATGTATTTCTGGTGAAAAAACAATTTTTCAAGAAAAATGTTTTAAATAAAAGTGATGGATTTATATATTATACTCACATACACTTTAACATTTCAAAGTTTTTTAATAAATATACTTTGTGACATGTTTTTTGATAAACCAAATTTCACCTGTTTTCACATAGAGGCTATTTTCTTCAAGCAATGCACAATCTACAATTGTAGATTGAAAGGCACTTTTGAGAAAAGCTAAACTTGTAGTCCGCAAACCCTTCAAAAATCGGAGATTTTCCGGGAAAAATTATTTCCCGCAATAAAATTAAATAAATTTTCCTTAATATGAAAACTTTGAACTAAATCGTCGATGAAAAAGAAAAAAAAATTCTATCCAGTAAAGTCGTTTTTTCCGGTTGACCTTCAATGACCGAAAATTTTGCGTTGGATACGATTGCTTGGAGAACTTATATGGAAAACTGAGGCTTTTCATTTTTGTGATATTATTTTATACGAGTATATATACATATATACACACACACATATTGTTCGCTTAAAAACAAAAAAAATTGTTTTCGAATTTGACACAGTCTCTTCCGTTAACATTCCATACCCAGGAGACTAAAACGTCGCTGGCCCCCGCGCGACCACCTAAAACTTCATGTTAGCATTTTTTTACTAAAAACTATCTACTTGTGAATTTCTAATAAAAAAAAAAAAAAAAAAAAAAATCTGGTGTGAAACACTCACACAACTTTCACTTACTCCAGTTATCAAAAATTGACAAATTTTTTTTTTAGTTTGTGTACCAAATTTAATATAATTCGTCGAAAACTGAAAAAAAAAACGGTTCACTAAAAGCGCACTTCCGGTTTACTAATTTTCTTGAAACTCGGAATTTTGGCCACCTATTTATTTCTAATTAAGTTTGTTTGGGTGATAGAATTGTATAATCTATCATCCAATTATACTTTATCAACTATGATAGCACTTTAGAGAAAACATAACCCTATCCCTCCCCTAAAAGTGCCCTTAAATGAATTTTGCCGGAGAAATGTTTCAAATAAAAGTTGTAGCTCTTTCTATGTGTAGTTGATATTACTAGTTTGAAGAATATCGTCGGAGCCATTTTTGAGAAAATCGCAGAAATGTAAAAAAAAAAAAAACTAGTAAAGTGGTACTTCCGGTTGAGGAATTTTGACAGATAACGTACTGTCAGATCCCATGGTGATACTTAAAACGGAATATCAAGTTTGAACTTTCTACGACTTGTCGTTTTTGAGCTATGCTGTTCACGTACACACACACACACATACCATTTGCTAAAAACCTTTTTTTTTTTGACTCAGGGACCTCAAAACGGGAATTTCCGGTGAAAACTGGATATTGAAAATTTGACACGATTACAATACTTCCGCTTACTAGGAGTAAGAGAAAGTAAAAAAAGTAATACTTTCTCTGAAGATAGCAACAAGAGAAAGTAAACAAAAAAACCGCCCAGGGTAAACCATTATTTTATCATTACTGATAATTATCTAAAGTATAGAATTAATACAAAATAAATGAATCCAAAGTGGATAAATTACGGGCGGATAATCTTCCGTGTTTTTAACGCTTAGCTGTTTTTCACACGAACATTTAGGCCAAGTCCTACATACATTATAAGCACCTTATTTAATCTCAACCCCCTCCCCCTTTTGTTTGTAATTAACTTTAATTAAAATACATTTCTAATATTCATTATTATAATTAAGGTCACTTTTTTTTTTTTTAAATATTTTATCTTAAATATTTAAAAAAACAAAAATTAATTGGAGAAATAGTCTAAAATCGTATCAATTAAATTATCTATGAACTATTAAACATTATGTAATATCTTAAAATGAAAAAGGAAAAGGTCAATATTAAGTTTTCAGTTTAATTAAAAAGACTTGAAAATGGAAAGTTTTAAAAGGAATCAAACAAAATTCATTTCTTTTTTTTACATTTTTTAAAAAAAAGAAAATAAATTCTATCAATCACTTTAAATAAATTATATTGAACTTATTATGTGGTTTACCTTTTTATTATTCAAAGCGACCTGATTTTACCATAATAGTATAGAGATGAAAGCCTCAATTATTTCAAAGTAACTTTTTTATTTATATATGAAATATAATCAATCGATTATAGTACTTTGATAAATAAAAAAAGATCTACTGTTTTATCTTTATCTCTTATTGCGACCGGAAACATATGTTTTTTGGCGATTTCCTATGAAAACGGCTCCAGTTAATTTGTTTTATTATTTAAAAACATCGCATACTACCACCTATCACTTTTATTTGAAATATTTTTCCCAAAGAATAGTTATTTTATCAAACAGTAAGTAAAATAATTTTTTACACTCGATTTTATAAACACGATTAAATGAGGTTATTATTTGTTCTGTTTGTTCTTGGTAGATAACATAAGAGTCCCAAGTGAAAGAATATGATTTGCAAACAAGTTTTTGATTTATAAATTGATTTTTAGTTTTTCCAAAATTCTATTCCGTTTTTTCATTTAATATTCTCTTTCTTCTTTTTCTGTTTTACTTTTGTATTTTATTACCATTATTATTGTTTATTTAACGTTAATTATTGTACTTTCTAATTATGAAAAATAAGTACTTTTAATTATATATAAATATATTGTAATTACGTAGCATTCTCCTATGGACCATGAGAATGATCATCTGTCAGTTAGTGTATTTTCTATTTTCTGTTTTCATTTGTATATTTTACTAATTTAATAAACACATTTATTATCATTTATAATTATTATAAACACGATTTCATAAACAATCATTTTTACACTTCATTTTACAGAGTGTAAACATACTGTACCCACATGCTGCATATTAACTTCTTTTTTTTCTCCAAACATTAAATTGATTCTTTAAAAACATAGCGGAAAAGTGCAAATATTGAGAAAATACTCTCTCTCTCTCTCTCTCTCTTTCTCTCACTCTCTCTCTAGTCTGCAATCTTTGGTATAATAACCACAAAGCCGTTGTTATTTGGGATTTATTTTGATATACGTCCTTGTTTTCGCTTATTACCGCCAGATCTCAGGTTAGTTTGTTCAGTCAGTAACAAATTTTCCTTTACGTCACTTGTGAGAAAAAGTGATGATTATTTTTCCCATTTTTTTTTTTCACTTATGATTAAAAAACAATAACTTTACTCACTTATTACTTTCTCTTACTCTCCTAGTAAGAGGAAGTATTGAGATAGTGTTAAATTTTTGAAATCGAGTTTTCACGGGAAATATCCGTTTTGAGGTCCCCTGAGTCTAAAAAAGTGGTTTTTAGAAAATTGTCAGTGCGTTTGTGTTGGTGTGTGTATGTGTGAATGTGAACAGCATAGCTCAAAAACAAAAAATCATAGAAAGTTGAAACTTGATATTCCGTTTAGTTATCACCATGGAATCTGACAGTGGATCATCTGTCAAAATTCCTCAACTTGAAGTACCACTTTACTAGTTTTGTTTTTTTTACATTTTTGCGATTTTCTCAAAAATTGCTCCGACGTTCTTCTTCAAACTTGATATATCAACTACACATACTAATAGCTACACCTTTTATTTAAAACATTTCTTCGGGAAAGTTCATTTAAGGGCACTTCTGGGGTGAGGGATGGGGTTAGGTTTTCATCTTAACTGCTATTTCAGTTTATTAGACAATTCTGTCATCTAAATAATGTTAATTACAATTAAATATGTTGTTGAAATCCGAATTTGAAAAAAATTGGATAACCGAAAGTGCGTTTGTTTTTACATACTTTACTAAATTATTTTTTCACTTGTTCGCGGTTTTTCTCAAAAATGGCCCGGACGACTTTCTTGAATCTTCGTATATAAACTAAACATGCAATGATCTACAACTTATATTTAAAACATTTCAGTGGGAAAATTCATTTAAGGGCACTTTTAGGGGAGG
>JAAEAF010001897.1:0-162927 GCA_011037195.1 Triatoma infestans
TTTTTTCCAAGAAAAACAGGTCAACCCCCTTTCAAATAATAAATAAACTAGGTGGTTGTAAAGTTCTGGGTTCATCATTTTCAAGCCATAAAATGTTACATCATTATATTAGAGACATTCTGTATTGCAAGAGCTTTACTGGATTTCAGGCTATAAAAGGACGATGTATTCCATAAATGAAGTTAGACTTTATTGTTTTATGAGACATTCCTATCTTCCTATCTTTCTTGTTTATTACAACTTCCTGTCGTTGCTGTAACAGGAAATATTGCGTCACGTCAAATTTGTGAAATTGAGTTTACCGGAAACACGTCGGTAAGAACTCAGTTACTGATATCATTAAAAGTGTTGTTAATTGTTTAATTAATGAAAAATAACATCTGCAAAAGGCTTGAGCTGTTGCTCATCTATACAAAAAAAACAACTAATATTTGCTAGTTTGATATAAAAGAAAATATTGATAATAAAAACACAATGCTGCAATGAATATCATTTCAGTTACAATGGTTTGAAAATTATAACGAGGAAAATCGTAGGTTATTAGGAACTTCGTTAAGATTAGTGATGAAATTGCTTGAAGTAGCTCTCGACAGGAAATTAAATTGGTCGGAACATGTTAAGACATGGCACTAAAAGACATGTATTTCATTAATCCACTCTTGGTTATAACGATTATTTCCTTTTTTATAGTATCGTATAATATAAGATAAGAATTGGTAGATTACTCCCAACATGATATTTCGGACTTATTCTATGCTTATTAAATATAGATTGTTATATGCAAACGAAATATGGTGAAGGCTCGCTGAGATAAGATCCGCTAGTCTTCTTCTTGAGGAATTTCAACAATTAACTTGTCTGTCAGTGACCTCTGTAATAGGACCACGCCAACTGCTGCTGTAGATATTTGCTGAGAATCCCATAGCTCTTTGTAGAGACCTGGCAATGAATTAGCATCCATCGCGAGATACTTTAAAAGGTCCCAAATTACAGATTTTCTTTCTAACAAAATGATAGAGACTTGTTTCTGATCATTCTTACAATGTGAGGGTACTTTCTGGTTAATGTTGGGTTCGCCTGATGAAATAATTAGGCTAGTAATAGGCAGATGTTATGGATGGTAGGTCTGGAGTACGGTCTATTTTGAGATAGGAGATCACTTGGTGAATGGACAGTATCTCTTGATGAATGGAATACTGTTTTCCAGGCTGAGGTTTATGTTATTCTTTGTAGATTTCGGCATGGGAGTATATAACACTAACTTAATAGAAGTTTGTATCTTCTCGGATAGTCAGAGTTCGTTGAAGGTACTGTTCTTGTGTCTTCACTTCCATGTTTGTACTAGAATTTCTAGAAAACTGGAAGAGCTTTTTTCTCCAAGGATGTGTTTGTAGATTGTAACCAGATCATATGGAAATTTTGGAAAAAGAGGAAATAGATAGGTTAGCCAAACTAGGGGTCCCACGCCCCTTATTAGTCATAAGCCTGTGTGTTCTTGGACTCATGTGGGCCAGGTTTTCATTCTTGGACAATTTCCCAGCATTTATCCTTATAGATGAGCTCAATGGGGTTTTGGTAGTTTAAGACGCTCATTGGGGTTCCGGAAGGACTATTAGAGAGCTGCTGCTTTGTCTTTACGGACTTTTGCAGACATCTGATTGTATCCCTTACTGGGCATTGTGGTTTAAGGAGAGATATCTCTTCCTATAAGGGGCTCATGCCAGTCTGAAATTGAAGGATTTGCCAGGAAGAGCAAGAAACACCCCTCCATCTTATAACAGATTGCTTGGTTGTAAGAAAAATTTGGTTCAGAACCTTTAGGTTCGAGCTTACACTAATTCCCCTTAGAGTTATGAATGTTGTGTATCTTCTTGTGAATTAGACCCGGATCTGAAATTATGTTCTAGACCCGGCTTGTTGTTAATTTTCTTTGGAGTAGGTATAAGGGTCCAGAGGGGATTTGGATAGCGTACGGCTTGCTCCATCCCCATAATAATAGTAAACTTTATTGCTTCATAAAAACTCCCGGGATCTCAGAAAAACCATTACAGAAATAAGAGACTTTAAAACTAGAGAACTTATATTGTATAAAAAGGTAATAAATATAAAATCTTTAAGTTGTTAAATGTTCCCAGACTGACGTTTTTTTTTTACCTCAAAAAATAAACATTCAATTAAGCCAACGTTTCAACGGAGTTTCCTGCCTTTATCCTCACCAAATTTCTTCAAACGGTAGATGATTTAACACAAGCAACTAGTAACTTATAATTTTCTTTGTTTATGTTTCTATGCTGTAAAAAATGTTGTAAGTTTCACTAAAAATTCTTTTTCCACATCTTCAAGTCTATCAATATATATTAAAACCTTGATAAAGACAGGATTTCTGTTGAAACTTTGGAATAATTGAATGTTTCTTTCTTGACTGATCCTCACCAAATTTCTTCATAATATAACACTTTTCAACAACCACTAAATACTTTTATATCTTTAAAATGGTTAATAATAAAACATAAATAAATAAATAATTTTTTTTTTTCTTGCAACAAAATTTATTTTGTTTATAAAAAATACAGTTTTTTAAAACCTACTGAAATTTAGCACAAAAACCTACTTTTTCAAAACCTACTGAGTTACCGACAAAAAAAAACAAAATGAATGTAAGGGTGTTGTGAGGAGATGTAGGTTGTTGCTTGATGAAAGATATACACCTTAAGATTTGGTTTAAGATATATAATTGATATATATGTATATGACTGACTGCCAAGGACTTGAACTGAACTGAACTGAACTGACAGACTGACGTGGCTAAGAAGATATGAACGGAGCGATGTTAAACTGTGTGTAAATCAACAGAATTCTATCTGAATCATGTCTCATTGCCTATCTCATATATATATATATATACTGGTCGAGCCTCTCCTCTCTTTGCGAGAGGGGCTGTTTCTCTCCGCTAGAGTGGATGAGTGGTGGGGGTTCACTACCCCTACAATGAATGTAAATACAGTTTATATTGGAAGTAAAAAATAAATTGATATGAAGAATTAGGTTGAAATGGTTTATATCTTAGAAATAGACACTATTGTGGCTGACATGATTTGCTTATAGGATATAATAGATTCATTTTAGAAATCCCCAAATATACAAACATCCCTTTAAAGGCCTATTTTCTAACTAAAGTGAAATTTTGTAAAGCAGTGTACAATTTTGTTTGTTTTAATAATAGGAATATGTATTTGTTATCACATATGTTATCATTGTAATCGTTATGGTGGTTTGTTAAAATTGCTATGTAACGTCAGTGAGCACATTTAACTCATTTTCGCTGACGTCACATTAAAAAATACCAAAATAAATACAATTAAAGCGAAATTACAAAAAAAAAAAAGCAAACAAAAAACATAGTTATCAAAAGATCCAGACCATTTCAAATATCAATCTATATATATTTCAATAATCAATGAATAATAAATAAATGAAAGTTTAAAACTTGAAAAAGTTAAAACTTGATATCCAGCTGGGTCCTATCATGCGGTCAATGTTGGCCAGCTACCAATGCCTCTCAGATCTCTATGAAATCTGTAAATCGTTTATATTTCCTTTGGGCACAGTTGTGCTGCAATACATCATTTTTGCTTTTCACACTCACGAGATATAAACAACCTCAATATTTTTGTTCTAATTTCAATATATAGCGCTCTTGGTTTTTTTTATTTTTATTTAATTATATCAAACCTTGCGCTTTATTTGTGCATGTTTGTATTTCGAATCATTGTTTATGCTCTTAAGAGTTTTTATATACAAGGGTGCCTCAAGCTGTTACTAACTTTTCCTAAGAAAGCTGTAGAAAAAACTAAAAATTACGTGACATCTTAGTTTTTCGTTAGAAATTTAAATTCAAGGAACAAAATTTTATTTGCTCTGTCAGAAGCATCCACTTTTTTTTTTACTTTCTCTTACAACAAAGAGAAAGTATATTAGTAGTATTTTCACCGGTAATACATGTTTTGAGGTCCCCTGAGTCCAAAAAAGTGGTGTATGTATGTAAATATGTGTGTGTGTTGTAGGTATACGTATGTATATGAACAGCAGAGCTCTGTAGCGTTAATAACGTTTGGAGGAGGGAGGTGGGGCAATTAAGTGGTTTTGGAAAAGAAAATTAAAGAGAGCGGTCAGACTGCGAACGACGTTTATTACAGTAACTCTAACTTGAACTCAAAATTAGGGGTACTTCTGCCCCAAACATAAACAACGCTACCTGTGCTACTATATACCTCCTACAATTCAAATGAAACATATGGGGAAAAAAAATAAATACATAACACAAAAAAAAATGATTCTTTCTTACTTAGCCTAACTTAACCTAACTTATCTCTAATGTTATTTACAAAAATTTAAAGTTAGGATATCAGCGTCTCTATTAGTTCTCGTTCTCTGTTTTTAAAACAGTTTCCTTTTTTGGTTTGTTAAAAGGGGAGAGAACAGGGTGACCCCACTTCCACCACACACAGTACCTTTCGTGCCTCGTCCCGATTTGCAGTGGTACTACCTAGCGGCCAGACAAACGATGGCGGACTCTCGGCCTGAATCGCTTTTTTTCTCGTCTTTTCGCGGAGTGCACTCCAAAGTTGTCCTCTTAGTGGGCTCAGCTTATATAGTTGCGGTCTACTATAACGCTCTGTATCTTCTCGCCCTCCAGAGCAGAGTGGCCCCACTTCAGCACTTCAGTGCACACTTTCTGCCCCCACCGCTCATTCGCCTAGGGAACTCTCTCCCCACTATTCACTTTCTCACTTCAAAACTAGCACATTAACTATTGGCCATTTTTGACTTTACGTCACCAACTCTGTTTTATAATATGTTTTAAATAAATAAAAATAAAATTTTGACATTATACATTTTGTGTAAAAAGACGCTTTATTCGGTCATTATTTATTTGCGTTAAATGGGGGTGTATTGGCCTTTTCTGACTTTACATCACAGCTCAAACAAGACAGCTCAAAGGAAGTTCAAACTTGATATTCCGTTTAATTATCACCATGAGATCAGACAGTAAATTGTGTCGAAATTTCTCAACCGAAAGTACCACTTACTGATTTTGTTTTTTTTTTACTTTTTTGCGATTCTGTTTAATGTCTCCGAAGTTTTTTTTTAAAACTATATTATGTGAACTACATTATATAGATTAGATTAGATTATTACAGGCGATTATTGCATTGCGACCTGAAAGATCTACTGTGCTCCCCGGAGCCTTCTCAGTGGACAGCCGGTCTCCAAGCAGTATTCTTTAGCTACAGACAACACTGCCAATCACCGGACAGTGGGCTATAGAGGCTCCTATGAATGCTAGATTCGAACCCGGGACCTCCGCGATACTAGTCTAGCTCGCTACCACTGATCTAATCCCTTCCTTCTCCTTTGGCTTATGCCAATTAACTAGGGATAAAGACCCTAAATTGTGTACTATGTTTGTCCTTGTTTAGAGTGAATATAGTTTTAGTGTATTGTGTACTGTTCTGACGAAGTGCATCGAGTACTGAGCATTGGTAATCAGTGGGGTTGCTACTCCCCAAATAACTGCATACAATATATACCCTTGCGAGCAACTACATATTTAAAGAGCGACAACTAGTTGAAACCTTTCTCCGGATTAACTTATTCTAAGGGGTCTTTAGGAGGCGGGGTTAAGGTTATGTTTTCCTCTAGAGTGCTATCCTAATTAATAATTCCACCATAATTCAAACAGAATTAATTAGAAATCAATAGATTGTCAATATTTGGAATTTCAAGAAAATTAGTAAACCGGAAGTACGTTTTTACAGAATACATTTTTCAGTATTCACTATTTTCTCCATAAAAACACCGACGGATTTCATTAAATTTGGTATGGTAACTACAAAATTTGTAGAAGAAATATCTTTGTTTTTTGGTACGAGGGAACTCTATAAATTTTCCACTTCCTGTTCTTATTTAGATTCTGGGGTAGAAATTCCAAATTCTAATGTTGAGATTAAATATTAGTAAGTGAATTTGAAACAATCATATATCAACTTTTTATGAGGTGTTTCATGTTCGAATTCAACAACTGTAATAAGAGCTGAACTGAGTTGTAATAATGAACAACTGAGTTTGCTGAACATTTTTTTCAACTTAAATCAGAAGGTAAGAAAGCGTGTGTAAACTGAATTTGCTCTCTACAAGTATGTGTTATCACACTGTCTGACAAACGCATCCTGAAGATGGGCGAACGCCCGAAATATGAAGCAGGCTATCACGGAAAATGTCTCTGATGCTTTTCAGCTGTGCGGAACCAACCACCACAATAAATACTTTTCGTCTATTATGAACTTATTATTAATAAATTCAGTACTGACACAAATTCAAAGCTATTTTATAAGTAATTATAATAACTTACTTTCTGATAACACGGATTCAGGTAAATCTTTATAGCTATTAATTTAGAAATTGTGAGATTTCTTTTTAATCAAATATTTCTTTTTTTCTATGAATTAGAAACTGGTCTGATTGCGGCTACTAATGCATTTCCCAAATTAATATATCATTTTATATATTTAATTCCCAAAACAACATTTCTTTTTTTCTATAACAATATTTTAGAATTCACTGAATAATTTTTTACTTTCTCTTAATCCTAGTGAGAGTGTTATCTGTCAAAATTCCTCAACCGGAAGTACCACTATACTTTTTTTGTTTTTTGTTTTTTGCGATTTTCTTAAAAATGGCTCCACGATTTTCTTGAAACTTGGTATATCAATTATATATCCAAAGAGTTACAACTTTTATTTGAAACATTTCTCCGGAAAAATTCATTTAAGAATACTTTTAGGGAAGGGGTGGGGTTACGGCATCCTCTAAAGTGCTATTTGAGTTTATTAGACAATTCTGTCATCTAAATAATGTTAATTAGAATAAAATTTGTTGTTGAAATCGGAAGTGCGTTTACTTTACCACTTTACTTAATAATTTTTTCACGTTTTCGCGATTTGGTCAAAAATGGCTCCAACGATTTTCTTGAAACTATCTACATAAACTAAACATACAATGATGTACAACATTTATTTAAAACTTTTCTCTGGGAAAGTTCATTTAAGGCCTCTTTTACGGAAGGAGTGGGATTATGTTTTTCTCTAAAGTGCTATCATCATTATTATTATTATGCCGGGTGCCTGATGGCATGGAACCCTAAGCCTACGTGGCTTTTATCCCCCCCCCCCCCGAAGAGCTATCATAGTGATTATAGAATTCTATCATCCAAACAATATTAATTAGAAATAAATAGATGGCCACAATTCCAGGTTTCAAGAAAATTAGTAAACCGGAAGTGCGCTTTTACTAAACAGTTTTTCAATTTTCGACGAATTTCATCAAATTTGGTACACAAACTCTAAAATTTGTCAATTACAATTTTGAAAACTGGAATAAGTGAAAGTTGTGTGAGTGTTTCACACCAGATTTTTTTTTTTTTCTTATTGTAGGTGTTTTGTGATGTAAAAGAATAAATATCAAATTATTTATTGAAGTTCTCAGATTTTTAATTTTTGAGAGAGTATTTATTTTCGAAAGGTATTAAATCTTTGTAGTGATTAATAATATAAAGAAAAATTCCTAAAATTAATAATTTAGAAAAGTTAGTACCGAAAATGCCACTACAGATGGGTCTCCTCCAATATTATTGAACTTAAAATTTTACAGTACCTGAGAAAGAGTTCATGGAGTTAAGCAATATAGCCTTGAGCGTAGCACTAGATATTGACAGAAATTGTTAAAAAGATACCCTATATAAGTTTATAAAAGAAAAATGAAAATCTGATTATTATTCACTGAATAATAAATTATTTGAAAGACTAAAGCAAACGTGTACATAAGTCAGATTATCGTTCATAATATTATTAAAATGTTAATACAGCGGAATTGCTGGTTGTTTTGAGATTTAAATGTATAAATCTTTGTTATTTTTAATTCAATTCCTTTAAAAGTTATTGTGATAGAGCTAAGCAACCATATAAATCTTGACATTTTCTATAGCTGAAAAGTATTCTTGAGTTATTATTTTAGTGGGAAATCTAATCTATAGAGATTTTAAACTTTTTCATAAATATTTCGGTCTACTTTATACAAAAAAAATACACTCTTGAGTTTCCGGGTTAAGAACCCATCAGTGATTTAGTAGAAACTGACGTTTCACCCATATTGCAATGAGGTTCTACAGGGTCGTTACACCTTTTAAGCTAATCAAGCAAAGAACCTTGTTAGAGAAGGGGTGTATGGCTTCCTCCTCCGCCATCTTATACTAAATGCTCTCTTGATCACGATCTTTACTGTAGGTGTTGGGCAGGGATAAATTTTTTCTTTCCTAGCGGATGACGAGATCTGCCAAAGTTTGAACCTTGCCTTGCTCCGGAAAACCGTTAATCGTTATTTCCTCCTTTCTCTAAGCTCTAAAGTGCATATTCCCCGTAAGGCATAGGAAAACGGTGACGTCTATCTTCGCAAAATATTCGTCTACAACTGGGCTTGCAATAAATTTTGAAGACAGCAAAGTTCTTCCCCAAGAAAACAATTATTTCGAACATGTCGCAAGAGTGGCAGTGAAAATTGAAAAAGAGAAAAACTGTCTAAGAGATGATGGACCCCACCTAAGCTGAACATGGCTGCCTCTGCTCAGGGAAATAAGAGAAAAAGCAAGAGAAAAAACGTTTAATGTTTTTCCGATGCAGCAGTAGGTTAAAACTTTGGCAGGAGGGCAGTGGGATGGGAGATTCAGACCTCATGACCCGCTGCCTATCGTGGAAGAGAAAAATAAGTCGGTTAACTGTTAATAAGTCGGTCGAGAAAAATAACTTCGGTTTCTAACAAATCTTTACACGGTCTGAAACCCGGAAACTCAAGGATACAATCTTAGCCTCTTTCTTTAAAATAGCTTTTGGTTAATTAAAAAATGGTTTTAGGGTAGCGGGCCACCAAGCTGCTTTAAAAACTCCTTGAACATCTAGTGTCCTTTGCTGTTAATAATTTCATATAAATTATTTAATGAGTCCTTTGCTGCTAATATTTCATCCGTTGTGCTTTTTTTTTTATGCTTAAACTCAAATTGAAGTTTAAGTTTTCGAAGGTACAATTATCTTGATTGGTTCATGTGCTTTATCTACATGTTTCTCTGGAAGCTTATCGCCAGAAGAACCGGAGAGGATTATAATAACAGTTGCGTTATAGGAGAAGAGGATACTTATAAAACTAGATAACTGGAGTTTAAAGTTGTTCAGAAGTATTTAGCCTAAGATGCTCCCAGTGGCGGCTACTGGTATTCGCGATTGCGCGACTAAACCGCCAGCCAGCTATTTGAAAAAAAAAAAATTAAATAAAAAAGTAGGCAAATTTTCTTATTTTTATTTTATCTTGTTTCATATTTCAATTTCAAAAAAATATTTTCATTTTTATATTAATTAGGAACATTAAGTCACAGTAAAAATTGTATATAATGGCCTGATTATATGTATAATAATCAAAAATCAAATAAATAATAAATTAATAATTTGTGTTGTCAAATCAAGGAATCAGATATAAAAAAATAGGAACGAATATCAGTATAGAAGCTCCTTTAATATTTCCGCATAATGAATTGTACCTACAAAGATCTATAACTTTTATTTAAAACATTTTTCTGGTAAAATTCATTAGAGAGCACTTTTAGGAAAGGGGTGGGGTTATATTATTCTCTAAAGTGCTCTCATAGTTGAGATTATACAATTCTATCATCCAAACAAAATTAATTAGAAATAAATAGATGGCCAAAATTCCAAGTTTCAAGAAATTAGTAAACCGAAGTGTGCTTTTACTGAAAGTTTTTTTAGTTTTCGACGAATTTCATTAAATTTGGTACACAAACTATAAAATTGGGCAATTATAATTTTGAGAACTGGAGTAATAGAAAGTTGTGTGTTTCACACCAGATTTTTTGTGATGTGTTGTGCCTGTGCCAATGTGGGGATTTTTATGTATTATATTTTATATTTTATTTTTATATTTATAAAAATTTGATGTTGGTATTGGTACTTAAAATATCACTAAGATATATGATCTAGCAAAGAATCGATGGCAACTCACTGACATTTCCTTTGAACCGAAACACTTTATTTAGATAATAAAAATTGCCGTTAAACTAACCACTTAATTTTCGAACTCAAACGGTACAACTCTTTTTTTCACACTTCTTCTCTGGGTGCACAGTGACAGATTTATTGTTTTTTTTTAATTTAAGGCGTCAACATCTATGGTCATTGGCGCCCGAGCCTTCTCAGTGCACTGCCGGCCTCCGGATAGCGTTCTCTCGTTACAGACAGAACACTGCCCATCACCTGACAGTGAGCTGTAGGGGCTCCTAGGGAGAAAAAAACCTAAGGGCAGCACAGCTGGACTCGAAACCGAGCCCTCCGCGTGGGAGTCCAATGCACTATCCACTGAGCTAATCCCTTCCCTAATAGATTTATTGTTAATTTAACATATTCAATTGTAGGGGAGGGATGCAAGTTTTTACCTGGCTTCTGGCTTACTTCATGATTTCTATCTAGCCAAGCTACTAATTATGATATGTAATGTAAGTATTTAAAAAAAAAATGTTGAACCCCCCCATATCCAAGTCACGAGTCGCCACTGGATGCTCCCATGCAGGATACACGTATATAATAGTAGGAAAGCAAATAAAGAGGTTATTATTGCATAAAAGTCACTGGTGGCAAGGATAATTCGAGAATTAGTAAACAGAAATGTTTATTCTTAATGCAATTGTAATTTAGGAACAAGTTTATTAAAGAATTTGCAAGATTGGCTCATTTTATTTTCTTAATATCAAATCTTAACTAAAGTTAAAAAGTTACAAATTTCAGTTTTAGTATTTGAGTTAAAAAAATAAGATATATAAGCAGGGTGGGTCAGCAAAGATTTGTTAAAGGATGGTAATGGTATAGAAAAGTGTTTTCATTTTGAGAAATTTTTGTGTGTAATGTTGGTAGAACTTTCTTGGCAATAGTCATACTTAACAAAAAATAAAACTGAATGTTACCAACAGAAAACTAAGAAAGTTAAGTGTTATCTCTCTACTTGTTTGGCTAAGGTTCTAAACTCATCGCTACACAAACTCTCTCTCTCTCTCTCTCTCTCATACACAGTCTAAGGGTTGGAAGCAAAAAATTCTCTCTTAAGTTTATTTTTAGAGGTTAAGCTTCATGTATGGCCAACACTAAATGTAAATATCTAATATATATATAATTAACTTTTCTTCAGGCAACCACTTTAAAAATTTTTGATGAAGTGTAAATTTGTACCTTAGGTGCTGTTTTAATGACTCTTAAAACTGATACAATAAATATTCAGAGAAAATCATCAACATTCCTCTGAAGTGGAGTGACATTTAAACAACTAATTGATATTAAATATTATTTTTAATATTAAAGATTTTTGATTCAGGCTAATTTCACTACTGCACTTCAAACCAGGTTCAAGGGGCAGCAAACTCTTCTATTTCGATTTCGAATCATTTACAAAAACAAAAATCAGAGACGTATAAATATAAATGTTACGTTCTTGTCTTTATGAGATCTATTTCCGTCACTTTTTACTGAAGTATCATCAGCTAAGCCTTTAATTATTTTTCGCTTTGTTGTCAATGCATTACAATTGACCAGTAGGTAAGCATATATCTTAAAGTTTTCAAATAAAACGGTATAAAAGTGGGTTTTTTACAAACTAAGTATTGATTATCCTGTTCAAAACCGAATCTGTACAAATTTAGCCTGTCTAAGGTCTTTACCATGATTTCCACGCCATTCCATACAAACGAATACTTCATAAAATAATGGGTAGATTATATTGAAATTGTAAATTTTTGTAATTATGATAAAAATGTTACCATATAATGAAAAAATCCTGGATGGCATCATACTGGTCTAAGGCCTGTTATTGATAATACAATTATTTTTTTTTTTTTTTTTACATTATTGAGAAGTATCTGTTGGTTGGCTGATCGGCCGAAGGGTATCATAAGAAAACATCAACAATTTTTTTCTTTCAAGTGTTTTTTATTAATATACATGTTTATTATATTTGTCCTACTTCTTCCCTTCACTCCAAAAATTCCTAACGGTACTTTCCCCCTCACCACTACATTCCTCTGCGTACTTTCTCAACCTTTCACTGGTAGTACACACATACCACAGTAGTAATTAAACATGTAATGATAGAACATACAAATTTTTCAATCTAAGGTCTGTAACATTTCTATAATTTTTTCTACACTATCTGTTTTCCATTACAATATTAGTTTTGGTTTTCTTACAATAAATAGGTTTTTCATTACACTATTTGTTTTCCATTAAATTTTTTTTATTGTTCTGTTGCCATAATTCTTGTGTTTGTTGTTAATGATAGCTAGCGTTTTATGTATATTTTGTTTCCTTTGTAGATAGCCCCTGAAGAATACAAACAATGTTTGTCGAAACGTCGGGTTACTAATAAAAAACACTTGAAAGAAAAAAATTTTTGGTGTTTTCTTATGGTACCCTTCGGCCGATCAGCCATCTAACCGATACTTCTCATCAATTCTATCGGCCAACAATTGCTACAATTTTTTACATTATTTTATACATTAGTTATCTTATTTTTATTTAATTGAACATTAGGCAGGGCACGCCACTCTTTCTTTCATAAAGAATGAATTTCATGTGTACCTAAACTGAGTTTCTTTGTTGTGTAAAAGTTAACTAGAAAACTTGACTTAAGTAAACAAAGTATAGGACTTGAGATGATGACGTCACTGACTTATATAATAAAACTTGACGAATGGTGTAGTATTGTGTAGGGTTACATTTTAATTAGCTTTAAACCATTTTGACTTTGTAAATTATAATAAAATCAGGGAATTGTTTGTGATTGAATATTTCATTAGTTGACATAGGTAATAATTCTATTTGTAATTAAAAATTAATGTAACTTCATATTTAAAACTGTTGTAATTGTTGGTCGTTATAGAATAAAAACAAAAAACAAAAGCCCTGCAAACTGCCTGGCTGATAAGCCGGACAATTATATGCATTATTTCTGTATATTAATTACAAATGACAAAATAAAAGATAAAAAAATTAATCCGAGTGACAAATTCGCTGATTTTTATTAGTAAAATTTCATCGAATTATTTTTAATGGAATTTTGAATGTCCTTTGTTTATTATAGCGCCAGTTTAGTCTGGTATTTTAGAAAACTAATAGAACTAGGATTATCGAATGATTTACTTAGAAGATTTATCAAATTAAGAGTTACTTATGAGTTCCAACTAAAGCTCATAAATCTGTAATTTGTTATAAATATATATCAATTTTGTTGTTGTGGTTGTGGAGCTGGAAAGCATCAAAGATATTTTCCGTGGTAGCCTGCTTCTTTTTAGGGTCATCGACCGATTTCGGGCGTTCGCCTCTCATCAGTGTCAAACAGTGTAAATAACATAGACTTGCATAAAGCAAATCAGTTAATTTTTTTACCTTTTATTTTGTCATTTCTAATTAATACAGAATATTAATATACAGAAATAATGGATGCAATTGTCCGGCTTATCGGCCAGGCAGTTTGCAGAGCTTTTTTTTTTTTTTGTTTTTATTATATAACGGCCAACTGTCTCTGATGATATACCAATTTCAATTAAATTTTAAATAGTTTGAAACAGTCAACTTACCCAAAATAGCCATAGTGGTGCCGATGAACATCAGAAGCAGACCGAACGATAGCGCTTTACAAGCGTTCCAAAAACAACGGCTCGACACTTTACCCTTGACCACTTCAACGTCCCACTGTTGTTGTTGTTGCTGCTGTTGCTGTTGTGGAAGTTGTTGTGCTTGAGAATGAGAATCTGTTGAAGCTCTTGCGGCTGTCTGTCTGGTTGTACCTACTGTACTCGACACCTTCCTTCCAGGTGCCGAGCCGACACTTGCGTGCATCGCCTGAAAAATAATTCAATTTTATGTTGCAAATAAACTATTGTCGCTATTGTCAAAATCTAATCATTAGGGTTTTTTATTTTTATTTTTATGAATAAGTGATGTCAGATAATAATTCAATAAAGCTTCAGAATCAAACAGTATGTAATTTCATTGCATTTAAAATGTTTGTTTTAGTCTGCCATGCTATAAATTTCAATTCACATGTTACAGTCATTCTGGCACAGACTCGTTCTGAATTAATTAATATATGCAGACTTGATTAATAAATAAAGAGTTGAATAATTTGTATACTTATCAATAAAGTAATAATCAACAATTTAAAAGAAACAATTATTTAATAATTTACAACAAATATATTATACAAGTTTCCATTTGAGTCTCTTATTAAGTAATTTATTTGAGTCTCTATAAGAGATTAGAGTTAATGAGGATAAAAGATAAATGTTTACCCCAATCCAACACTAAAAAACAGCCTCCATAAAGAAAGTTATGAAATAACGATACTGTGTTCGTTTAACTGGGATTCTTTGTGAAAGCAGGTAATGCCATTTTTAGGAAATAGAAAAGAAGGTTTGATGTCAATCTGTAAAAGCTCATTGTAATATGCAAATGTGTAAAAGCAAATTGATGACTTGAATTGTGTAAAAGCAGAGTCTCTATAAGAACCTTATTCTGATATCTTACGAGTATTATAGGCCTCTCAGAAACTTGGACTAACTCGAGACGAACGAACCCATACGAAGAAGATTCAGGATATTAGAAAGAAGTGACAACATAAAAGATGCAAGAAATATCTGGATTCAAAGTTCTTTTTTGCAAATGAATGTTTATATGTTTATAATCTTTTGATAATAGGAATTCATTGAGCTATTTATAAACGAAACCATAGACACAAAACTTTAAATGGCCTAATTTTGACGATTTTCATTGAGGAGCGTTGGCTCCAGCACTGCGTTTGTTATCAGGATTGCATCTAATTGTAGCGTCCTCCTTTTTATATAATACAGATCCTCAACATTGGACACCACATTCAGACACTTGGGTATTCGATAACCTTAACAATTTGTAACCAATAATTTAGAATAATAATAGTGCTTCAATTTTTAAGCTATAGTATTTTACAGGTTGGACTAATATCCGTTAGCCGGAGCTAATAATTTATGTTTCCACTAGTTTTGTATTTTATTTGAAATAAAGGGTATATATGTGTACATTTTATACTTCAAGTATCAAATCATCCGTAAATATAATTCTTTTAATATTATGACTAAAGACGTAATGTATAAAATTTATTAAAAGAAACTAATATGCAGGAAGAAACACACTCAGTATAGCTAGAATAAAAAAAAAAAAAAAATGATATGCGTCATTCATAATCTTTTAAATAAACATGAATGAGGGCAATGAGCTAACATATAGTTCATATATCTTCTCTTGAATTATTTGTTTCATTAATAAACAATGATATGTTCGTAAACAACATGTCTGAATGATTTATTCCAGGAGTCAAATTTTCCTCTCACTTTTTGAAAATACTTTTAGAACAATTATTTAGCTATAACAAATAGCAATATATTTGTTTCCGAGATACTTTATGTAATTTGCCTTTATTATAGTTACAGTAAAGATAAATTGATACACGTCAGAAATGCAACACTGAATTATGTAAATTCATTCATAATGTTCAACTATTTTTTTTTTTTATATAATAGATTAGGAGAGGAATTTTGTTTAATTTTGACAAATAATGATGGAGTTTTATGCATTTAGGAGTTATAAAATATGAATTCAGTTTTGAAAAAGGAATAATTTGGCAACGGATTTTTTTAATTTTTTTTTAAAGATGTCTGACAAACTGGAAATAATGTTTACATATTTGGATTCCCAGTTTTTGTTAGAGTGCCTATACCTTATAGGAGAAGGCTCAATACTTTAGCTCGGAGGGTTAAGGTGCGTTTCTATTGGATGCTCGGATATGCGGGAATAGAAGGCAACGAGAGGGCGGATCAGTTGGCTAGGGAGGGATCATCATTACCATTTTGTGGTCGTCACAAAGACGTTTCGTGATAAACAGATTAGACTTTGGGAGATGAGAGCCTTGGAGAAATACTGGGGGGACACGCAGGGGTGTCTCCAAGCTAAAAGATTTATAAAAGCAAGTAAGCAGGGAATTTCGGAGTATCTCCTGTCCTCAGTAGGACAGATCTGAGGATTTTGGTGGGGATAGTGACTGGACACACTTGGGTGTCCAGTCACTTGTTTAACATAGGGAGGACGTCAAGTTCCATTTGTCAGAACTGCGACGACGGAGTCAGGGAGGCGGTCTACCACTACTTATGCCATTGTCCCCATTTCGCTGGTACTAGGTTGCGCGTATTTGAGAGAGCACCACTCTCGCAGGATTGCCTGGGCGAGTTGGTGTTTAGGGACATCTTGGGATATTGCAGATTAACCGGTAAGCTACCGGGGGAGATTAATTATGGGAACATGGGGGGTATCGGGGGGATAAAAGTCACATAGGCTTAGGTCCCACGCCATTAGGCACACGAATAATAATAACAACCTTGGTTTTCTTTCTTCCTTAAAAAATTCGATACTAACATCAATATTCTGCCACAAATATCCAAATATATCGAGATAATTAAAAAACTCTCCACTATTTACAGTCGATGGGAATGCAGTCAAGGGGTTTGCTGAAGCTACTGCGCCACATCTAACAAGCAGTGATGTTAGAAAAAACTGACATTGTAACAACAGTTCTCCGCCCGGCCACCAGGTTTGCACCAAGTGGACCTTTCACTAGGGAGGCACACCCCCACTACACTAGGACTCTCCTACTCCACTACAGAGGGGAGAACTTTCACCGGCTAGACCCGCCTACTGGACACCATCCCTACCACCTCAGAATCGTATATAAGGGGCCATCCACGACCAGAATAATCAGAGAGAAGTACTCAGCGATAGTTTTGGCGCTAGCTAGGCAGGCCCTTAACTGACTTCTCAGAGCATCTGCGCTAGGCAAGAGAGCCAGGCCGTTTACTCATCCAGCGATCACCGTTTCAAGACATCTGCGCTAGGCAGGAGAGCCAGGCCGTTTGTTCGTACAACGATCACCGATAAGTAGTGTGCGCTAGGCAAGAGGGCCAGGCCACTCTACTCGACGAGCGACGATTGACAATCTGTGTCACTCCCTGAGCGAACAGATTGGTCATAGCAACCATTTACTGTATATGCTTTTCAGAATATATGTAACATTTTACTAAGTGTGCTTTGACATTTACTGGGTGTATTTTATTTGCAGAATCACGAATCCTAGTTCCCCACACCCCCCGGGATATTTATTCTGGGAGTGTGTTATAACATGAAGTAAGATAATAAGGAGCATTATCTTACAGTGTTCTACCACCCTGTTTTAGAATATTTCATGTTACAGTAATCGTATATTTATAAATTTTACTCTTTTGTTATATTAAATTATTAACTTATGATATTTGTTAAAAATATTAATTTTTTTATGTTCGTTACGACCGCTGAATTGGATGCTGTAAAATAGATGTTGAGGTAATCATCATCAAAAAAATACTTCAAATTTTCACCGAAGTTACGGCAAATTTATTGCCTTCATCAGAGTTCTTCTTGCTTCATTGCTTCTTTTTTTTTTTTGTTTATTTATATAATATTTAGTTTGTTTATTACATTCTTTTAAGGGGAGGGATTTGCTAAGTGGTTAGCCCATTGGACTCCCACGCGGTCCCGGGTTCGAGTCCAGTGCTACCCGTAGATTTTTTTAGCCTTAGAACAGCTCACTGTTCGGGGATGGACAGTATTGTCCGTAACGAGAGAACACTGCTCGGAGGCCGGCAGTGCACTGAGAAGGCTCCGGGCGCTAAGACCACAGATGTTGACGTGCCTTGAATTAAAAAAAACAAAACATATTCTTATATTTTTGTGTATTCTTTATTTGCTTTGTAACGTTTGCACAGACACTGAAGAAGGTAATAAATTTGCCAAAACTTCGGTGAAAATTTGGAAAACCAGTTTTTTTTGCGTGACTGATCCTCAACATTCATTTTATAACAATAAATAATATTAATTATTTTCCAATGGAAGAATGAAAAGTATTTTTCATGTTTTCATGATTGGTTTCCAATGTTCCACTAAGTACGCTTTCATACAAAAACATAAAACTCCAAGTTTCAGATATTTCGTTGGATTATTTTAATTATGTTGATTGTAGTGTAGCCTGATATCAAGAGTTGTTGTTTCTGTATCCCAAAAAAGAATTTATCAATTTGTATTATCGGGTAATTTTATTTTTATCATATTTCATTTTACATTTATTCCTTTGATCTCATCGCAAGAAAAGTTTACAAGAATATTTTATAGCGCTTATGACTCGTCGCGGATTAGTGCTGCCCTTAGATTTTTTTCTTCCTAGGAGCCTGTAGGCTCACTATTCAGTGATGGACAATATTGTCTGTAGCTAGAGAATACCGCCTGGAGAGGCCGGCAGTGCTGCTTGAAGGATCTGGGGGGGGGGGGGCACAGTAGATCTTTCAGGTGGCAGTCACTTTTCACCGAGACTTTTGTATCGCATTTTTCAAAGTATTTTATGTTTAGTTTGTACCTTCAATGAACTTGATTGTTTCAAGAGTAATGAACTAATCATCAAGAGATATTTTCCTTGATAGCCTGCTTCTGTTTGTGTCATCGACCGTTTCGGGCGTTCGCCCATAATCAGGATGCTTTTTGTCATACACTGTGATAACATAAATTTGCACAGAGCATATTTAGTTGATACACTGGTCTTTAAATGTTTTTGTTAGGGCCTAACTAGGTTAAGAGGGGTGTTGGTACCTGAGTGGGAAAAAACACATGTTTCAGTCTTTAAAGGGGAATATTGCACCCTTTAAAAGTGGAAACATCCAACACGTGGGATGTGTAACTTCAACTAATATTACCGTATTTAAAAGTTAAATATTCCCTTTTCTGCTATGCTTTCTTATTCCCTTTTCATTTAAAACTTATGATTCCTTGAATGGTTCAAAATAGAGATAGAGATTTGGATGTGTTTTGTTTTTTGCTACGATTGTAATATAGTATCATCGAAATTTCTTTGTCACACTATCTACAGTCACCTTGTATATTGTGTTGAGGGAATTTTCTTTTTTCATTTTTTTTTTATACAAGTTAAACAATAAATTTTAGTTGACAAAATCTGATTAATAATTAAAGAAATTAATAATACAATTAAGGAAATTATTGTAATATTTAACAGCTTGAATATACCATATTTTCAAGGGGCCACGCGCATATTACAGCTGGTCCTGGATGGAGTGTTCATCAAAATATTTTAGTATATACTCGAGTATCCTCTAACTTTTTTCTAGCTTAAATTTAAAAGAGGTTTTAGGAATTTGGACATTCCTTGTCCAAATATATTGGAAGAACGTCTATTTTCATTTCCAAATCTTAAATTTTAAACTTGAAGGTTGGAAATGTTAAGAGAAACATTGTGTCCTAAGCGGCCTGTTTAAATGAAACCTTTCATCAAACCCAGCATTACAACTTCAATTATTTGATTCTTTTAATAATTAATGATGCCGTCACAAATTCCTAAATTATTTCAATACAAAGTAATTTTTGAATAACTAGATAAACGTAACTAAAAATGGCCTACCCATATCAACTGACCATTTTGCAGATTGTTACTAAAATGCTTGCTAAACTTTCATTTTATTGGTTAAAACTCATTAACAAGTAAAACAAGATAACCATAACTAAAAATTGCCTACTCATATCAACTGACCATTTTGCAGATTGTTACTTAAATACTTGCTAAATACTTATAAATTTATACAGTTCATAAAACTTGATTTACCTTTATGTAATCTTAAAACTGATTTTTAAATGAAATGTTGGCAGCTGAATTCTTCGAGTATTAAAATTCAGTGACTAATCTATTCAAACTAATTCCGTAAGGTAAAAGATGGGGTGGAGTACTCGATATTCCTTACACCCCATTATAATACTTAAACCTAAATTACAATTATTTCTCTCAAAATGTTAGTTCAAAGTTAGTTACTTGCGAGTTTTTCCTCTTTAATTTTTTATATTTTTATTTTACAATCCTGTATATATTCAAATGTAGCTACCACAGTCTCCTATATTGGTTCTATTAATATACTTCTATAATAAAAGGGGTGAGCTGTTAAATTTAAATTATAGACCATTTAGGCCTGAAGAATGTCAGCTCTGTTCTCTCTGTAATTGCAGAGATATAGAAAATGTAAAGCACTTGATCGCTATCTGTCCCACATTGAAGCCATATAGATATAGATATTTTAATAAATATTCTTTATCAGAAAATGAGTTGATAAATCTTCTGAACGGCCAAAACTGGACTGCCTTGGTCGGATTTTTGAAAGAGGCATTATATTATAGATCTCTATTAGTTAGAGAATTTAATTATAATTAATATTAATCAAAAAATAGAATTTTTTTTTCTTTAATAAGTATTTTCTCTTGTTTTTTATTATTATTTTGAATTATTATATTTATATATTATTATAATTTATAAAAAATGCTAATTGATTCTTAAAATGTAATTCACATTTGCAACTCTGCTGACGGATAATATCCAAAGCAATAATAATGTTAAATTATTGTATATATAAACCGATGTAAAAATATTCCTGTTCAATAAACATTAATAAATAAAAAAAAAATAATAATAAAAGGGATTTTTCCAACTGTTTCGATAGCTTACTAAACATCTTGTTTCTCCCGTCTTCGTATCTAGGGCAAATCATGAGAATATGCTCTAAGCTTTCAGTCATTCATAAGCCATGGTTTATCATAAGACGATTCATGATGCGAGCTTTATTCTTTTGAGTTGCCGATTTCCCATACCAGGGCTTCTTTCCGACTTTAGGCTTAATTGATTTGTAAAATAATCCTTTTCTTTCCAAGGTATATTCATTTTGCCATTCGTTAAGTAAGGAGTACATGATCTCGCGGTACAAGTCTATGAAAGGAACTTTCATATGTAACATTTCGCCTTCCTCTAGGGCTGTTTTGGCTAAAAAGTCTGCTCTTTCATTCCCTTCGATCCCAACATGAGCTTTTATCCACATCAATCTGATGGTGTTCCCCTTTTCTTTTATAACATTAAACATATCAATTTATTATTTCCAGCAAAATGTGAAGGTTCTTGTGTTTGAAAACAGGTTTTTTTTTTGGCATTAATATTTCAAAAAAAATAGTTTACTTTAAGAAAAACCAAGGTAGAAATTATTAAATCGATTTTTAAATTTTGAATGAGATTTTTTTTTTTTTGGATTGATAAAATTTAAAAAATATAACTAAATATTTGATGAGACTAAGAAGAAGCTAAAAAATGGTAATAATAAAGAATTATTATACATATAATACACGACACTGTTAAAAACAAAACAATGAAAGGTAGATTATACGTACACACTGAAATATCTTTGAATGGAGGAAGCTGAGTTTTTATAGATCTTCTAATCTCTTGTTGTACCCCTTAGAAATCTACGGCCAACTATGCCAACTATGATCATTTTCATCCTGGTATTTTCATTCTACTTTCTTTTTTTTTATCCTTTATTAAGCCTGATTCCTTTTCAATTTTTCCATTTTAATATTAAAAAAAAAAAAGTCATAAATTTCGACAGAAAAATCGCATTATTTTTCTGCAGCATATAGATTATAAAATTCTGAGCCTAGCCAATAATAGACGTTCTTTCAACTTTAACTTATTATTCAACTTTATATTTTTATTTTTTATTTTTTATATTTTTATTTTATATTTATATTTTTTTATTGAATATTTATTAAATAAAAAATATATAAATTTCTTCTTATACAATGTTTTTCTATTGAATATAATTACTATTTATATTAATATAAATTAAACAATTGATTTTCTAAATAGCCTTTATCTTTTGTCAATTCATCATTATTTATGATAATCTTTGAGAAAAATACATTATTCCAAACAGAATAAATAATATATACGTCATTGAATAAAGTATAACTTAGGATTGGTAGGTTATATCTAAATTATATTCTAATTAGGGATGGGTAGGTTTGGGCATAAATTATATTTAATTTACAGTTTTATTTATTTGAATTTTATATTCTAATAGTGATTATAATGTGGGTAGTTAAAAGTTCTATTTTAATTTACTTTTTATTTTCTAATAATAAATATATAAATTCACTGTCTTTCACTATTATTATTGTTTTTATTCATTACTATTCACACTAGTCCTACTATTTGGCTTTGAATTCTGGAGGAAAAGTGAATTATTGTAAGAAAGGTCTGCAAAATTGTATATTAAATATATTAAGTTGGTTCCTTTTAAGAGATGTATAAGTTCTTTGTTAGATGAAGAGAGAAAAAAAGAAAAAAAATAACCTCATGATTTTTCCATTGGAGGGAGGGATAATTCAACAGGTTTGGGGAAACTAACAGATTGGAAATCTGTGGCTGAAATGACAGAATCGTCGTCTTTTTAGGTTAATAAATTTCCTTTTGATTTGTGCCAATAACAGAATATTGCTGCATTGCAGAACAATGACAGCCCAATCTCTTCTTTAGGAGATATAATACTGTTGTATATAATATTGTTGTGTTTATATAAATATTTATTATTTCATAGAGATACCAGATTTTGTTATTATTTTTATTCACTTCCTCTCAATTTAGCGTCCCATGAGATCTCTCTGAAAGAGTACCAAATTATAAAGAAGAAACTTTGAATTATTTTATATAATATTATTGATTACAACAATAAATTACGCTTTATATAAAATATTTTATATACATATTCTCTTTTCAATGTTTCATTAAATGGGAAAAAATGATTAAGAGTTCCACTGATTAAATCCAGGAGCTCCCCAACTTTAATAATCATCCAAGGTCCTACTTTTATGGATCGTTCAATACTGGGGCCACCCACAGAAAAAGTTAAACCTGCAATCCCGAAGATATTAAAACGTTGACGGCCGCAAGTATAGTTTATGTACGTACTTATGAATGTGCGGCACGGCAACCGTACGGATGACCTCATAAGAGGTAATCTTTCCTAGCCGCTTCCCACCCACATTTGACAGTATCTTATGGCTACGGTTAAGGTATGGATGATTGATTCAGCTCGAACGTAAATAATGATCCGAAATTGTTTTCGTGTGCGTGCGTGTGTGTGTGTGATTCACTGAAATCGATTCTTTCCTTAACAATATTTTTGAGGGTAAATAGACTAAGACTAAATAAAATAATATACTTTACTTCTGAAATTTCAATATGATTGTGAAGATATTGTAATTTTATTTATTGGGGGGGTAAATTTATTAATAATTAAATTTTTAGAATTTATAATGTAAATCTTCTCTAAAGGGATTTGAGTTCACCTGAACTAGGAGAGGATATGAAATAAATCATACATAGTTCATTATTATCATGTATATATTTAATAATAACAAAATAAGTTAATAAGTTAGTATCAAATCTTGTCTTAAGATAAAACCAAAATTAGAGGGATTAATTCATAATAAGACTTACATATAAAAATTTGTTGAAGGTTGGGTTTGCACCATGTCACTATTATACATTTTCGGATTGCACTGCTTTGTCCTATACACAGATTTCTCATCACTACAAATTTGATCCCTCACTATTTCTGGCCCTAGATTTATATAATCCCTCCCTCCAGTGAAGAGTGAAAGGAAGGGAAATTCCTTTTACTGTAACTGAAGGTATTCTACCTTCATAACTGTTCCCTATTGTTTTCACCCAACCTTCGTAAAAACCCAGATTGCAATAAATGGCAACTAATATTAAATATATTTTAAACTAATATATTTCAATTAATTATAAAACCATTATTGATTTTTATTATTATTATTATTATTATTATTTCTTCCAAGGAGCTACACATTACAATATATATTGGAATTAATTAAGAAACCTGATCATCAATTTGGAATGCTTAGTTTTCAATCCAATAATCATCAGTGTATTCATGAATCAGTGGTAAGAATAAGATCTTGAATGAGATCTGCTCTGTGGAGCGAAAGCAATATTACTCCAATAATCTTTCACCTCATACCTACTAATCAAATCTTACATCTTTCTTTTTTTTAATATTTCTAAAAAGATATTTCTGCCTAATTCAGGAAACAGAAAATACTTCTCTTTACTTTGCCTGAGACTATGTATAGATCTTGCGTAAAGATTTAAAATATGGATATGAAAAATAGTCATATAATGTATAAATAAATAAAGAAAATAAAGCAACAAAATAAAGAGAATAAAGTTTAAATAAACAATTAAAAGCAGCAATTTTTTTTTTTTTTTAATTAAATAACTTTTCTTGCAACTTATCGTTGAAGAATATATAAGTTCATTTCCTGGCAGTTGAAAGTGATGAGAACAATGTAATTTTCAATTAGAGTTTCTAAGTGAGTTATTACTGCTTCGGAACTTTCACCGATAGCCGATAGAGTGGCTGTCAAGAGAGCCGTCAGCATTGCCAGAGTAATGTATTATTTTGCAATCGAAGCACGTCTTCTCTATCAGACAATACAATTTCTTATTAGCTTCCTTACTTCTCACTGAAATATGAAATATTTAATATAAATCATGGGGTAGCAATCAAAAAGTATCCTAACAACTAAAACAAATAATTCTATTTAAAATTAACAGCCAAATGTTTTAGTTCATTGATGTTCTGTTATAATTGCAGACTTTGTATTGATGTGCAGTATTTTCATTCGTACTATGTAAATGATTCTATGCTTAGTTCTATGAGGATTTTGTACTTCATTCAGACTTTTTTTGTTCTTGTTTTGACCACAGAAACAATATTTTTAATTTAATTTTATTTATGTATTTGAAATTTACAACTTACAGGACAATAAAAACTTCCTGCAACGAGTAAATAAGCTCATTAAGAGGTAAGCGGAAGTATCACCCATTGGTGACTCACCTAAACATTATGTATTTACTGATGTCAATCGCCGAGGGAATTGCCCGGCAGCGCCGTCTCAGACGTCGAGTAGGGGTTTTCAGGAAGTGTTACAGATGAGGGCTGATGAATTAATGGATTGTAATGACCAGAGAGGAAAGAGTGAAATTTTTTATAACGAGATATTATTTAAGTCCTTGGTATGGAATGCTATGTTGAGGTGGTTATGAATGATTTTGTTGGAAACATAGTATGTAACGTTGGTTATACAAGAAGAATTTTTGATTGTAAGAATTGAAGGCGGTAGATAATACAAAAATCGACAACCGCAGAAAGTTCGAACTTGATATTTCGTTTAAGTTCCTCCAGAGGATCTGACAATAAGGTTTTGTACAAAGTTGATCTACTGGACGTAGGTAACACTTTACTGAATGGATTTTGTAGTTTTTTTTTGCGATTTTCTCAAAAATCACTTCAACTATTGTTTTCCTCTAAAGTGTTATCTTAATTGAATATACAATTCTGCCAACTAAACAAAATTAATTAGCAATAAATAGATTGCAAAAATTTCAGAGTTTCAAGAAAATTAGTAAACGGAAATGCGTTTTTACTGAACAGTTTTTTCAGTTTTCACGATTTTCTCAACAAAAAAAAAATTACCGACGAATGAATTTCATTAAATTTAAATTACAATTTTGTATACTGCAGTAAGTGAAAGTTGTGTGAGTGTTTCCATATCAGATTTTTACTCTACTTATGTATTGTTTTTACTCTACTTGTGTTATCATTAACTGTTATTATGATCTGATATCAACAACTCATCATGTCCCCGATCTTTAAATCTTATAATAATTAATAAATAAATACAATAAACTTCCGATTATCCGGGCTAATGGTGGGGAGAGGCGGCACGGATAATCCGAACTATAATTATTTATTTCTAAAATACAACATATTATACATTTCTAGGGCAGACAATTATTTTAACATGTTTAATGCTCATTATTAGTAAGAAAATCTGTGATTTTGGTTTGTTTGCAGGAATCTTTTAATGATTTTTTGAATATCAGCTCGAATTTTTCTAAGAGCTATTATGTCGTTATACTCGAATTCCCATTTGTCGATGTACTCCAACAAAGTGTCAACAGAATTCAGGGTCGTATTGTGAATAATGCGATTGATAATTTCTTCTTCTCCACTTTCAGCTTCATTCTCTTGCTCTTCTGGTTGAATGAGATCGGAAACTTTCATCACATGAAACATGTTCTAACCACTCCTCAATCATTTCTCTATTAACATTTTCAAAGCCATCTAAATTGGCTATTAACTCACTCATTTCAGATACTATTTCACTTGTCTCGGGCTCGATAGAATCCAAAAAAATCCTAACTAAAACCAGTCCAGCTGACTTCAGATACCCCACCACCCACTTTAAACATCTAAATACGAACACGTGCGCTGCGGTAAACATGAAAGCTAGCAAATATTTAAAAAATACATATATATATATATATAAATATATAATTATTTTTTTAAGTTAAATTCATGCACGGATAATACGCAAACCGGATAATCCGCACACGGATAATCGGGAGTTTACTGTATTACCAATTACATTTAATATTGTAATTAAACACCAAATTAAATCTTTGGCTTGGTCTACACTACAAGGGTTTGGTATCTTGAGGTGGAGTTTGGTCAACTCGATATAGTTCTTCCTTTTTGTACTCATCCAAAATTAACATAACCACCCCACTTTTTTATAACGATGTTGGGTCAAACACCTTTGAACCTTCCCACGGGAATCCAACCTTAACTACCCTAGACAAAAGCGCGCAGGAGCTGAGATATTTATTAAAAACAAGTACATAATTTTTGTAAATACAGTTTTTATTTACAAAAAATACTTGATTATTTACTTTAACTTGAAATAGTTATTTATGTACCTATTTGTATCATAAGTATCAGTGTGGCGAAGTATCAGGACCAAAAGAAATTTCTGCAGTGCATAATTTTTTCTTTTTACATTTACTTGCAGTAATAAAACAGATCTAGGTGCGCTTTGTAAACATATTTAAAAATGGCAAACCAAAGTTAATGGTGCGATATAATTTACATAATGAAAATTTTTATTTAAAAAAATCTGATGTGATAAACACAAATGAGTTAAGAGATAAGAGTATCGCAATTTAGTTGTAACTGACAAATTTCCAGCAAACTTGGAATTTTAACTCATTTTAACATCAATATTGCACTTACAGCTGAGAGAAACTAAACAAAAAACGACAACCGAGAGAAAGCGATACTTTCCAATTCTCCCAGAACCCCCATAAAATGTATAATTTCAAGTCGCACTTACGGGCACACAGATTTTCTTAAAACTTCTAATTTTGACAGTACATTTAATTCTTATTAGTATTATAAAGATGACCCTATCGCATAATATACGGAAATAACAGTTTGATGGAAAAACTAACCTTCCCCTTCCAAAAAAACCCGCGGCATTGTAGGTATTTTCCCGGAGAAATGCTTCAAATAAAACGGTAACTGTTTATAAGTGTAGCTGTTACACCAAGTTATAAGAAAATTGTTGGAGCCTTTTTTTGAGAAAGTCGCAAAAAACTACAAAATCCATACCACTCAGTAGTGTGGTACTTCCGGTAGATCGGTTTTCTCGAAACCTTATTCTCGTTTTTTTTTTTCGGACACCGGAGTCCTCAAAAAATGTATTTCTGGTAGAAACTCGATATCCAAATTTGATAGGATTGTAATACTTTCTTTTAGGAACTGAGCCATACCCATAGTGATATAAGGCTAATTGTGGGTCTACTAACAGGGCATTGTTGGCTGAATAGACTCATGCACCATCTAACCCTTGCAGATAGTGCGGTATGCCGGTTCTGCAAGGCAGAGGAAGAAACCGCGGTGTACATCCTCTGTGAGTGCGCCGGCCTGGGAGGACAAGCTTTCTTCAATTGGAGACAGACAATCCCGAAGCTATAAACTTCATGAGAGCCACTCTCAGCTTTGCTAGGACTGATTAGGAGGGCAAAGCTGGGGGTTGTGCTATAATTTAAGGGGATCCACAATAGACCTCGTCCTGTAGTTCGCAGTGGATGAGGCTCGTTCCTCCCCATTTCTAATCTAATCTTAGGAACTAAGGAAGACATTCCCCCCTCCTATAAAACCCTTAAATGGAATTTCCCAGAGAAACGTTTCAAATAAAAGTTGTAGCTCTCTTTGTATGAGTAATTAATATTCCTAGTTTAAAGAAAATCATGAGAACAGTTTTTGAGAAAATTGCAAAAAAAAAAAAAGAAAACTCTATTCCAATAAAGTGATTCTTAGGTTGAAGAATTTTCACCGGTAAGTTCCTGTAGGATCCCATAGTGGTACCGACATGGAATGTCAATTTGAACTTTCTGCGATTTTTCGTTTTTTTAATATATGCTGTACACATACACCATTTTCTATAAACCACTTTAATGGGCCCAGGGCACCTAAACACGTGTATTTCTGTTCAAAACTCGATATCGAAAATTTGACCCGATTACAATACTTCCTCTTTTACCAGGAGTAAGAGAAAGTAAAAATAACGTTTTTTTAATAAAAAATGTATGTAATTTATTTGTTTTTAATGAAAGCGCTTTATGCCCGTATTTGTGTGTTGAAGAAGAAATTTAAATCAAATAAAGGATAACAAAAGCCATCATCTGGAGAGTAGCTTAACAATTAAGTGAGGAAAATTTTACGGAAAGGTGCTTTCAAATTTTGTCAGGAAAAGAACAATATTGTAATAATGGAATCAGAAGATTGTGATGGATGCCAGAAATATAAAAATATATTTAATTTGAAATAATCAAAAATATCAAGAAAAATTTAACATTCCCTTGCAAAAAGACTACTCAGGTAGAAGACCACTATTGTCTTTTAGAGTTCATGAACTTGAACCTCACAGGGGAAGATTTGAACGAACAATTAGAAGATTTTCCTTCAAGACAGCCTGAGCTAGACATTTCACCAGAACACTTCAAGACATAAGAGTTTTGTACTTAATCTAGATAAATAATTGATTTATAAACATAATTACTGGTTATTGAAAAACATTTAAATTTCTTTAAAGATAATATATTTAATTTAATCTAGTTTTCTTAATTATTTCTTATTACTTCTCTCTTAAACATATATTCTTACAATCCCTTTTACTAAACCGCTCAAGCCACTACAAGCTACCACTGCACTACAACACATCACACCAATTAAATTTCAAGATTCTAATGCTAATATTATAACAAACATAATAACATTTGAATGTAATTTTTTTTTTAAATTTTAAATCGCGACAACATCTAAAGCGCCCGGAGACTTCTCAACGCACTGCCAGCCTTCGGACAGTGTTCTCTCGTTACAGACAACACTGTCCATTACTGGATAGTGAGCCCGCAAAGGGTATCTGTTGCATGCAGTTGCTTGGGGAGTAGCGACCCCACGGGTTACACAAATTAGGGTCTCCGTCCCTAGTTAACTGGCGTAAGCCAAGAGAGAAGGAAGAGATTAGCTCAGTGGTAGCGCGCTGGACTAGCAACCAGGGGCCCCGGGTTCGAAACCAGCATGCTCCCCTTAGATTTTTTCTTCCTAGGAGCCTCTACAAACTCACTGTCCGGTGGTGAGCAGTGTTGTCTACAGTTAGAGAACACTGCTTGGGGCCGGCAGTGCACTGAGAAGGCGCCGGGGGGGGCAAAATAGATCTTTCAAGTCGCAGTGCGATAATCCCCTTCAACAATCTACAATCTACCGGACAGTGAGCTGTAGAAAAACTCTAGGACGAGAACATGTATTTTAGTTTATTACTTTATGGCAATTAAATATATCATATTATTAAATGAATAATTACATGTTCTTTTTACATTCTCTTATTCCTGGAAGAGGCAGTATTGCGATCGTATAAAATTTTCAAAATTGCATTTTCACCGGAAATACATGTCATGAGGTCCTCTGAGTGTGAAAAAAAAAAGTTTTTAGCGAATGGTTCGCGTATGTGTCTTTGTATAACAGAATATCTCAAAAACGAAAAATCGCAAGGAAGCTGAAGCTTGGTATTCCGTTTAGGTAGTATACCATAGCATCAGGCACGAAGATTTCGAACCAAATCCATCAACCTGAAGTTCGCGACTTTATTGAATGTTTTTTTTTTCACTGTTTCGCGATTTTCTCAAAAATGGTTCCAATGATTTTCTTTCAACTTTCTATAGTAACTATACACATAAATATATTATTATTATTATTATTATTATCCTATCTCGGGTGGGCCATATCCCGGCACTGCAGCCAACAGAGGCTTACTGTGCCACCCCCGATGGTTCCTAGTAGACAAACCCTCCCTCCTTAAGGAGTTTCAGGGCCTTCATCACCAGGTCGTTTTGAGCTACTATCTCCTCAGGTCGCAAAGTACCGAAGGTTTCATACCTCAATCTGATTATTGCTACGCAATCGAACAACAGGTGGGAGGCCGTTTCCTCCTCTTCCTGACATAGTCTGCACAAGGGTTCCGCTCGAATGAGTCCTACCTTGTACAGATGTTTCCTGAACCTGCCATGACCCGTAAACAGTCCCGTCACCAGAGAAATCTGGCTCCTACTCAGACCAAGGGTCATTCGGGTTCTTCGTTTACACAGTCCTGGCATCATCCTTTCACTGTGTACAGCACCCGGGCTTCTCCTCCAGAGCTCTTCATGCTTACTGCGACCCCACTCTCTAATCGCTGCACGAATTGATCCGCCAGTTCACATAAATATAACTATCACTTTTATTTGAAACATTTTCCCGGGAAAATCGATTTGTTTTCTGGGGGGGGGGGTGTCCTCACACCATTCGGGTGGTCCCTGAGCTTGCGCTCACATCCGCCCAGAGAAGACATCGACTTCACAAAGAGAAGGACGAAAAGAGCTAAAGCAAAATTCCTGTCCTTTCTCCCTCCTCCACCAACCCAAGTAGGCAGCGCGGAAACACGCTATCCAAAGGAACCTGATACATCAAACAAATCAACAGTAGAGCCCAGGATACCCAACAACAAGCCAAAGATCCAAAAAAGAAACAACAATAACAACAACAAACACAACACTAACAAAAGATTCACAAAATAAAATGAATAAAAACCTTAAGCAGCCACACGCACACAACCACGCAAATAAATACATCCACTCAAAGCCTCAACAGGGCAGTTGCGTTTAAGCTTTCTTTTAAAGTATCACTTGGGTTTCAATGTACAGTTCGATCACTTACACAATATTGATATATATTGAAAACATTGCCAGTGTTCCGAATTTTAAGAAACCAATGTTAACACTGGTTCTGTGACTTCGCCGAATAGGTTTTTGAGTTTTTTTTGGTATTTTTTCGAAATACTTTATACTTGGAATGCTAACTACACAGATATAAAAAATTGCCACTTTTATTTGGAACATTTTTTCCGAAAAAGTGATTTTAGAGGGGTTTCGAATCACCTGTCAGGTATAAATTCAAATAGCCGTTATAGGCTTTGTTGTTTATGACAGAAGGCGCCCACAATGTTCACTCAGATATATATCTATAGCCAGCTCAAGTCATCACTTGCAATCATTACATTTTTTAAGCAAAATTTGTTATTTTCAATAAAAAAAAAGTCATGTGAGTGTTTCAAGCCAGATTTGTAACTGGTATAAATGAAAAAAAAGTATCGATAAACTTAAAATATTATGAAACAATATTAACCGGATAAAAGAACAATGGAATAATGAAATGAAAGGAAAGAGACAACTTCCGCTGTAAGCTTAATGTCTGTTCGCTTTCTGTTTGAATGGTTATACTCACTCTATCTTTTATAACAGTACACAACGATTCAGTTGTGATTCAGTCATGCAGTTTTTGGCAGGTATCTCTATTTATATTTCCACTTTCATTCAGCCCATTTCCATATTTTTTGCTTTGTCTGCCAAAAAAACGATTTTGAAATAGTAAAAGTACTTATTAACAAAAAAAATTAATCTCATGTTGCTTATCTATGTATGATTAGAGAGGTCCTTTAATATTTAATTTATTCAGAGTATTTTTTTTTTTTAATTATCAAAATATCATATTTTCTCAATGTAAACTTTCCCTCACAAGGTGACTTTGATGTGCCTCTTATTGACGAGCTATGACTTAACTTATTAATTCCAAACGGACCACAACATTATTTTTTGAGGATTTGGAAACTAGATCCATTCCCTCCCCCAAGAAAAGGACAAATTCACTAACACATGTGATATTCATTTAGTATCAGGAACCCAAATTTTTGTTTGACTATTTTCGGTCGATTACTAAAATAGTCTAATGTGAAACACTCATTCGACATTCTTTTACTACAATTAGTGCAATATAGTAGATAAAATCGTATTGTTTTATAGACGTTTAGAAGAGTTTGCCATAAAACAGTTGGTAACTGGTTACCATTGTGTAACTAGTATGGAATTCTGTAATCAATAATTTTTGCAGCGGCACTTTAAATTTGAACCTAACAATTTCTCTAGAACCCCTTTAGAAATCATTTTTTTGGAAAAATAACACAAATTAAAGTGATAGGCTTGTATCAGAGACATTTTCCGTGGTAGCCTGCTTCATTTTGTGGTCCGGTTGTCAACCGGTTTCAGGCGTTCGCCCATCTTCAGGATGCGTTTTTCAGACAGTGTGACAACACAGACTTGCACAGACTCACACCCTGTGTAAACAAAATTTGCTCTGTGCAAGTCGTGTTGTCACACTGTCTGAAAAACGCATCCTGAAGATGGGCGAACGCCGAAACCGGTCGATGACCACAAAATGAAGCAGGGCTACCACGGAAAATGTCTCTGATGCTTTCCAGCTCTGCGGAACCAACCACCACAACAATGATAGGCTTGTATTTGTGTTGTTTTTTATTGTATTGTTTAATTGAATATTTACAACTACATAAATAAATATGCAACAAGCAAATAGGCCAAGAGGAGATATAAACAATGCCGTGATGGTCATGAATGGTAGTTATCCAGCGACAACTACTATTAGTTACCTAGAAAGTCGCTGGGGCCAACGACTTCTCAGTCGCCAATGCAAGATTGCCTGGAAATGTAGTGGAGGAGAGAGTTTGGGCGAGAGGATTTGGATGAAGGGTAAGTCTGCTATGGAATATCTTGTATCGGAACTTTGCTAAATCGTGGACAAAAACAATCTTTAGTTCTGTGTCGATTGTATGTTTGGAAACGTAATAAGGAACATCGAGTATGGGTCGGATGATTTTGGACTGCATGATTTGTATTCTGTTGAGGCTGGCACGTTTTGTGGTTCCAAGATCTAGAGTTCTAGACCGTACATCCAGATGGGTGCGAGTAGTGAAGTATAGAGTAGTCTTTTATTCTGTACAGTGAGTTTGGAGCGCTTGTCAAGGAATTTAGCAACTAGTCTGAAACGGTTGTGGAGAGAAGGTCGTCTAAGTCTGGAATGTGGGTCCCAGGTTAGTCGCTTGTCTAACATAATTATATAGATACATAATTAGAGTAAAAAAGTAATAATAAAAGAATAAATTAATGATAAAGGAATAATTAAAGAGCAAAGAATGCATTTCTGTTGAATATGGAAAAGATGGGAGTTAGATGAATATATATATTGGATTTCAAGTTAGTTTATATACCATGATAACGAACGTGGTCTGCTAGTGGGATAGGAGTGTTGAATAGGTAAACAGGAGGAAGAACTTTTTTGTTTAAGGTGAACACAATATAATGGGATTTTTAGGTATGATTTTTATTCTGGCTTTTGTTAATCAGGACTCGAGTGATCGGAGATGGGCTTGAAGAGAACATTGAGCGATTACGGGATCATTATGAGAGGAAAGGATTGCGGTATCGTCGGCAAAAGTATAAATGGTTGTATTAGGATTACCCGGGGATATCAGCAGAATATATGGTATAAAGGATAGGTGCCAGCGGTTTGTGCAGTTAGATTCCAAGTTTTAGAGAAATCGTAGTCGTTTTCGAGAAAACATAAAAAATTCGAAAAACATAATCGGATAACCGGTTACCGATTTTCTTCAAATTTAGAATTCTACAATGCTTCTAATTTATAATAATATTTTGTTAGTAGTATAACATTTCATTGCACTGAAATTGTACTTAGTGGAAAGCTTAACGTTCTGTTCCCCCAGAAATAAATTTTCCGGAGGGACTAAAAATAAATTTCCCGGAAGAATATTTCAAATAAAAGTGTTAGATATTTATATAAGTATATACTATTGTAACAGGATCCAAAGAGAGGATCCGTAGCAGAGAAAGAGAGGCAAAATGACAGGACCACTCTCTCGGACTAGAGTGGGAGAAACTATATAAATATAGCGACGGGAGAAAGATATGAACGATAGTTCATACAACTGAGGTCGCTCGCCAGTCACAACGTGTCATTACCCTTTACCACTCTACTATACTCTAGCATCTTAAATGTAAATTCCAGGAAGCCAGTGTCACTTCTCATATTACACAGTGTTAGCCAGATTTTGTTTGTTCATTTATACCAGTCCATTTCTCTCCTTCAACAACCCCTATTATAGTATAGAATGTTTAAAGAAAATTGTTGGAACTGTTTCGAGAAAATCACGAAAACTTAGGCAAAAACATTCAATAAAGGCGCACAACCGATGGATGTTGATGGATTTTGCCGGAAATTCTCGTGGTAGTACCTAAACGGAACATCAGGTTTGAGCTTCTTACAATTGTGATATTTTTTTCACACAGACACACAGACATCATTCGCTAAAAAGATTATTTTCGTACTCAAGGGACCTGAATAAATATTTTTCCGACTCAATTTCGAATATTTGATAAGATCACAATACTTTCTCTTAAGGTAGTAAGAGAAAATAAAAATAAAGCAAATATTCACTGAAAAGATCTCTGATGCTCTCCGGTACTGTGCTTTCTAAATAAGAAAGTTAAGAAAGATTGCTAATTATATACCTATAATTAGGGGGTTCTCAAAAAAATATTAATATTTTTAAATTTATTGTTATGTATGTTATATTTATAATTTTCAGAGAAAATTAAGGGGGTTATCAAGGAGGAGTTACGGGGATACCAAAGGGGCCGATAAATAATACAATTATCTCTAAAGGTGAAAAAAAATTCGTAATAATTTATTAAACTTTTATAGGTATTTCAGCACAACAGCTCAATGAACTCGGATTAAATTATTTAAAGAGAACAAAACATTTCTCCCTAGGCTCAAACTTTTCACCTATTCTTTTAAATTTATCATTTAAAAAATCTCTCACACACACTTTTCTAGTGAGTTAGAAAGTGTGCAAACTAACTTAGAATCCAATATATACCTAACTTCTATCTTTTCCATATTCAACAGAAATAATTCATATTTTGCATCCTTTGCTTTATTTAATTAATTATTCTTTTATTATTAATTTATTCTTTTTATTATTACTTTTTTACTTTAATAAAGATTGATTTAAAGAATAACCTTTATTTTGAATCAGTTTTTTGATTACTAAAAAAAAAAAAATGATAAATTTATATTAATAATTATACTGGCAATAGTTGAATGACCACAAACAAAACTAAAGAAGAAATATAATCTAAAACAAAAGTACAATAAGGCTAACATGCAAACTGTACGTTGGTAGGATCAAGCATATATACAACGGATAAACTAATAATATATGTTAAGGAGAATAAATAGCTTGGCTCTCTCTGGAAGTACTTCATCTCCTTTGAGGAGATCTGTAACCGACCTTAAACTCATGGGCTCAACCTACCTTCTTTATCCACACTTTTACAGAAGGTAAACCCACTAGATCAATATTATATGTACCTTTATAAAAATTTATACTGTTCTGCTCATGACGACTTACTTTCCCTGCATTTACTTTTGCCAGTTATTATTTAGAAATTTTATTATTAAATTATGAATTCACCCTTTAGGGTTTTTATATAGTGATTCTCAACATCTATTCAACAAATCTATATACGACTCAACAAACGAATATTTGTGAAACACTTTTAATCATTTTATCATATTGAAACACAAATTTGAATAATGTATTACGAAAAATTAAGTCAACTTTGTAGTGATCTCTCATAGGAAAATATTTACAATTAATTTTCTCCCAGAAATATGTCAAATAATAATAATGGCTGGAAATGTACCAAGTTTTAAATAAATTTTGGGAATAATTTTTTTGGAGAATGATAAATAAACTAAAAAGTATTGCTGTAAGTTAATGCGGTTATTATGTTGAATATTCAAAATTTATTTTTAACCTAAATATCCCCCCCCCCCTTATTTTAAAACAAAATCGTTTTTACCGAATCCACTGTTATTTTAATGTATGTATATAGAAATGTTTGTACATATTGTTTTGTTTTCTGTTTTGTTATTTATACGTACGTTTCTGTTTAGTTATATACGCATATCTAGAACATATTTGAAATTATATAACTAGTAATATAATTTATTATTCACAATTCAGGTGGAAAGTCAGAAAACAGATTAATAATGAATTTTAAGATTAATTATTACTTTCTCTCACTAGTAATAGTAAGAGGAAGTATTGCGATCGTGCCAGATTTACGAAATTGAGTTTTCACCGGAAATATACGTTTTGAGGTCCTCTGCGTCAAAATAAGTGGTTTTCATAGAAAATGGTCTGTGTGTGGATGTGTGTGAAAAGAATATCTCTAGAATGAAACGTTACAGGTGCTTAAACTTGTTATTCCGTACAGCTTTAGACACAAAGAATTCGAGCAAAATCCATAAACCGGAAGTTTACATGTTCTATTTAAATTTATTTGTTTAATTGCACTAATAATTAGTTCGGCCGGGTGATTTTGTAGTGGTTAAGAGGATGGACTTGTAACTGGGAGGTCCCCAGTTCCAGTCCCGCGCGTATAACTGCTAAATTTTATATTCGTTAAAAAAATGTTAATACTAAAGTAGGTGCTCCATTCCCCGTCCACGACACCTACTTTGGTATTTGAACGTTAAGCCCGCCTGAACAAAATAGGCATTACTTTACTTAATTAGTTGGATTCCTTATTTTATGTTGTTGCGAGAAACTAGATTTTAGAATTAGCTCTTACGTAAATTTTTTTCTTTATAAATAGTAGATACTCTTTCAATACTTTGAGGACTGTGCCACCTACATAAAATTAAGGACAATACATGAAAAGCTAAAAACTCTAGGCCTAAGAAATGTTTTTAACTGATAATTATGAATTCCTCTGAGAATTATGTGGGTGATTAACATCACTTTTATTTGTCCCACTAGTCTAAACGGCTAAATACAAAATGGGGATTTACATTGGATTTTGATTTCCCCCTAAGTCTGTTTTGCCTTCTTTTTCAACAATGGAATGAAAATTCTGAGTTTTTTCTTTATAGCTAACATTAATATTGTAAAACAGCAAATTATATTCTCGATAACTCGATTTTTTTTATAAAATTTTTTTATCGCACAATTGATAATTTATAAAATTAAGGGAAAAATCAGTAAAAATAAAAATAAAAAAAATCAGTAAAAAAATTTCTGACTAGTTCTTTCATAGAAATAGTATGCTATAAATAAATAACCAATCACAGATTAGAAGTAAAGATGTCAAATGTGGGCGAGGTCAACATAATTCTAAATTTCTGATTGGCCTAAAATACTCCCACATTTTACACTTTCTCTTTTACACTATGATTGGTTAATTATTTATAGCTAATTATTACTTTGAAAAATTAGTTTAGAATTTTTTTACTAATTTTCCTTTTTAGATATTTTATAAATTATCAAATTGTGCAATGTTCGAGTCCAGTGCTACCCTTAGATTTTTTCTTCCTAGGAGCCTCTACAGCTCACTGTTCGGTGATGGATAAGGTTGTCTGTAGCGAGAGAACTCAGTGCCGGCAGTGCACTGAGAAGGCTCCGGGTGCTAATGATCATAGATCATTAAAAAAAAAAAAAAAATTGTGCATTAAAAATGTTTTATAAATAAAATGCATAAATCAAGTTATTTCTAACGTAATATTTACTGTTTTATATGTATAGTGTAAGCTATAAAGAAAAAATTCTGATTTTTCATTTCATTGTTGAAAAAGAAAGCAAAAGAGAATTTGTATTATTCATAACTCAAATCTCAAATTAAAATTAATGCAATAATAAGTGTTACATAGCATATTCATCTTCACTGAAGAGACTAAATGCTTCTTGTTAAATGTAAGCATTGAATACTGACTCCATTTTTTAAAGCTTTCTGCTAGAGCTATGACTTGGAATATATAGAGTGCATGTTATCAATCAAAGGGGCTACTAAAATTATATATACACCCATTAAGTGCAGTTAGTTATACTCGTAATTCAACAGTTAGTTAAGTTAATCTACGTTTTCTCCATTAATGGTTTTTAGCCTACCATTGCTTATTAAAATAAGTCATTATTCTATCATATTTACTTTCTTTGCAGTTAATTACGGAAACTTTAATACAAATGGATTATAATGAGCGGAATACTTTTTGCTTAGTCTCTAAAGCTTAGTAAGCTTTCTAGCTTTAATTAAAAAGGTCCCTACATTAAAACCAACCAGTTAAAACGTTTGGAAACCTTGGAAACAGAGAAAAGTCTTACATTAAATCCTACACAATGAAGAATGAATAAAAATAACAAAAAAAGTTCATAATTAAATGACCTACTATGGGTAAATAAACTGCAAATGAGCAGCATAATGAATTGAAGACGGTATAATCTGTTAATATCTTTGTATTCATTCAGCTTCTTAGAAATCCATTACAGAGAAACATGTTTTCTTTTTTTTACTGTTTCTTTATTTTAAAACAAAAAGTTTAAATCAATTTAAAAAAAAATCTCAATTTTAACACTCGTTAATCATTTCATTAGTTCAAAATTTCATTTAATATTTGCCATGAAGAAAATGGCTTATTCCATTATCGGGTGGAAAGACCCTTTATAGTAATTGAAATTTATTTTTAATATAACCTAAAATGTTGTGTTGGTTAATTCACTTTCATCGACTGAATAGCAACACATTAAGCGCATTTCAAAGCAAATTATTGGCTAGATTAGATTGAAAAAGAGACGTAAAAGCCTTATTCCACCGCGACCCTATACTATGTGGACTATTGCAGATCCTCTATAGTTTGAACACTTCTTCCAGCTTAGTCCTTTCAAGCAGGACTAGCAGCCCTGAAAGCGGCTTTTCATAAAGCACAACGCCATCGGATTTGCGTTATCCTCGCCGAGCCGGCACATTTACAGGGACTGTGTATCTGAGTTTCTTTCTCAAGCTTACAGAATCGGCACATTAAGTTCGGTGTATGTTCAGCTTAAACATCCGGTTGGTAGACCTACAATTATCCTTATAATCTTCCGGCTGGTTAGTAGTTTCTTTGTTCATGCATCTAACCTGGTTCCTTCCCCATAGCAGGCGCTGATCATCCATTATCTACAATTATCCTTATAATCTTCCGGCTATGGTTAGTAGTTTCTTTGTTCCTGCCTCTAACCTGGGTTTCCTTCCACCATAGCAGGCGCTGATCCCCCATTCAGCCTTCGATGGGTGTTTGAATCAGGCTTCTGGTAGGCCGCAGAAAGGTAGAGATCTATGAAAATGTTCTTCGAAAGTTCTCCCTTGTCAGCGCAACCGCCTTTTCAGTGCCTAGAAATCATGTGAGTGTCGCTTATTCCGAACAGCCACTTCGTTTAAGGCGGAGGAGGCAATCTCATACAATCGCGAGACTATTTGGAGTGAAGAAAGTACCTTCTATGCAGCTTGGCTATCGAAGAATATACGGCCACTTTTCTCCCCACTAAACCTTGTCTTAAAACCTTCTTAGCACAGAGCTGTAGCGGCTCCACTTCAGTTTGGAAGACTCGGGCTTACTTTCCTAGGCAGGCCTTAATTTTGACTAGCCCTACCTCCATACTTTTGCTCCGACCCTAGACTGAATCTTGGCGCCGTCTGTGTACCACATTGTGTTATCCAGCTGAAGAGGCCAGTCAATTCTGTTCGTAAATAATTGCCTAAGCAACGAAGTTTCTTTATTCACTTAAATACGCTTAAATTCTACACTTTCCATCGTTTATTTTTTGGTTAATTTTCAACCATAAAACAGAAGTACAGAATCTAACCACCTAAAAATTCAATATACGTACAATAAATTTTGTTATTTTCATTATTTCCATGAAGTCACTATGACTGAAGTCATTACAATATTTATGAATGCGGGCCATCTGGACCAAATCCATTACTAATACTAAATTTTTCAATTCACTTTATTGATATTACGATCAAACACCATCTGCCAGAGTTTATTGAATGCTGTAAGGTCATTTCTACACGAAAAGCATACTTACTTGGTATTACAAACATATAGAAATTATTTTGAAATGCTAGTTTTGACTTCTGTAATACTTGATGCGAATAAATAAACATGAAAAATCTGCATTCTGTATATTTATATTGTATTTTGGATTGTAGTTAAAAGTAGGGGGTTGGGTGGGGAGGAGGAATTTGATTGGCCCAAGGAATTTGTTTTCTGCCGTTGGTGAAGTTGTATTCTCCGTATATTTCCACTCGAAATTTCGTTGAGGGAGGCTTTAGTAGTCTGGTGAGTTTGTTAAAATGTCTTTCTTTTGTCAAAAGTGAATCCTGATGATAAATGTGGCTTTACATTTGCTGGTTGTTAATAGATTATATAATAGAGCGGAAAGTTGATATCATGAGTAGTTTGAGTTGATTTTCCTACTGTTGATTTCAAGCGGAAATCTATCAAGTCATGGATTGCATTTTTGAAATGTATTTCAGTTTTAAAATCTACAGTCAAATCGAAATTGTCTTCTACTAATTTGAAAGGGAGCCTGCAATTGGTGAAACAGAAGTCGGAATGCGACTATTCTTCAAGTTCAGAATATGTATGTTTTATCTGAACTGATATTGTCAGATAAAAGATTTTTTTTTTTGTAAATATCGATTTAGACATGTACATTAAGATAGTGCAAGAGTTACACTTTGAGAAAAGTCAATGATATATGGTGGTTTTAATGAAATGTCGTCCAGGATGTAGTTTCAGGAGCAGAGAAATATGAACAAGTTTTAATAAAAAGAGCATCGAGAAGTGTACATCCATGAAGGTTAATTACATGATATCCACATCGAGGTTATTTTGTATTGTAATCTCCGCTGAAATGAATTTAGAATCCCAAATTTCGTAAAAATGAAATGAATTGTTACTACAGCGAATTTGAGAGTGGTTGATGAGAATTCAAGAATATATAGCAGACAGCAGTAAATCTATTGGATTACTTAGGTACAGGGTAATAATATGATAGAAAATTTTTTATTTAAAAGCGCACGTTTGAGGCGTGTTCCTTGGTCTTGTGCAAATCGACGAATGATATGAAAACTATACCTCTTTATGTGTCCATACAAATATATTAATTTAAATTAAAAAAAAAAAAAAAAATTGTTAATATTAAATACTGAAAAAGTGAAGTATTTTAAATGCTTTTTGAACTTTTTAAATATTTTTTCCCATAATGTTTAGGATATTTTTGACATCCATAAGGAACATCATTGCTGAACGAAAATCTAATTACGAGTCTTATGCATATATTTTTTTTTTATTGGCCCCTTATTTCCCTATTAAATCATTATTTTTGCAACTACATTATAATAGAGAATTGAATATAAATAATTTCTTTAAAATTTCCCACCATTTTAATATATAATTATTTCTATTAGTTATTCAGAAAAGGATTGGTCTTAGAGTAGAATAAGTGGACTTCTTTGTTAGTCGGATGAATAGAAGAAGGAATAAAGGGAAAAAGCCAAGTTAATTTTAACACATTGTTATAAAGTGGTTTGGATCTACTGAATTATAAGTTGTTTCATGAAAGGGAGACGTATTTAATGGACCAACCATTCCGTGTTTTATCTTTTTTTGCGATCCCAGTAACATTCCAAACAACTTTGTTCACATTAGCACAAGTATATGCCGCGGGCTTATAAACTATTACCAAATTAAATGGGTTTCATTGAATTGAAACAATACATATTATAAGGGTTTATTGTCAATTAAAGTTATCTCATGGAATTTTTTAGAAAATTTATTATATAGTTATTGTGACCAATAGAAGTGAAGGAAAAATTATACTCTGAACATTTTATGCTTACCAGAATGCGTTTTATTTTATTTTATTTTCATGCTCATGAAGTGTGCAAAGGATAGTGAAGAGAATTTAGGAATGAATACAGAGTGGAAATGATAGAATGGGGAGTAAGAGAAAACACTGAATACGGTTAATCTTCTGAATTATGCGGTTAGGTTCCCCGTGGGGGCAGTAAATCTATTCAACACACCCCTTACGAGCATTGACTGTTCTCATACAATGCGCTCATGAAGTATCCTACCAAGGAATTCTACATACCAGCTCTTTTCTATTAAATAGCAGCATTCCAAATTCCAACAACTATAACTTCTACTTCTGTTTTACAAATACTCTTCAGAGAATCATTTAATTATATATATAGATATAAACTGTGGATGATATTTAATTTTAAAACCCAAATTTTGAAATAAAATATGTTTTTATTTTAGTAGAGAAATATTGGATCATATCAGATTATCGAAATTACTCGTAAGTTTTTATCGGAAATACAATGTGGTTTTAAGTACACTATTTGTCAGAAAAAAAGTCAATATAAATTGAGGGAGTTCTGCGACGGGATGAAGTTACTCCGGGAGGTGAATGTATAACTCAAATGCAACAAAAAAGTTCATATAAACTTTGGTCCAATTCTCAGACGGTTGGCTCTATAACATACTTTGTGATTTTTTTGACATTTATTGAAATTGTTGTGGTTGGTTTCGCAGAGCTGGAAAGCATCAGAGATATTTTCCGTGATTGCCTGCTTCTTTTTGTGGTCATCGAACAGTTTCGGGCGTTCGCCTATCATCAGGATGCTTTTTGTCAAAACAGTGTTATAACATAGACTTGCACAGAGCAAATTTAGTTGATACACTCTATCAGTGTATCAACTAAATTTGTGTATCAATTAAATGAGTGTGACTGATAGTGTATCAACTAAATTTGCTCTGTGCAAGGCTATGTTATCACACTGTTTTGACAAAAACATCCCGATAATGGGCAAACGCCCGAAATCGGTCGATGACCAGAAAAAAAAGCAGGCTATCACGGAAAATATCTCTAATGATTTATTGAAATCTTACAAAATTGGAAAGAGCATACATAATATTTCCTAAATATCATGCCAACTTTGACAGATATATAGAGGGAATGTGTATTTTTTGTTTTTTTGGCGTATCGACAACTCGGGTCATTAGCGCCGTACTTGTTCAAGAAGCCACTCGTGCAAAAAGGGTGCCTTTCTTTCTTTGCACGACATCCATCGAAACTTCCCATAGAAGTGGCATGGAACCGGGCCATATTATAGTCGATCGACCCCCTCCCTCGCTTTAGCCATCGAATCCAGTCAACGGAGTGGGGAGGGTGGACAACCGCACAATGACATCCTCCTTTTCCTTTTACTGATGATTGAGGTGGATTCCTGTATAATAGCATTACACAAGGCGTGCCACCCCTTGCTGCACTTCGATGTTTGCCTTTACTTTTCATAATCTTCACTTCTGCTTTTCATTTATCTGGTGCTAAACAACTATGTTCGTTACATGTATGAGTTACTCATATTTTTAAAGACTAACTTTCAGTTCACTACAGCTACATGGTATGAAAGGGTTACTTGCCTTTGCGATATTAAATGTAAATATTCCGTATCTCTAGACAAAACATAAATTAACTAATATTAAACTAAAATTGGAGTGAAGAACTTTATAAAAATTTCCTTGCACCCCAGATAAAATTCTAATCTAAAGGCATTCATGCCAACTTTCACGCCAGCAATTACATTCTCGCTAAATACATTCACAATAATAAATACAATCACACTATACATTCACACTGTGGGGAGGGTACTCTATATTCCCACTTATATTACCTAATCTAACCTAAGCTAAATCTTATCGTATAAGTTTATATGTTTTAAAAAGGCAAATAACCCTTTAAGATGTGGGGAACCCTTTTTCAAAATAGCGCGCAAGTCATGTGGCAGGCCTGCTCTTTGCCTATGTGCTCGCAGAGCCTGACACCCTTTCAGAACATGTGCTACAATAAGTCTTCCTCTCCAAAGTGGGCATCTAGGTCTTCTTCTACCCACCAACAGATGCCCATGTGTTATACGTGTATGTCCGATCCTGAGCGTCGTAAGTATAACAGATTGCCTGTCATTTTTAATCATTATATCTTTCATAAAAGTTTTTAGATCTGTGGGATGTAAGGGATTAATCATATCTATATTATCTAAGGCAGCACGTTTTGCGGCGTTATCAGCTCTCTCATTGCCAGACACGCCAATGTGGCCTGGTACCCATACAAATATTATTTTATGTCTTGTACGTAATTGGCTCAATGTTTCATAAATATGAATAATCATTGGATCAGTCGAGAGCTTGTCCCGGAGAGCCTGTATTGCACTTAGGGAATCTGTCAGCACCAGTGCTTTTCTGTACGTTTTTTCGATAATCACTTTCAGGGCCTACCAACTGGCGTATATTTCCGCTGTATATACTGTAGCATAACGAGGGAAAGTCCAAGTAAGTGTAACTCCCTTTGTGTGAATGGCACATCCTACATCGCCGCCTATCTTCGCCCCATCTGTAAAGATAGGTCGCTACTCCATATAGCAATTTAATATTTCCAAAAATTTTGCTATAGACGGCGGGAGGTGTTTCTTCTTTTCTATGCAATGACAGATCCATGCGGACGTGATCATGGCATAAGGGATGCCTCTGGGAGTCCCTGACTTTCTTTAAAGCATTTTCAAGCTCTTCTATAGTAAGCGGGGAGTTATATACCTCATTAGTGGCGGCATCAAAATTAGCTCCAGCTCAATATTTTGCCTGATGAATTCGGTTGGGTATGCTTCAGTTCCTGAGACTTGGGAGAAGTGTAGCCAAAGCACTCGGCAACCTCCTCTGGATCGTTTATGAAAACATTTGTTAGGAGAGCAGGTATCGATGGGATATTTCTTCGGCCATAGAGGGTCTTTATCTTGTTCCAAGCTTCTCTTAGGGTCGTCGATGTTGAAATTTGGGACGCATACAAAGCGAGAGTTTCCTTTTTTGCTTTCCTAATAATGTACCTCTCCCTGGCTCTTAATTTTTTAAATGTTACCAAGTTTTCTATTGTTGGGTACCTTTTGAGTCTGTTAAAGGCCCGCTTTTTTGCAGCGTTTGCAACCTTGCGTTCAAGAGTCCATCAAGTTACGGGCGGTCTGGGGATTCTCCCACCTACTTTTGGTAAGGTACACTCAGCGGCTTTTACCGGCGTCTTAGTGAACAGCTGCGTCTAGAGTAACTCCTCCTGTCCTAGCCTCCGGATAGGACAACTGTTGAAGAGTTTTGATCTTTTGAATTTCTATTCTTTCAGCAATACCGGGCACCCGTTTGATCTGGCATTATGGTCACCTCCACAGTTTATACATTTTATAGGTGGCGTACTTCCCCTTCATGCTTTGCCTTTCCACAAACACATAATTCTTCGGTTACTTTGCGACGCTGCGATGTATGCCCAAATCGCGGGCACTTATAACATCGCATGCCATGGTCGGACTTCAAGTTTGTAAAAAGCAGTCTCAACTTCTGTGGGCGGGTTCGGTTTGTTAAATGTGAGGTCCAGAGAGGCAGTTGTCAGTAGGCTTGCTCCTTGCCTTCTCTTGACCCTTCGAACTTCTATTACTTGATCCTTCGGGTGTAATTTTGCCTTCCTTGCCTTCCTTGATGTCTTCGGGAGTACTGTTCAAAAAATCTCGGCATGTTATGACGCCCTGTGAAGAATTCAATTTTCTGTGAGGGGCTGCCTTGATTTCGGAATCTCCAATCTTCTTTAAGGCCAGTATTGTTGTTGTCTGATTAGGAGTGGAAGCTTCAATACAAATTGAGCCATCTCCTAGTTTCTTAATGCTCCTAGTCGGGCCAATGGTATTTTTTATAAATGCACTCAATTTTAAAGAACAACTAGTACTAAAGTTTCCTTCTTTCTTTTTTATAGTTAAAAAACGGGCCCAATTGTCTTTCTCAAACTCATATTTTCTTTCTCAAAAACTGCATATTTTTTCTTTTACCAAAGTTGCCTCCCTTTGCTTTCTTCCTGGCGGGGAAGAGGGTTCATATGGTTGCAGAGTGACTGCACTTTTCACAACCAGCCTTTGCTGTCGATATCATTTCCTTATCCATGCCGGGTCTAAGTCAGTCAATCCAAGTCCAAGGGTGGGTAGTGGTTGGGATATGGAAGGGGTTTGAGGATGGAGATCAGCAGTGACTAGAAGGATGGGAAGTGGTTTAGGGGTTTGGGAAATGGATTTGTTAATGAATTTTTTATATCAATAATTGGTATCGGTTCCATTCAATTCCCACGAGTCGGGACGAACTGAACATCACCCTTCGGCAAAGCGCCCTTACCAAAAGGAAGGCCTGCTTACGCACTGAGGGTTCCGTGGGTGTACTAAACCCATACATCTGTAAGCCAGTCGTCCCTGCGTAGTCCGTTGGTCGCCTCTTATGACATCCTGGACTGGAGCAGGCCTATTCTGTCCCCGGTTCTGCACGGGCAGGTTATGTGTATATAATTTTTTTTTAATGATGAAAAGGAAAAAAATATCAGTATTTTCTGAAAATGTCTCCCGTTCAATTTCTTTACATTGAGCAACACTTCAAACCAAAAATTTCATTACAAGTATTTAATCCATTCAATTCTTTTCATTTACCCGTCAAAGAGCCAATGGAATTAACTCATATTATTCATAAAGTATAGTGGTGGGATCTGAGGAAAAGGAGGTTATTACCCCTCCTTAGGGGGGTAACTCGAACCTGTTTGTTCGAGTTATTAATAGATATTTTTTATAAAAATAAAATTACTGTAGACATCAACTAATTATGAGAATTATGAATGCTGCAGTGAACAATAATAAATGCTCTTGACATCTTAGAGCGAGCCTAAGTTTAGACGTTATATATTTTGGAGCCCCAAAGGAATCAAATCCGGACCGCTCGCTTAGAGGGAGCAGTTAGATCAATCTTATGCAGGGCTAGATTTTGTATTGCAGCTGGAGGAGATCATTTTGAACAGAATTTGTAAAAATAAACTTGTTAAATAATGTTTGAAATTATTATTATTATTTTTTTAATTTCAGCTATCTACCTTTCAATGGTTGTACTTCAGTTAGTAATGTTCTTTTTCTTTTTTGCGAATTTCCCAAAAATGGATCCAACGATTTTTTGAAATCTTGCCAGTTTGATGCTGTATTTTACTTCAGTAAGAGAAAGTTTGGTAACTGTTGCAAACCAGATTTTTCTTCTTCTTCTTCTTCTTTATAATATTCAGTAATTAACCGACAAGTGAGGATTGTGCCCTTACAGGTTTTCTAACAGACGTGGTTCAAAATTACATTCTAAATCAAAGTTTTTTTTATAAGAAGAGGTTTTCAAGTCACCTTCCCTCTTAGTGAATAAATTTGACTACATGCTCATTCAATTTATCTCACTTTCTTTACCATATCAGTAACTCGGTAATTTAACTACTTATCTGTCTATCCCATTATCGCTCACTATGTTCCCCAAGTACAAGATTACTACCAATTTTGACTCTTACTATTAATTGAATGGTTACAGCATCCTCATCTATTTATTTTTCAACATTTTTTTATCTGATCGCCTGCCCAAAAGAGGAACGCTATTGTCTCGTTTTTTTATATATTGAGAAATCGTTGTTTAGAGCATCGATAATTCTGATAGACGCTATCGTTTTAGAGGCCAGAGGCTGCTGTCAATGCTGAATGAGGCTACAATATGCTGTTCTCGTGTGAATGCAAGAATAATGATCTAAGAAATAATGCTCTCCAATCAAGTTTATCAAACATGTTAGCGCTTACGGATCGCTTGGTAGGGATCCTGCTTTACGTCTTTATTCTTGGATAAGCGTTTTAGATTTTTTCATGGAACAGAATTAATTTTAACATTCTAATTTTTGTAGATTAGTCAAATTATCAATAATTGTAAATATGTGTTTTAAAAGGATATATCTTAAAAACATTTCAACTGCAATGTATTGTAAGTAAGATTAATTAAAATTACTGTTGGAATTACGATAGATAAATAGCAACACATTCAATGAATATGGTACAAACTGTCTTTTTGGATCTAATGAGGCTAAAAACACTAATGGAAATACGTAGTACGTGAGCTATATTCGTGCGCTATATCTCGGAGTATATGTTGTAATGATATAGACAGTTGCAGGAATACAGAAATGTTTGGACGAGATAGAAGGAAACCCATTCTGTCACTGTAATCTGCTTTCTACCCTAATCATATTAGGACCCGCAAACTTCATGTTATTCACTTCGTTTCCATTTATAAATCAAATAGAATATCTCTTACTTCGCCAGAGTAAAATGTAAGTTAAACACTCTTTATTAAAAGAGTTTATAAATAAGTAAATTAGAAATTTCAAAAGCAGCATATATACTCGTACATGCATGCACACGTATGTATTTGTATGGATATATGAAACAAGGGAAAAGAAAAGGTGCCAATCTATTTTCACTAATTGGAATTAGTGAAGCAAATGAAAACAAACATGCATGAAATAACATATATTTAATCCTTAAGTCGATGGGTAAAATACAATTATGTGAGATGATATGTTGCAACCTAATTTAAAGAATATTGTCAAATTTGGAGAATTAATTTACTACCAGTCTAGCTTTACAATAACTCGTGAAAGGTATTCATCTCTTTTTATTGCCTACTACGTATGGTTAAATTGAGTTTAAGAAGAAATACAGGTTATGAGGTCCTGTGGGTACGCAAAAACAATTCTTTTTAACGAATAATCTGTATGATGTGTGTGTGAGAGAGAGGGCGATAGTGTAGGAGAGAAATAAGAACCAAGTGACTAAATAATGGAAAATCGTAGGAAATGTACAGCCAAAGAATCGGCATGACGGGATTATAGAAATCAGTCAATTGGTAGTGAGACTTGTTTGTTATACGTATTGGGATTTTGTCCAAAACAGCTCCAGTTAACTTTAGCGCACATACAGAATCATATGCAGCTATTTAAATACTCTCTCTGGAAAATTAGAGAAAAAAACAAGTCCCTTTAACAGTCAAGAAGTTATAAAAATCCTTTTTGAGAAGAATCAATCTCATGTTTTCCTAAGTAATTCATTTCCGAGAGTCACACATTCAACACAATTATATAGGTTAGAAAACTCAATACGAGGGTCATATAGTTCGCTTCCACCAGAATAATTATATGTATTGGAGGAAACAATTAAATTCTGATTTTGCAGAAAATTTTTGATTGGAGTAAGAAAATAATAATTGTGTTGAGTCATTGACACGCCAGGGTTTTTTTTTAAACCCTAATTTATATGATTGCGAAGTACCCCACATAATTTGTTACAGTAGATTAGAACATTTTATGAACAGTAACTTGGACAGTATTATCTTTCTTTTTCTTTCCATTAATCACATGTCACTAGAAACAGATTTGAAATTATTTTGTAGGACATTAATGATTTTTAATTAATGAAATGACTTTTGTAAGACCCTATACAACCTTTAATTAATCAAAATTATTTATACTATATGCTTAATTAAAATCACAAGTTTTAAGAACATTTGCTATATGAAATTGTGATAATTGCAGTGATAGAAAATTGTGGGAATGTATGACAACAGACTAGGAGTAAGAGGAAGTAATGTAATCATGTCAAATTTTCGATATCGAGTTTTCACCAGAAGTATACGTTTTGAAATCCGTTGTAATAAGATCTGGAGAGAGGGATACAAAGCGGAGAGAGAGTGGGAGAAACTGTTTAAATACAGCTGTGTCGCTGATAGGAGGGTCTACCAACACTCTTGCAGCAGAGTTTATATAGCAGTCACAACGCGTCATCAACCTTTCTCATTGTCTCTCACTACCATTTTATATATTTTAGAGTAAAGTCCAGGCAGTTTGTGCTACTTTTCGTTTATACATTGTTCACCCATATTTCTAGTTTATTTATCTATACATCCCATTTTCTCTCCTTCTGAAACCCATGTCTCGCTCTCTCTGCTTTCGATCCCTCTATCCGGATTTTATTACAACCCTATAAATCCAAAAGAGTGGTTTCTAGAAAATGGTCAGTGTCTGTGTGTGTGTGTGTGTGTGTGTGTATGTGTATGTGAACAGCATAGTTCAAAAAATGGAAAATTACGGAAAATTCAAACTTGATAATCCGTTTAGGTATTATCATGGGATTCGACAGTAAGTAGTCTGTCAAATTTCCTCAACCGAATATACCATTTTACTGAAATAATTTTTTTCATGTTGTTGCGAAATTCTCAAAAATGGCTCCAAAAATTTTCTTTAAACTTAATACATTAATTACATATATTAAAAGCTACAATTATTATTTGAAATATTTCTCTGGAAAATTTCATTTAAGGCAGGTTTTGGAGGAAGGGTGGGATTATGTTTTTTACTAAAGTGCTATTTCAATTTATTATACAATTTTATTATCTAAATAATATTAAATATAATTAAATAGTTCCCAATATTCCAAATTTAAAAAAAATTGGTTGACCGAAAGTACGTTTCTACTGAACAGTTTTTTTCAGTTTTCTGACATTTTTATAAAAACGGACTCCACCAGTTTTCTTTAAACTAGGCATACAAAGAGCTACAACATTTATTTATAACATTTCTTTGGAAAAAATCATTTTAGATGGTTTTTGGAATAAGGGCAGGTGAAATGTATTTGGTGTGATGTGTTGTGTTGTAGTGTAGTGGTAGTTTGTAGTGGCTTGAGCGGTTTAGTAAAAGGACTTGTAAGTATATATGTTTAAGAGAGAAGTATCAGAAATAAGAAAGTAGTCACCACTGCTAACAATAAATATATTCTTTCAAAATAATAACTACAAGTTATTTGCAAGATATTATAAACTTATTAATATGCACTGATGCTAAAAGAACGAAAAACAAGTGTTCTGCTTCGGTGTCCACAACCAACTATATTGAAGGAATGTCTTCTAATTATTATTTCAAATCTTCCCTAGTGAGAAGAAGGGGTAGACAATGGCTATCAAATTCATGAACTCTAAAAGACAATAATGGTCTTCTACCTGAAATGTCCTTTTGCAAGGGAATTTCACATATTCTTCATAATTTTGATTTTTTCAAATTAAATATATTTTTATATTTCTAGCATCCATCACACAGGGATATGTTTTCCTCTAAGATGCTATTTTAGTTTATTATACGATAATATCATCTAAATAATGTTAATAAGAATTAAATATGTTGTCCAAAATTCTGAACTTAAAGAAAATCGGTTGAACGGAAGTGCGTTTTCACGGAAATTATTTTTTAAGTTTTCTACAATTTTATCCATAAAAAACAGACTTCATTAAATTTGTCATTGTGATGTGATGGCAAGAAGAAGAAGATATAATTTTTAAATAAATCTAAAAATTATAACTAGTGGTTGGAATTTGAAAAAGGTTCCAGCCAGCCGCTATCTGCAGGTCAAGGACCGCGGCAAAACCCTTTCAAACAGGGGTCAATATCCAGTCAAGAGAACCACCGCAAAACCTGTTTTGTATTTCCTTCATACAAGGGCCAACGTACACTCAAGAGGCCACCTGGCCACCATCTGTTAGCAAAGCGTCGCCACCCAGGCCAAAACAGCCTTTGTTAACTACCGACCTCCCCTAGGGTCAATATACTACGAGAGATGTCTTAGTGTGGCACGTACTTACAATCAGCCGATGTGTGAGTGATACAAATATAAAGTTGCCCCACTGGAGTTCCAGAGCAGTCAAGTACAAGTTATACATCAGTTATGTGCGAGTCATCGATCAGTTAAGTACGAGTTATACATCAGTTAAGTTCGAGTTATCAATCAGTTAAGTGCCAGTACGAAAGAAGTTCACGTCAGTTCCAGATGAGAAGCACCATCACACATTGCGAGCGCGTCCCTATTTAAGGTTTTATCACTACTTCTTTAATAATTTATATTCATTTCATAATTCTATATTCATTTACAATTGTGCATCTTAGTTTTTCTATTTCAATACACTTTAAATTATTTGTTAAAATATAGTTTATTTTCATAAATCAGTAGTTCGTATTTCGAATACCAATTCTCTAATTTCTCTAACTAATAACACTTAGTCCTCACTTCGACTTTCTGTATCCATAAAACGATACCAATACATCATACTAATTATGAATATAGGAACCTATCACTTTTGTCGGAGATTTTATTCTGAAAAAGGTTCATTTAAAGAAGTTTTATGGAAGGGCAAGTATATGATTTCCTCCAAAAAAAGTTATTTTATTAAGTTTATATTTTCCAATTGATATAAAATTGATGAAAAGCAAATATTAAGTAAAAATGATAAGTTTGAAGAAAATTGGTCACTTAAATCTGTGTGCAAACTGCTGTAAGAGAAATTCGTGTGAGTGTTTCATACCAGATTTTTTTGTCTTAACTAGAAAAACTAACCGTTGTGCTCCAACTCTATTCGTCGTTCATAGAGTATAGTATCCTAAAAGCTATCATAAATTTGCTTCTTGAATTTATATTAATGAGCTAAAGTACATTTTTTTTCTTTTGTGTAAAATAATAAACGATAGAACAAAACTTTAATGATGTGTGTCTATCATTCATTCGATGGCAGTTATCTAAATAACTAGCACTTCAAATGTCCACATTGAATAGTACTAGTGTAAAACAGGTAGCAAGTCTAGTGATAAGATAAAATAATATAGAGATAAGAACTTACATTACATTTACTTATTATAAACTTAAGTGTTCGCAATGGTCCATCTGGAACATTGATTTTGCAAAATATTTTATTTTCATATTCAAACTGTTGAGTTTAAATTGAAGCTTAAAAATAATTAAAAACAAGATGAAATATATTCATAGTTTATTAAGAAGAGATAAAAATTACTTGTGGTTCCTTATTTTCTTTTGAATATCTACATCAAATAAGGGTCTACATTATCATTGAAGGAGTGCTTTCATTGAATTTGTATAGCAACGTATTTTGCTATTCATGTATGTTCGACCAAGAGGTACACTATTATTTTTTTAAGATATAAATGAAATCTATATGACTGCAAGCCTCCAAAACGGATACTTCAATATGAATAAGTTTAGTCAAATGAGATTTAGAATGAGAAGTAAAAACAATACAAATTGCTAACGCGTTATTCATCTCGCCAAAATACTTCCTCATAAAACCAAATATTTCTGTTCATAAAACATATTTTTCTTTATTTACTTTTTAAATAAAGATGGATGTTCCATCTTTATAAGGATGTCAGGATGCAAGATATTTAATGGGTATGGAGTGGCTGATAAGGCATTGATAATTATGCTTTTGACTTTGCTTTCTTTCAAATTTTGTCCAGAATGATTAGGAAAATAACAATAAACAAAATTCTCAATGGAAAAACAAGTGAAAATTGTACAGTTTTATTTTGAAAAATTAAAGATCTATTGACTTAACTCAAACAGCATAATAGTCCCAGAAACAACGATTCCATCGCTTGAATGAACATTTTCTGTAGCTCATTTGTCACGATCTGGTAGACCATGTTCAACCAGAGAGGATGCATACATTGAACGTGTACGACAGAATGTCCTACAAAAAACAGGAAAGTCAACCTACAAATTTTCTGGCCAGATTGGTGTTATCCGAAAGTCATTGCGACATATTTTGAGGCACTTAAATCTTTTTCTATACAAAATTCAATTGTTGCTGGAACTAAAACCAGTAAAACGTTTGAACCGCTTCGTGACTAATCAGCCACCTTTTATGAACTGACTTCAAGGATCTAAAGTGACTGACTTCTTGAAACTAAAGTGGGGAGAAAAAAAATCCTCTGAACATGTGATCAAAAAAACTCCTTTGCTAAATATGCAAAGTATCTAACTGTTTTTCACATTTATTTCAAAATCAATTATCAGCAAAATTTGAAATACTTGTATTTTATAATTGGATCCGAATCATTAAAGATTTATAGGATTCGAAGAGCGAAGAAGCAGACATGAATGAAACCTTAGTTCCTCCCCACCTGTTCTGCTGTTGCTTTATTTATATGAATCGAGCTATCCTTCTGAGTCTGGCCTTCTGAGCAGGAGAGAGAATTAAAGAGAATTGATTTTAGAGAAATAAACTAGATGATATGCTGAACACTGTATAATGAAAAGAATACACAAACTCAAGGACTTTACAAGTGTATAGAAGTTAGTAGCGAGAAAAATATAAAGAGACGGACTGACAGATTGGTAGCTGACTGGTTGTACCCGTTTTAAATAGTCGTAAACTGTCCAGACTGTTCTGCTGTCGCTCTATTTATATGAATCGCGCTATCCCTTCCTAGTCTGGAATAGGTGGGGAGTAACTAACGTTTTATTCATTTTATGTCTGCTTATATATTTCATAAATAAGCAGTACTTAAAATTTATTTGAAATAATTTGGGAATAATTTATTTAAATAATGTTCTCATCTGCACACACAGAACATCGCTAAGAACATTTTTTAGCAATGAGGAACCCTCAAAACATGTATTTCTGATGAAAACATAATTTCTAGAATTAGACATTATCGCAATACGTCCTCTTACTTGGAGTAAAGAAAAAGAGAAAATGTAAAGAATTAATTACAAATAAAATAAATGAATTGCCCAGTTGTTAAACATTGCCTATATACCAAGTAGGGGAGTGTTCTTAGTATATACATATACTGAAGGCCTCGGGACACGACCTGATCTAGGTGAACGACTGCCATCCAGCGATGGCAGCCGCAAAAAACCACTAAGTTGCACTAACAAACCGTAAGTCTCACAACTGTCATACAAGACAGCCGATTACTTAAGCAGTTGATCGCGAGGCCATCGACGCTTCAATCGTCGTGATGGGTTAGAGGGAAGAGTTGTGGTTGAGGGCGCTTGGATAAGTGGATTTGAATGAGAGAATAGTTGGGAATGGAACTTTAGATAACGGGACTTGGCTATCGCAGAAACGAAGGGAATTTTTAGGTCTTTATGGATGGTATGATTGGAAACGTAGAAGGGAGCATTGACAATGGTGCGAAGGATTTTGGACTGTAGGGATTGAATGCGATAAAGGTTTGAATGTGTGGCAGTCCCATATAGTTCGATTCCGTAAGTCCAAATAGGAGCTAATAGACAATAATATAGTTGTCGTTTGTTAAGGATTCGTTAGTGTTTGTCAAGATTGAGATCAAGGTAACGAACTTTGTGACGGGAGGGAAAGGAATATGGTTGAAATAAATAGGAAGAAGGGTTTTTCGATTTAATGTGAAGACTACGTAACTAGATTTGAATTATTCACCATTATTCTCCACTTTCGGGTCCAGGGTTCAAGGATGTTGAGATGGGATTGAAGATGTCTAGCTGACATAACGGGATCATTATAAGGGGATAGGATGGCCGTATCGTCGGCGAAGGTGAAGTTGACAGTATCAGAATGTAATGGGAGGCCAGCATACTGTGTAAAGGAGGGGAGCGAGTATGCTTCCTTGCGCAACGCCAGCGTGAATAGAAAATATGGGAGAAAATGAGGTTCCTTGGACAACCATGAAATGGCGATCGGCAAGATATGATTTGAGGATGAGATAATAAGTGGAAGGTAGGATGCCCTTAAGTTCCACAATAAACCCGGATGCCATATCCGATTAAACGCTTAGAGATGTCCAGGAAGGTAGCGATGGTATCTACAATCTGTGTGCCTGGTGAATGCTAGAATGATAACTGCGGAAACCGATTTGGTGATCAGGAATAATATTGAGTGGAGCCAATAGAGTATAGAGGGATAGAAGAAGTTTTTCAAAAATTTTTCCTAGTAATGGCAATAAACTAATGGGTCGATAAGAGGAAGAGGAATGAACGCGTTTGTTAGGTTTGGAAATCAGGCGGATTAAAGAAAATTTCCAAAGTTTAGGGAAGTGAATTGTTCTAAGTATGGCATTGTATAGAGATGTTAGGAAAACGATGACCTTAGGTGGGAGCTGTAAGAGGATGCGTGTTGATAATATCAAATCCAGGGCTTTTTTTAGGAGGAATATTGCGGATTATTTTCTGTACTAGTTATGGGGTGAATGCTTTAGGCGGGAGTAAAAGAGGAAGTGGGATATCAAGTTCCTGGGTGATGTGTTGCTGTGTTGAGAGTCCTCTATTTCAGGATGGGGAGTAAAGACTTGGGAGAGTTAGGAGGCAAGGCAATGGGCTTTCTCCTCGTTGGCTTTCGCCCAGGACCCGTCAGGACGTTGGAGAGGTTGAGAAGTACTTTTGTATTTCAGGATCGTTTTTGTAGCGGATCAAAGTAAATTGTGTTGTGTTGTGAGAGTAAGAGTGTATTTGGAGTATTAGTCGTTGTAGTACTTGTGCAATTCATTAATCAGCTGTCTTGTCAATTTGGTTGAAGGTTTTCTTTTCAGAAGGATAACGGGTGCGGTGCCAGCGGGCTCTCGCTCGCCGTTTAAGTGTGATAAGTGTTTTGATATAGAAAGAAAGATTATAGGTTAAGATGCTTTGTGATATTGGTTAGTAGTAGTAGTAGTAGTAGCATGGTGAAGACTTTGTTGGATAGGGTTAATAGTAGTTCAACGATATCGTCAACTTGTGAAGGTGTTTTCAGTCTGTGTTAAGTTATCACGAAAAAGGTCCCAGTCAGTAGAGCCGTTTATGACGGTTGTTCGAGGAGGTATTTGTTTGGGATGGATGTCAAGAGTTAGGATGATCGGGCTGTGATTGGAAGATAGGTCGTTTGGAACAAAGATACCAGTGGAAAGGGAAGTTAAGTTCGGTGATAAGAAGAAATCGAGTAGGTCGGTGCGTTTATGGGGAGAAGTTGGCCAGTAGGTTGGTTGGGATGAAGATAAATAGGTGAGATTTGATTGAGAGAGCGCGTTATGGAGTTGTCTACCACGTGGATTGGCCACTCGGCAGCCCCATCTGGGGTGATTGCATTGTAATCACCACCGCATATAAAACGAGGGCTAAGGGATGAGAAAAAGGAGAGGAAATGGTTATGATCTGTACACACAGACCATCGCTAAGAATATTTTTTAGCATTCAGATAACCTCACAACATGTATTTCTGATGAATACATAATTTCTAGAATTAGACATGATCGCAATACGTCCTCTTACTCGGAGTAAAAGAAAAGAAGAAAAATGTAAAGAACTAATTACAAATAAAATAAATGAATTTGCCCAGTTGTTAAACAAGAGCCTATATACAAAAAGGTAGGGGCGTGTTCTTAGTTACCACAAACTGGCGAGAGCTAAATATATATGTAGCGGGAGCTACCACCAAATAAATAACTGCTTGAACATTGATGGAAGAATCGATTATTCATGTCAGTTACAACTGCATATACCCTAAAGGGGGAATGAGACTTTTGCAGGAAAATGGCTGCCTAGTGTGTTCAGTTTGTGTGCTCTAAAGTTTTTCTTTTGGAAATAAGTTGTACAAACAAAAAAGACATTGTGTAAATTTGAGTGAACACTAATTAAAATTGTAAGGTAAGCGAGCTCGCTATATTTCAATAATTAAACTGGCCAGTTAATGAATTATTATATTTTAGAAACTCAAAATAACAAGTGACTTGTAACTTTTTGTAACAATAAACGAATATTGCCTAAAGTTTCAATTTTAATTACCATAAACCATTAAATATATAATTATAATGTGAGTACACCCCTCATTATGCAACAGCGTATTGAACAAATCGATGGGCGCTTGTCACTTCAACACAACTGCAATTTCCCTCGTGGGGAGTGACAATAAATTAGGTAAGTCTAAATGTGTGAAATAGGAGTTTTAATTTTGAAACTAAGTAAAACAAGTAGAGATTATATTAATATGCATAATATATTTGGTAAATGGTAACAGAAGTACGGACAGTTTGTGGCTGTAATATTTATTCAAACTTGGTGCAGAAACGAAATGGATATGCTCATTTGAATATCGGCTAATGTGCTCCCATGACTCTTTATTGTTTGAAAATGTTAGTGCAAGTACTACTTCTATGCACAGTCAAGGTAAGCACCTTGACAAATTGGAGGACAAATTTTATAAGATTTTACATGTAATGTTAATTTAATCGATAATATTGATTTTAAATTGATTTTTTTTCTTACGAATTTGTTTTAATAGGAGATATTTATAAAAAAGCATTTCTTATTCACACAAATAAATATTAATTCTAAAATAATCTGATGACACACACTCTTTCTCGCATTGTATTTTAATTCTCCAAAGGTCGATCATTCTCCAAATTTTATAACAGCTAGAATGTTTAATAAATGTTTACTTACTCATAAAATTATCTAAGCGTTGAAAAAATATACAGAAATAACAGTATAGATATAAATAAGGGCAACGACACAGCCTCCCAGGATTCCAAATCCAAAAACACGCCAGTCCTTTTTTCCAATAAATGTTCTAATTATAGTGGTAGGGCTAAAAATATGTAATTACACAATTAAAAAGAAATTGATGAAGCCGTTATCGAAGAAATTATTATCAAAACGATGATACAAAAATTTTGTCCGAACTTTTGGTTACTGATCTCCTGTTAACACTATTGGATATATTGCTGTTCACAAACACCAAATTTCCTTTCCACCTTTTTTTTCGTACCAAAGATTAAAAGAAGTATTTTGGGGAAAAAACTCAACTCAATTTCCAAAATCTGGGCCAATTACTTTATAAATTATGAAAATACTTTGTACTTTCTACAACAAAACCAGAACGTAGAGATCAACTTTTCCAGGATATGTCTATAACATTTCATCTTCAAATTGATGTCATTTCAATAAGAAATGACCATTTAGGAATCTAATAGTCCGTAATAATAATAATAATAAGCAATAATATTAAACAACTCTTAGAACTTACCTTTACTCCAAATATTTTTTCAGGATATCTCAAAAACGAAAAATCATAGGAAATTCAAACTTTGTATTCCGTTTAGGTATTAATCACCGCATCAGACACACAAATTTCTGGCCGAATCCATCAAGAAGGAAGTTTTTCCCAGTTTTTTGTGATTGTCTCGTAAATAAGCTCTCCAACGGTTTTCTTTATACTTTGTATACTATCTATACAGGGTGTAACAGCAACCTCTGGCAATACTTTGGCATATGGTTTTTCACTTTATTTGGAATAAAAAAATTCTAATAAACCATGGTCCGATTCGTTCACCTTCAAAAGTTATTCTTCATTTTGGAAAATTTTCAATTTTCCTACTTTTTCTCATAAATTGATTATATCTCAAAAAGTTTTTAACATAAAACATATTCAATTACATCTTTGGAAAGAGCATTAAATTTCCTATAAGAAACAAAAGTTTTATTTTAATTGAATTAATTATAAGGTTTTTCAGAGACATTAGACTCAACTCTACAGCGCTTCGACTGTTAAAAACCACTTTTCAATAGTATTTTCTTATAAATTTCTTTACGGCTAGCGTACGGTCCGGTCACAGAAAAAATATCTACATTTCACCAGCTTTCCAACGATAATAATATCATGGGGTTTCTTTCTTGTTTTCTTAAAGCAAATGCAAAATAAATGTAAAAAAAAACACAAAATGAAAATTGAGAGCTGTTACAAAAATATCCCAAGGTTAATTAATAATCCTGTAATGAACTTTGGAATTGTTATCTCACGATAGAAGTTCGTCTAATTCTAATAAACTGAAACATTTAGTCATGATTTAGCTGGTCATACATTCAAAATGCCAGATTTCTTTGTCATAGAATAGCGAGATATGGTTTTTATTTGGGGGTTTTGTAACGGCAGCGCGGAAGCTGCAGCTGAGTATGCTAGCCGTTGGCCTAACAGGAAACCATATAAGCAGCGTATTAAAGACTAGGGGAAACCGATTCTGTGAGAATAAACTACCGAGGAAACTTTGATCGTTCTTACGAAAATTCATATCAACGCATCTTGAATGTGTTTGATGACGATTCTACCCCGTGCAACCAGAACGTCGTCAGAACGATCAGTATCCTCGATAGTTTAATCTCACTATTAAACCATATCTCGCTATTCTATCACAAAGAAATCTGGCATTTTGAATGTATGACCAGCTAAATCACGACTAAATGTTTCAGTTTATTAGAATTAGACGAATTTCTATCGTGAGATAACAATTCCAAAGTTCATTACAGGATTATTAATTAATCTTGTGATATTTTTGTAACAGCTCTCAATTTTCATTTTGTGTTTTTTTACATTTATTTCGCATTTTCTTTAAGAAAACAAGAAAGAAACCCCACGATATTATTATCGTTGGAAAGCTGGTGAAATGTAGATATTTTTTCTGTAACCGGACCGTACGCTAGCCTTAAAGAAATTTATAAGAAAATACTATTGAAAAGTGGTTTTTAACAGTCGAAGCGCTGTAGAGTTGAGTTTAATGTCTCTGAAGAACCTTATAATTAATTCAATTAAAATAAAACTTCTGTTTCTTATAGGAAATTTAATGCTCTTTTCAAAGATGTAATGGAATATGATTTATGTAAAAAACTTTTTGAGATATAATCAATTTTATGAGAAAAAGTAGGAAAGTTGAACATTTTCCAAAATGGAGAATAACTTTTGAAAGCGAACGAATCGGACCATGGTTTATTAGAAATTTTTTGTTCCAAATAAAGTGACAAACCATATCCCGAAGTATTGCCAGAGGTTGCTGTTACACCCTGTATATATAAACTTTTATTTGATACATTTGCCATTGATAATTGATTTTTGTGGGAGCTCTGAGGGAACAGTAGCGTTATGCTTTCCTCTGAAGAACCACTTTCAGTATAGCTTTACCACCAATATAATTATAATACTCATTAGAAGCATTGATTGAATTCCAAATTTGAAGAAAATCGGTTTCCCGGAAGTATGATTTTACAGAATAAGTGTTTTGAATTTTTCGGAATTTTCTCGAAAACGGTTACAACGATTTTCATTAAACATAGATGCTTGCTGAATAGATAGAAACGTATCACTTTTATTTCAAGCATTTTTCTAAAAGAAATTGATTTTAGAGGGGGTACTGGGGGTCTGTCAGTTAGTTTAAATTTAAATTTAATTTTGTTGATTTTTGACATACAGCAATCCACATAAGGCCGGCCGCTCAATTAAAATCTTTGCCACCATTTTTATGGCCAGTTAAACTAAACATTGTAACGTTGCAATTTTAAAGGAAATTTTTTGATTTAATTGTATCAGAGTGAAGGTATAAATGTGAATCCCCTGATAATAAGATAATAGAAATTCGAAATTGATTGGAACTTGTATCTTGACTAGGTGATTGAGGTCCACAATGTTGGACATAATCTGAGATTTTACAAGCTATAGCATGCTTGTTTTCCATAGTACTGACTTTTTTTTTTGGAATTTTCTTAAATCTTCTTGTAGTGGAAGAATAAAATAGAAAAATAATAATTGTGAAAAATAGTTTAGAATATTTTATAGTTTGAAAAATCTAATTTTGTTAATATATTAAATAGTGAATTTACCTTCAAAAATAGTGTATTTAGAGTCAGGTATACTACAATCTAGGCCATTGCTTTTAGGGAAACAGAGGCACAAAAACCCGTTAAATTAATACAATGCCACTTGGCCAACTGTTTTGTTAAAAAGGGCATTCCTTCAGACAGTCTGTAACTCTGCTTTCAAACAAGCATAGTCTGCATTCAGCTTCCACAGACAGAATACCCTTCAGAATCGTTCTCTAAATATCAGTGGCAGTTTCACAATATATTAATAAGTTTATAATATCTGCAAGAACATGTATTTATTATGTTAACAGAATATATTTTTGTTAGCAGTGGTGACATATTTCTTATTAGTATACTTCTATCTCAAAGCACATACAAGCCTTTATACCAAACGCTCGAGCTACCAACCGCTACGCAAAAATAGAAAAAAAAAAACAAAATACCAACAAAGCAACAAAACAACCAAAAATACACAAAACCAACAAGAACCCAAAACAAAACCCAACACAACAACAACCCAAAAAAAAACACAAAAAACAACAACCTAACACCCAAGACAACCACAAACACACACCAAAAAAAACAACAAAACCTTACAACCCAACCAAAGTAAGCAAAACACACCACAAAACAACACATAACAAATGACAACAAAACCAAACCCGCAACCGACAACAAAAAAGCATACAGTCCAAACAAATACATTCATAGAGACTAGGACCGTCCAAGATTACGTGAAGAAGATGACTTTCATCTTAAACGTTTCTGTTACATACTACACCGTACTATACTTAACAAACTTGATGAAGCTTCACACTGAATAACAAACGGAAGAAAATCTGGAATCAAATAAGAATGAGTAAAAAAAAAACAAAAAAAAAACTAGCATTCTTGACATCGACACAATCTCGAGATTGTATCTTCTTTTTATTTATAAAAAAAGAATATAGATCTTGGCTTGTTTCTAAGATTTAGTTCTCCTCTGAGGCTAGAGTAGATTACGGGTTACTGCTTCTTCCGTTGAATCCGTATGTACCCAAACTAGAAATTTTAACTCACTTCATTTACAGCACTATTAATTCAGGCGAAGGTCAATTGCATACCGGTTCTATTTTTAGTAGCACTCCCTGAGCATACCTCAGGGACCTCTATTCCCCCATTCTAGATGACTCGACTCAAATTTATAAAATCTCCCCTCGATACATTTCTCTTCAATACAATGAAATATTGTATCAGCGGAATTATTTATTATTTTTGTAACTTATTTTTAAAAAAACCTTATATTTTATAAAAACTTTTAAAAACTCAAATTTTGTCATTAAATGGTATGTTTTTATTAAATAAGAGATAATTAAATTAAAATAATTTTTCTACAGCTTTTTCCTCAATTGAAATGGTACTTAATCATAAATTGTTTCATTAAACAAACATTAGTTGGCTTTGTCTTTATAAACTTGTATCATTATAGTTAACAAACAGAAGAAATGGTAAAAATACTAAATGGATCCTTTAGGTTAGGGTGGTGATTTTGGTGTCTTTGTGGGTAGACCGTCTATAATGGTGTGTGTAACCCAACACGCGGCTAGTCCACTCTTGTAAACTCTACTATTCCTCTCTCGTCATTGCGTTTGACGTCATTGCAAAGGGAAGTAAAGGTATGATACCATATTACTTTGTCTTTTAGCCAAGTCAATTGTGAACGTCAAGAGAAGCTGGGTTAGTAACGGAAAACTGCCTATACACTCCGTTTCTATTAACCTTAAAGAAACAAAAAAAAAAAATGAAAAACTTTGTGTTGATTCCTTTTTTTTTTTAAATATAAAAAAATAAATCTGAAACTCTCTTTATTTATACAGTTTGTTTTTAGTTTTGCAAAGTCAACGTAAAACGATTTAAAAAACAACAAAAACATAAAACTAAATTCTAATTTCTGTAAAAAAAAAAAAGAATAAAGAAACATTAAACTTTGAAACCACTGAAGAAAATCGTATAGTTAATTAGAACAATAATGCTTCATTTTATCTAAGTTATACATAACATATTATGATAACAAAAAAATGACAGATGAGAGAGTTGCAAATTATAATAAAGTAATAAACAGAACATAAAAACAAACTTTTCTTTTATGTAAATAAATAATGATATAAATGATAAGCGTCAAACTGCTGGCTTGTTTCCTGTAAGTAACAGATACATGTACATAGGATGGAAAAATAAATTTCCTCGCGACATTTTTACACTGTAGAAGTCTCTCCTCATTAAGAGTGGCAAAAATGGTTTTGTCTGTGTTTTTGTTGTTGTTTGGTTTATTACATGCCGGTTCAGTACACTGAAGAAATGTAGGAGCGTAAATACTTTAAGTTCAATTTGAAATGTAAGTTACAAAATGAAATAATAATCTTCCCCTTGATCGCTACAACAATAATTATTCTAAAAAATTCAATAATTACATTTTTCCATGAATGAAATGTGGAATTTTGATGGAAATTGAATTTATTTATTAATTAATGACTGTTGTGAAAGACGATTTTCTTACAATGATTAAACTCGTAAACCATAAATTTGCTGGATATCGAATTTTATACACACATTAGGGATGTTAACTAATGGAGAAGGGAGCAACTAAACAATCAAGAGAGCAGGACAAAGAGACTTATATCTAACTTTAAAAAAAAAAAATTAAAGCTATCCTTTTTTTTAATGCCAACATGACTTTTTCCATATCTGACTTCGAAGTGACCTCAGCAGTTGTTACACATAAAAGAGTTAGAATTGCAAATTTTTCGAATGAAATATAAGTTTAACCAAATGGTTTGGAGATTTTTCTCTTTTTTTTTTTTTTTTTTTTTTTTTTTTTTTTTTTTTTGGAAATCGTTTAAACGGAAAAAAGAACTGTGAAAAACTGTTACTTCCGGATATAATCGATTTTCTCCAAACTTGGAATATATGCAAAACATATACGTAATTATTCTCAAAATAAGTTTCAGTTGGGGAATGAATAATCTACTGAAATGATACATTTTAGGTAAAGTGTTTTAAATTCTAGTTCCGTCAGTAGCTTCCATAAATAAATTTTCTATGAAGATAATTTAAACATAAGTGATTGAGTATAAGTTTTAGTAAGTATACGATTTCAAAGTTTTTGAAGTTAATTTTTTTTAAAAAAAGCGGAAAACTGAAGAAATTAAGCAAATTAGTGAGAAGTATCTGTTGGTTGGCTGTTCGGCCGAAGGGTATAAAAAAACACCAAAAATTTTTCTTTCAAGTGTTTTTTATTAGTAACCCGACGTTTCGACAAACATTGTTTGTCTTCTTCAGGGGCTATCTTATATTCAAAAATTTGTATGTTTTATCATTACATGTTCAATTACTACTAACATGTAATGATAGAACATACAAATTTTTCAATCTAAGATAGCCCTTGAAGAAGACAAACAATGTTTGTCGAAACGTCGGGTTACTAATAAAAAACACTTGAAAGAAAAATTTTTGTTTTTTTATACCCTTCGGCCGATCAGCCAACCAACAGATACTTCTCATCAATTCTAAAACCAGTTTTTTGTGCTGAGAACAAATCAAAACATTTTTTTGTTTTGTTTTGCGAAATCTCAAAATCTAAGTTCGGGGTAAGGGAGTACAAGGTGCATGGCTTGTGGTTTGGTGCCAGAGGTGTGGTGCCTAAGACAACCTTGGACTTTTTCGACAAGGTAAATATTAGCCTTAAAGACATAGCTCCTTTATTGGAGAATATTTTAGTTGACTCCCTGGGAATTATTTCCCAGCATATTTACAGATAAATTTAATGTATATACGTATTTAGACTTAGATGCACTTTATGTCATCTATACATATTATGTCTTTTATTTGAGACTGGACATTAGGACATCTTTAAATTTTTTAACTTTTTATGAATAGGTATCATCGCTTTTTGGTATGTCTACGGATTGATGAGTACGCTGTGTGTTGGAGCACCTCAATTTAATTGAGCAGCCTCACTTGATTTTGATTAAGTGTTCTCTCTTGTCTTATGAGTATAACAATGTTTCCTGTTACACAGTAAAAAAATTACTACATAATTGTATTTTATTCTCGACTTTTACAACTGTAATGGGATCCATTACTTACACAAAACACTCAACCGATTTTCTTCATACTCGAGATTTTGACAACAAATTTAATTCTAATTGCTAACGTAGATGGGATCAGAAGAGCGAAGAAGCAGACATTAAATGAATCAAATGTTAGTTACTCCTCACCTTGGCCAGACTAGGGAGGGAGAGTTCGATTCATATAAATAGAGCAACAGCACAACAGTTCGGTACAATTATTACAACCAGTACAACCAGTCAGCAAACTATCTACATACTTCTAATAACTCAGCCATTCCCTCTCTTTATTATTCTCTCGCTACCTAACTTCAATCTATTCAACTATAAAGTGCTTGCAGTTTGTGTGTTCTATTTATTACACAGTGTTCAGCGTATCATCTAGTATATTTCTCATCTCATTCCTAAATTCATTCTCTCTAACACTCTTCTCCTCACATCCATTATACAACCATACTCAACAAAATCAATCACAGACTCTCAGCGGGTACTGTAGACCAGATAAAGAAAGAAAATCATGACAGACAGTTGTAGGAAGTAAAATACTGAAAAAAAAAAAAATCTTTATGCTTCCTTTCATTGTGGTAGGAATGGGAATAAATGTTTCCCTTGATAGATTAGCCCTAATAATACTTCAAACTTTAGCCCTTTTTAACTATTTATTTTCATTAAGAAAACAAATAAATTTTTATAAAATATGAAGTAGTTAGTTGGTTTAACTTGAGTGGGTTAATCGTTTAATGTAGGTATACATTACGGCATTTGGGCCATTAAGAACACACACTTTGCTACATTATGACTAGAACATATCTACCTTTGCTAATGAGCCTAAAACGTAGTAGAATTAGCACACTAATAGAACTGTCACTGTTTGTGATTAATGTCACTTGCACAGCGGTTAATATTAATAATAAACCATTAAACTGCTCGCCCAAATTACCATATTTTTTATTTTCTCTTACTCCTAGTAAGAGGAAGTATTGTAATCGTGTCAAATTTTCGATATCGAGTTTTCTCCGGAAATATCCGTTTTGAGGACCCCTGAGTCCACAAAGTGGTTTTTGGCAAATGGTCTATGTGTATGTGTGTATGTATGTGAACAGCATTGCTCAAAAACGAAAACCATAGAAAGTTCTTTCTTCTTCTTAGTCCATTCCTCTTCTACCTCTCGGTGTAGAGGATCCCTTATATAAAACCTTCCAGCGTTCCCTAACCTGCACCAAAGTACCACGCCTATTCCAATCTAAATTCTTTTTTGTGAAGTCATTCCTGACGACATCTTCCCATGTAGTTCGCGGCTTTCCCCTTCCTCGCTGACCCTGCGTCTTAGCCTCGTAGCAAGTCCTTGCCACGCGGCCGCTTTCCATCCTCATCAGATGTCCAAACCATCTGAGCCTGTTCTCTCGAAGCGCGCTCTCCACAGGTTTAACGTCGAGGTTAGTCCTTATGTTGACATTTCTTATTCTATCCCTTCTTGTTTTTCCCTCGATTCTTCGTAAAAACCTCATTTCTGATGCCTGGAGCATACTGTGGTGCTTAGATGTAATGGCCCACGACTCGCTGCCGTATGTTAAGACCGGGATGTAGGTGGATTTGAATAATGCCACTTTTGTACCTTTGCTCACTTCCTTTTTATTAATAAAACCTTTCTTCAGAGCATTGAACAATCTTCCTGCCGATGCTATCCTATCATTAATTTCTTTATCTATTCGGCCTTCCTCATTAATGTTCACTCCTAGGTACTTAAAGTTGGCGACTTGCTCCATACCCTCCTGAGCTAGCTTTATTCTCAGTGGTGCGCCATTCTTACGGCTGATTTCCATAGTTTTACTTTTGTTCACACTGATACTCACATTAATATTCCTTAGCTCTTCATGAAGGATATTAACATTATATTGCAGGTTCTCTGGGGTATTGGCCAACACGGCTATGTCGTCAGCGAATGCTAGTAGGCTAAGCCTTACACAAGACATTCGGTAATAACCGACTTCAAAGTTTCTCATCCTTAATTGGCTTCTTCGAAAAACATCGTCCAAGGCAATTATAAACAACAGAGGGCTGAGGCTGCAACCTTGACGAATACCCAAGCATGTATCAAATTCTTGTGAATGGGCGTTGGCCGTCCTTACATAATTTCTTGTGCGGACATATAAACTTTCTACTGCTTTCCTTAGACCTTCATTCACTCCTTTCTTTGCGAGAGACTCCATTATATCTGTCCGTCTAATGCGGTCAAATGCTTTCTCTAGATCCATGAAGCAAACATACATTTTTTTATCCTTTTCTATCACCTTTTCGCTTATTTGGCGCAAGGTAAATATTAAATCCTGTGTACTCCGATTATTTCTGAATCCATATTGAGCTTCATGCATTTGGCCGTCTATCATTTCTCTGAGTCTCCTCTCCAAGATTTTGGAGTATAATTTACAGGGTACGGAAAGCAAAGATATCCCCCTGTGGTTGCCACATTCCCGATTGTCCCCTTTCTTAAATATAGGGATGATGACAGAAATTTCCCAATCTGCTGGTATTCTTTTCTGTTTCCAAATTAAATTGAATATGTGCAGCATAATTTTCTCTCCAGTAGCCCCCATGAACTTAATCATTTCTGGCGTTATGTTATCATGCCCGGCAGCTTTTCCTAACTTTAAATTTTCTATTGCCAATGCCAGCTCATGTTCATCTATATAATCGTCTTCCTCGAACTTATTGTCATCTTGATTCCTTCCTACATTGTCCGCCTCATCCCCTTCCTTATTTTCTCCCTGAAGAAGCTCCTTAAAATAGTCCTTCCATCTTTCCATTATATCCTTTTCATTACTTATTACCTTTCCTTCTTTATTCTTTATGTATTTTAATGCTGGCTCTTTCTCTCTTTTCATATTCTTACGTACTTTATAAAATAGTTTTTGATTTCCTTTGTAATTTTCTTCCATACAATTTCCGAATTCTTCCCAGGACTTTCTCTTTGCTCCCAATACTAAATTCTTTACGCGTGTTCTTTGCTCCTTATATGTCTCATAGCTAAGAAATGGAAGCAAACTAAGCTTCTAGTTTGCAAATAATCTTGCCATGCCTTTTTCTTATTCTTAACTTCTTCTCGAATTTCTTCACCCCACCAGGCTGTTCGCTTTCCATTTCTGCCTACTTTATTCCTTCCACATACTTCTCCCGCTGACTCTAATATTATTCTCTTGAACGACTCCCAACTCCTTTCGATGTCCAAATTGTTCCAATCCTCACTGTAGAACCTTCTATTTTCCCTTTATATTCCTCGGCAACTGTTTCATTTTTTAGTTTATATGATTTAATTTTCTCCCTACATTTCTTTTTACTTTTACCAAAACTCTTATAATCCTCGTTACTCCATTTTTCCATGATAAGTAAATAGTGGTCGCTTCCGATCTCAGGTCCTCTTTTTACCCTAACATCCAAAATTTCATTCCAAATAGCGAGACTCTACAGATTAGAAGAAATAATGGAATTGCTGGAAGGATTTCTTGGTACAAGACAAGGCGAGGTAAACGGTTATTACGATTCGGAACATGGAATGTGATAGCGATTAGTGGTAAGGAGGAAGAACTGATTGATGAAATGAAGAAGGTTAAAGTAGATTTCCTTGGGGTGACTGAAACAAAAAAGAAGGGCAGAGCCTCTATATGTCTCAAAGAAGATTATGTGTTTATATATTCCGGGGTGGCTGATAATGAGAGAGCAACAGGAGGAGTAGGGTGCATTTTTCATAAGGAAATGGCAACATGTATCAAGGATTGGAAATTGATAGACGAAAGAATAATGGTGGTTGAGTGGGAGGAATTAGGAAAATCATACTCCCTATTTGTTGTATACGCGCCCACAGATTCTTCTAGTGCAGAAAGTAAAGAAAATTTTTATCAAAACTTATTTAAAGAAATAGATGAATGTAAAGGTTTCCGTATTGAATTGGGAGACCTAAATGGCAGAGTGGGAAACGACCAGAATGACTGGCTGGATGTAATGGGAATACACGGAGAAGTGTTTATTAACGATAACGGAGAGAGAATACTTCAGTACTGCGTAGCGAATGATATGATAGTCGGAAATACTAAATTTCCACACAAGGATATACATAAGTATACGCGCGAAGAGAGGAGCAGAAATGAAAAGTCAATAATAGACTATTTCGTAGTTAATAGCGCTATTTGGAATGAAATTTTGAATATATCTATCTAGCATCGGTGGTTCAGTGGTAGAATGCTCGCCTGCCATAGAAAGTTGAAACTTGATATTCCGTTTAGGTATCACCATGAGATCTGATAGTTCCTTATTTGACAAAATTCTTCAACCACTTTACTAGTTGGTTTTTTACTTTTTTGCGTTTTTCTCAAAAATGGCTCGGACGATTTTCTTTAAATATGTCAACTAAACATAAAAAGAGCTACAACTTTTATTTAAAACATTTTTCTAGAAAAATTCATTTAAGGGCACTTTTGGAGGAGGGGTGGGGTTAGGTTTTTCTCTAAAGTGCTATCATAGTAATTCTTTTCATACAATTCTATCATTCAAACCAAATTAATTAGAAACAAATAGATCCACAATTCCGAACTTCAAAAATTAGTAAACCGAAAGTGCGTTTTTTTTTTTGTTATATTCTCTTAATATTGTAAGAGAATGTATTAAGATCGTGTCAAGTAAGAGAATCGTGTCAAAATTTCGAATATTGTTTTGAAAAAAATATAATATGGTATGGAGTCCCAGAATATTACAAACAAAAAGGCTTTCAGCTAATGACTCTGTGTGTGGGTAGATTACATAAAGATTAATTACTTTTATTTTATTAATTTTTGGAAGTAGATTTCTAAGTAGTGAAGAGCAAAGTCTAGAATTGAATTAAAATCGCCTTTTGACAAGCCTTGGCCCTTCACGAGCTGTTACATTAAAAATTTATTTCTTTTTCTTTTATCGCTAAAGGAGCTGTTAAGTTAAAGGCTTCCTTCTAAAAACGCCTCTTCGGTACAGTGTATCTTTTTTACAACTTACAACCATTGTATATGGTACTGAGATTCATTCAGCGTTGCTAGAATTCCAACTTTAAAAAAAAATCAATTAAACAGAAGTATGACTTTACGAAACTTGTCTTAGTTTTTCAGAATTTTCTTGAATACGGCTACAATTACATTTTTTTAAATTTTTGTGTTCTTTAGTCACCTATTGCACACATATATACAAAACTATCACTTTTATTTGCATCACATTTCTCTAGAAAATAATTAATTTAAGAAGTTTCTGTGGAATTAAGCTTAGTAAGTTTTTCTGCGGGTTGTTTGGTTTTCGCTGAAAAAGGACTTACGAAATTTCCTTTGTTTAGTACGCCCCGAACAATAAACTATCTTAGTTTTTAGAGTGTTGACGATAAGTCCATTTAAATTACAAACTGTTCCAAAATAACTAACTTTTCATTAAGATCAGGTATTGAACTGGCAAAAATAACAATATCGTCGGCATAGGTAATAAAGAATTTTATTACTTTCATCTATGATGAGAGGGGCTGCATCTCTGGCAATTAAAAAAAAAAATTAAATCGGATGTAAAAATATTGAAAAGTAGTGGGGAAAGAGGCTCCCCTTGTAAAACACCAGTGTTTACATGAGTATATCGTCCGTACAATATGAATATGTAGAAACAACCCGCACTTTATAAAGGCATTTTAACATATTAATTATCATTAAACCCACACCTAATTTTAATAATTTTGACCAAAGCAGATTGTGTAGAATGGAATCAAACGCCTTAGTAAAGTCGATAAACAAAGCAAAGAAAGGAGTGCCTTTATTCAGTTTAATATTAATCAGTGACGAAATTCAAAACAAATTATCCTGTCTACGTGACCTAAATCCCGATTGTTCTTCAGGCAATTTGCAAAAGCTTGGCATTTTCTGCCCAATTCGTAAGCCTATATAATAAAATATATGTAAACAATTTGGGCAAGCTACTCAATAGAGAAATTCCCCTATAATTAGAAGGGTTGGAACGATCACCTTTTTTGTGAAGCATCTTCAAATATCTCCTCTTTTAGTTGATTTAGATAACCAATACGCGCATTAAGATCACCGCCGATAATAATGGGGAAGTCATTATATTCGGTAGTTAGCTTTTCCAAGACTTCAGCTAAAGTCTCAATATAATTATTATCAAAAATTCTCACTGGTCTCCAGTAAATAAGATACAATACTTAAAGTAACTACATGTAATTAACTTTAAGAAAAAAAAAAACTGTCTTGATATATTATGCAAACAAAGTTAAAATGTGGCGGTTGGGTCCGCAGTGCTGGAAAGCATCAGAGGTATTTTCCTTGATAGCCTGCTTCATTTTGTGGTCATCGACCGGTTTCGGGCGTTCGCCCATCTTCAGGATGCGTTTTTTTCAGACAGTAAAAATAACAGTACTTGCACAACACAGACTTGCACAAAGCAAATTCAGTTTACACACTGACACCATGATGACTGGAGGATGTTATCAGTGACTGGAGTCAGTGTGTAAACTGAATTTGCTCTGTGCAAGTCTGTGTTGTCACACTGTCTGGAAAAAAACGCATCCTGAAGATGGGCGAACGCCCGAAACCGGTCGATGACCACAAAATGAAGCAGGCTACCACGGAAAATGTCTCTAATAACTTTTTCCATTTCTTGACTTTAACGAAAATCATTGGAGGCATTTTTATTTATTTTTATAAAATCGCGAAAAAAAAGTGCTATGGAAATATGGTACTTCCGGATATAATCGATTTTCTCTAAACTTGGAATATATGCAAAACATGTAATTATTCTCAATATAAGTTTCAGGTGGGGAATGAATAATCTACTGAAATGACACATTTTAGGTAGTGTTCTAAATTCCAGTTCCGTCAGTAGCTTCCATAAATAAATTTTCTCTGAAGATAATTTAAACATAAGTGATCGAGTATAAGTTTTAGTAAGTACAAGATTTCAAAGTTTTTGAAGTTAATTTTTTAGAAAAAAACGCAAAGCTGAAGAAATTAAGCAGATTAGCATATAAATTGATGATCTTCATCAAAAACGATAATATCTTTTTGAAATTATGCTACCACATTCAGACAGATAGAGAGAGACAGACATATAGACTGACGGGCAGAAACCACACACACGCCCATACACCAACGAACATGCAGATGAACTAAGAGGCTAATTTTTTAAAACCAGTTTTTTGTGCTGAGAACAAATCAAAACTTTTTTTGTTTTGTTTTGCGAAATCTCAAAATCTAATATTTGTCTTATGAGTGTAACAATGTTTCCTGTTACACAGTAAAAAAATTACTACATAATTGTATTTTGTTCTCGACTTAAACTACCAATAACCACTGAGCTCATCTATAAGGATAAATGCTGGGAAATTGTCCAAGACTGGAATCCTGACCGACATAAGTCCCAGAACACGCAGGCTTGTAACCATTTATCTCTCTGATAAATTATTATTCTTTAGTGGGGAAGGAGCAAGCCGTGCGCTATCCAAATCCCTTCTGGGCCCTTATACCTAAGAAATTTAACAAGCCGGGTCTAGAACAAAATTTCAGATCCTGGTCCAATCCACAGACGATGCACAATATCATAACTCTAAGAGGAATTAGTCTAAGCTCAAGCCTAAAGGATCTGAATCAAATTTTCTCACAACAAGCAATCTGTCATAGGATGTTTCGTCCTCTGACTGGCAAATCCTACAAAAAGGGTCTGGCATGAGCCTCTTTTACAAAGAGGTATCTCTCCTTAAACCTCAATGCCCAATAAGGGATCCAATCAGATGTCTGGAAAAAGTCCGTAAAGACAAAGCAACAGCTCACTAATAGTCTGTCCAGAACCCCAATGAGCGTCTTAAACTGCCAGAAACCTATTTAGCTCATCTATAAGGATAAATGCTGGGAAATTGTCCAAGAATGGAAACCTGACCCACATGACTCCAAGAACACGCAGGCTTGTTACCAAGAGGGGAGTGGGACCCCTAGTTTGGCTAACCCATCTATTTCCTCTATTGCCAAAATATCCATATGATCTGGTACCAGTCTACAAATATATCCTTGAAGAAAAAAAACTCTTCCAGTTTTCTAGAAATTCTAGTACAAACTTGGAAGTGAAGAACAGTACCTTCAACGAACGCTGACTATCCAAGGAGATACAACTTCTTTTAAGTTGGTTTATATACTCCCACACCGAAATCTACAAAGAACAACATAAACCTCAGCCTGGAAAACAGTGTTCCATTCATCAAGAGATACTGTCCATTCACCAATTGATCTCCTATCTCAAAATAGACCGTACTCCAGACTTACCATCCATCTGTCTAATTACTAGCCTAATTATTTCATCAGGCGAACCCAGCGATAATTGATAAAAAATTCGATAAAATTACTAAAAAATTACACCATAATTTTACAGATTTTTTTCATACAGATTAATAAAAAACTGACAAAAAAACAACGATATTTAACTAATGAAAAAACAACTTTCTATATGGAGCACATTAGAATGACTGTACTGCTTGAAAGCTCAGGCAAAACTCCTACTGCAATTAAGAAGATGTAACTTTGAAAAATTTTTATATTAACTATATCTTTAGGATAAGGATATGAAAGGGATTGGTGAAAAAGAAATGAGGCAAACGTGTTATTCAAAGCATATGTATAGAAACCTATTGAATTCAGTTATAGAAAACTCATGTATTAATTTAGAATCCTGCATATTTTTCATTAGTTAACATTTTCCGGTAATTATGAGGAAAGCAACCTTTATTTGTTAAGTGTGGCCAACATAATATCCTTAAAATGTAATCACAATAAACTAAATCTTATCCTCTTCCAACCTACAATTACAATCCCCTTATACGTAATATAAACTCATTCATTTAGTCAAGAACTCCAGGTAATTTTTATTTACAGGGCTTGATTACCTATAGGCACGCTTATTTACAGTTGATATGGTGCCTCTGGATTCAGGAGGGTATGATGGACCCATATTTTATTTTGCTTTCCCTCATTGACTCTTCAAACAATACACTTCCACAATTTATCCTTTATTAGACTATTTGATTGCCAGACCTTTAATGGCAGCGATTATTCATAATTAGCACTATGAAAGTCTAATGATTAAACCTGACTTTTTTTTTTTGGTATAATTTAATTCACTGCGTGTAAATACGAAATTATAAATGTATTCAGCTATAAACGTAAGCAAAAATTGAACAGAATTTTAATAAGTATAATTTTATCAACGAGTGATTTTGAACAATAAGCAAACATTATAAAAATATTTAAAACAAATTGCAGCGTTTCAGACACAAAACAAGTAAAAAACAAAAAAAAAAAAAGGATTTCCAACTGTGATAGTGTTGTAGAAGTGCCTTCAAATATATAGAAGTGCCTTCGAATATATAGACCCACAAACGAAAGGTAATATTTCAGCCAAGTTGGAAGTATTCCCCCGGCCTTGACTCTCTGAAATGTAAATAGCAACAATCCCCTTTCGCTTTCGGCTATATTTTGATATATGGCTATTTATTTGTTTGAGATATGATTTGCTACATAGTGTATTTTAGTTTTATGTTTTGCTCACTTTTATAAATGTGTTTTTCTTATCATAGACTAATGCTTGATGAGGGAATACCCCCAGAAAATCGACTATAATTTAGAGAATTTTCATAAAATGTAAATAAATATATAATATATAAAATTATAGTGAATGTTAATTTCAGGAAAGATGAAATATTGCTGAATAAAATTAAAAATATAAATTCAAATATTACATGAATTAAGCTTTTTAATCAAATTGAGAAAAATTTGAAATCCTTTTATTTTAGCTAGACTAGAAAGGTTCTCAAGGCAACCATTAATAATTCTCCGGAAATTTCAATTTATTTTGATAGATATAAATTGAAATCTTGTATTCTGTGCCTAACAAATTTGCGGAAAAAAATCTGGTCTGAAACACTCACAGGAATTTTTCTTACTGCGAAATGGCAAATTTTCTTCACACTTACAATGCTTAATACCGTTTAAGACCATCGGCATTTTCTATGGAGAAAATCACAAAAAAAAACTGGAAAACCTATTCTCAGTAAAGTCGCACTTCCGCTCAAACGATTTTTTTCAAATTCGAGATTTTGACAATAAATTTAATTCTAATTAATATCAGTTAGATGGAAACCTTTAGAGGAAACCATAACCCTCTCCCTCCCGCAAAAGTGTCCTTAAATGAATTTTCCTGGAGAAAGAGATTCAACTACACAATAAAAGTTGTAGGTCTTTGTATGTTTAGTTGATGTGGCAAGTTTAAAGAAATTCGTTTAAGCCGTTTTAGAGAAAATAGCAGAAAAATGAAAACAACTTTGTGTAAACTGATATTTCCAGTCGTCCGATTTTCTGCAAACTCAGAATTTCGACAACATATTTAATTCTAATTAATATTATTTAGATGATAGAATTGTATAATAACTGAAACAGCATTTTAGAGGAAACCGTAACCCCGCCCCAACCCCAAAAGTGCCCTTAAATGAATTTTCCCGGAAAAATGTTTCACATAAAAGTTGTAGCTCTTTGTGTGTGTAGTTGATATATAACACGTTGATATAAAGAAAATCACAAAAAACTCAGTAATGTGACACTTCCGGTTGAAGGGATTTTGCCCAAAATCTTCGTGTCTGATACGGGTGGTAGTATCTAAACGGAATACTAAGTTTGAGCTTCCTGCAACTTTTCGTTTTTAAGATATTCTTTTCACACACATCCACACACACTCGTAGAGACCATTTTCTAAAAACCACTTTCTTTGAACACACGGGACATCAAAACGTGTATTTCCGGTGTAAACTCAATTTCGAAAATCTGGCACGATAGCAACTCTGTTAGTGAAACTAAAAAATAGAAGAAAGTTTTCTACTGATGATGTTTTAAATTCCTCACATTGAATAATTATTCACTTTCATACATCGCTATGTCCGAAAGACGTAAAACTGCATGAAAAGCAAGTAATAACTAGTATTAGAAAATTTTGGTAGGTTACTATTTACAGTTACAGAAATAAATGAAGGATATGGGGACGTTTTGATTTAAAAAAAAAAAATGAAAAGTATCCAGTTAAATATAATTGTTAATTCATTCCAATTCATTAACAAATTATTCATTACCAAATTGTCACTGATTCGCGGACATTTAAGTATCTTTCTTCAAAGGATTTTAATGGTTATTATCAGGGTAGGGAAGGGATTAGCTCAGTGGTAGCGCGCTGGACTAGTAACGCGGAGATCACGGGTTCGAATCCAGTCGTGCTACCCTTAGATTTTCTCTTCCTAGGAGCCCCTACAGCTCACTGTCCGGTGATGGACAGTGTTGTCTGTAACGGGAGAACACTGTCCGGAGGTCGGCAGTGCACTGAGAAGGCTCCGGGCGCAAATGACCACAGATGTTAAGACGCCTTAAATTTAAAAAAAAAAAAAAAAAAAAAAAAAAAAAAAAAAAATTATCAGGGTAATGAATTTAGTGTTTGAGCTACCCTAATATTACATACCATTACCAGCAGTTATGAGCGCAAGCTCAGGAACTTCCCTTTGTTTGAAAAAAAAAGAAGTTAATAGTGTAAACATTTAAAATTGGTAGGCCCGATTAAATTTGCAACCCAAAAACCCTTTGGCCTCTCATGGCGTGATGAAATCCAAGCAGAATACCCAGTAGGGACGCGCATTGCTATTTTCCTTTTTGTGAGATATGCTAAGTTTTCACGTGACTTTTACTCACTCGATATGGCAACAAAATGACCGTTATTAATGCAATTAACATTTTAAATATTCGATTTTTTTTTTATCCAATAATAACTATTAGAAAAAAATATATACAAGTTATACGAATAGTAAACTTAAGAACTGTGCTGTTAATGAAAAGGAAAAAGTTACCTTTATAGCTATGGTTTATGTTTAACAATATTTAATTGTGTTCATTGAAATTAAATTTATTGCTGAAATAATTTAATAATCTGTTGGGAAATAATGGAGAATGCTTTATATGAGAACAAAGGGTATCTGAATATATAACAGCAACATGTATACCTATAATTTACTGTTTGTTCTTAGAGAGTGCCTTGTCTCCTCCCCTTGATATGGTGGCTGGTAATGTTTTTAATATTAATGAAAAAGAATAGAAACTGAATATAAACTTTATTGTAACTGTCTACATATAATTATTGTCACACTCAGAGTGGTTTGTGGAACAGAGGAGATTGCACCTAATTTGAAATTGATTACACCGTATTGATGTTTGTAGACCGCCAACAAACATCTCTCTCAATTCCAAGCTTACTGAAATTGAATTTAGAAGTAAACTTAACAATGTAGCCCTTTTAGAATCCTTTATCATCAATTTAAAAAGAAGAAGAAAAGTTTCACATAATAACTTATGGAACCATGGCTGATGGAACCATGAAGAAATTCTTTGGAGAATTGTTTCTAAGAAACTAAAAAAAAATATTCAGTATAATCGCAAATTTTTGATCGCAATCGATTTGTTTTCAGATTCGGATTTGTAGCAATACATTTTATGGTTATTAATAATTAATAGACGGAAAAAGCTTAAAGCAAGTTGCATCACATTCCCGAGCCCCTCAACATTCTGGATAACATTTCCATTAAGAATTATATACCTATTTTATACATATATCAAGTTCATTGAAAATCATGGAATGATTGATTTTTCAAAGCAAATTGCAGAAAAATTAGAAAAAAAAATACATAATTTCTCTGGCAAAAACAGAATTCCCATTTTGATTGAAACTTTTCTGTCGTATTCCTGGCGATAATTATTAAAGGAATATAAAGTTTGAACTTTCTGTGATTTTTCGTAAAATAATCCAAGAAGCTCAAACTCCATTTAGGTGACACTGTGATTTCTTAGCAAAAATTAATATCACTGTGGTTTATTAATATTATTCTGGAGGAAATTATGATATTTATAGTTAATAAATAGAAAAAAAATTAAAGATTAATCTAGAAATTTTAATACTTTTTATTGTTTCACCAAAAATTGCATTGTGGAAAACAGATATCTAGTGAAAATTCTAACTTCAAAAAAAAATTGGGCAAACAGAAAATATTACATACTTTTACAATTTTATTTGTATTAACAAATTCGAAAAAATGTTAGTGTTATAAACAAATCAGATTGTAATTTTGTTTCATAACTACAAAAAAAAAAAAAAAAAAATCTGGTGTGAAACACTCACACAATTTTCTCTTACTCCAGTTTTCAAAATTATGATTAACAATTTTCTTTTAGTTACTATACCAAATTTAATGAAATTCGTCGGTGGTTTTTTTATCTGGAAAAATCGTGAAAAACTGACAAAAAGAAATGTTCAGTAAAAATGCACTTCCGGTTTACTAATTTTCTTGAAACTCAGAAATTTGGCAATCTATTTATTTCTGATTAATTTTGTTTAGATGGTAGAATTGTAATAATCAACTGGCTGTTTAGAGGAAAACATAACCCCCACCCATTCCCCAAAATCTCCTTAAATGACTTTACCAAGAGAAATGTTATAGCCATGTTAAAATCTTCCTAGCTCATAAGAAGTCAGTGACTAGATAATAAACTTTACACAGCATACATTTAAATAATTAAATGCCTAAAATATACAAAACTAAATGCTGAGAATAGAAATTAGAATTATAATGAGCGGGGATTTAATGCGGGCAGTTTAGCAGCCATCCCCAGTAGCGCTAGTGGGAGTTATAGCAAATTATCACAGCAATAATTAATCTGAATTGCTAGGTAACCTAGCTGATTATTAGGATGACTAGCCGCAGGGTTCTGGATGTTAGATTAAGGTCATAGAGAATATATGTAATAATGGCATATTACCACAACCACCCTTCTTATTACTAAATAAAGTCACCTACTGTTCATTTGCTATGCTATATTATTGTAAGTTACATATAAACAGGTTCCATGATAAGAGGTCAATAAATTGAGGACGTGCTATTGAAGTAATTTGGAATCTCTATAATTACTTCATCTTGATTACGTCAACTCGGTCACGTACTGCAATAGCCTCGGGAAACGATCTTATTTCTCTTAAAAATCGATTAACTCTATTGTGCGAATAGGAAATGTGCTCCGATATTCTGCAAAACTGACTGCCTATAATTTCCTTTACAAAAAAAAAACCTTACCATAATGAATATCAGGGCACTCTTTATTTTATTTTGTTTAAAAAAGAAGACATTACCACTTTATTTTATAATTGAGTAAATCAACAGGAAATCAATGTAAACAAGTGAAAACAAAAGACTGCCAGTAATTGTTAATTATCAGTGAAAACACATGATATTAAGTGAAACAAAAATACTTTTATTTATAATTATTACTTTTCATTACAGCTACAGAATATCATTTTGACAAGAATTTGTGAAAATAAACTTGTCAAATTTGTATTACATTTGAGCTGTTTACCTTTCTAAGCTTTAGTTCAGTTAGGAAATATTTTTGGGTATGTTTTATAAATATTGTCAACTCCAAAAGACGTCAATAATATTGTGTTCTCAATCTATAAGCGGCCTCTACACGGTCAATAATATTGTCAATATCAGTATTGACAATATAACCATCAATACTCGTGCTAACCAATCACAAACTTCGTTACTGCAATAATATTGATCGTATAAGGTAATGAAGTATTGTGATTGGTTAGCACGAGTATTGATGGTTATATTGTCAATACTGATATTGACAATATTATTGACCGTGTAGAGGCCGCTGTAATAGATCTTACCATGTAATATATATTTATATTATACACTAAAAATTATTCAATACTGTTGAACTTAATATGCGCGAATGTATACCGAAAATATTTCAAACAGCTCTGATATTTCTTATATATCTCACAATTGGCCATTATCGTTTGGTGAATGTAGGATCATTATCAGCTATTCCGGAAGATTTATATTGAAGCCATTAAACGATAAGTATTGTTGATCATATCAAGAGATTCGATCTATTATCTTAAAATAAAATAATATATAAACGAAAACTAAAAAATATATTTAATATTGTTATATCCTTGTTATGTTATTCACTAAGCAAACCATAAGTGAAGATGATCGACATCAGATCGCCTATTTGCATATTAGCAGGAAAAATCCAAGAACTATTTCTCTAAGTTGATTTGAGGAAACCTCTAGTGTAACAACAGTTCTCCGCCCGGCCACCAGGTTTGCACCAAGTGGACCTTTCACTAGGGAGGCACACCCCCACTACACTAGGACTCTCCTACTCCACTACAGAGGGGAGAACTTTCACCGGCTAGACCCGCCTACTGGACACCATCCCTACCACCTCAGAATCGTATATAAGGGGCCATCCACGACCAGAATAATCAGAGAGAGAGAGTACTCAGCGATTAGAAACTCTTCTAATAGTTTTGGCGCTAGCTAGGCAGGCCCTTAACTAACTTCTCAGAGCATCTGCGCTAGGCAAGAGAGCCAGGCCGTTTACTCATCCAGCGATCACCGTTTCAAGACATCTGCGCTAGGCAGGAGAGCCAGGCCGTTTGTTCGTACAACGATCACCGATAAGTAGTGTGCGCTAGGCAAGAGGGCCAGGCCACTCTACTCGACGAGCGACGATTGACAATCTGTGTCACTCCCTGAGCGAACAGATTGGTCATAGCAACCATTTACTGTATATGCTTTTCAGAATATATGTAACATTTTACTAAGTGTGCTTTGACATTTACTGGGTGTATTTTATTTGCAGAATCACGAATCCTAGTTCCCCACACCCCCCGGGATATTTATTCTGGGAGTGTGTTATAAAAGAAATGGCGCCCAAACGTGCAGCACGAGCTCTAGAACGACCATCGACGGAGCGACAGCCCAGCCCCGAATTAGGAGACATAAGCATGCAGCTCACCCCAGAGATGTTGCAGCAGCTGATACGAGGCATCAATCAAGACAGGCAGACCCAGCAGTCTGGCCTAATGATTGGGTGTACCGCACGCTACGGAGGAAAACCAGGAGAGGACCTGGATGTCTTCATCTCCGCAGCAGAGACGTACAAGGAAGCAGCCCGAGTGAGTGACAACCACGCATTAGCCGCACTGCCCATGCTACTCACAGACGTTGCAGGAACTTGGTGGCTCGGAGAGAAGGAAACCACCACAACATGGCCTGACGCCATACAGCAGCTGAGGCGAACTTTTGGACCTAGGAAGTCCAACGATCAGCTGTACCGAGAGTTTTTCAACACGCCGCAGGACAACAAGACCAGCACGGACCAGTTTGTCTGCAGCAAGCGAGCAATACTTGCTCAAATCACCCCGGCTCTGGACATCCATGTTCAGCTGGACATGACCTATGCGGTACTCCATCCCAGGTTAAGAACCCGCATCAGGAGGGAAACTGTCGATACCTTCTGGGCACTCGTGCAAGAGGCCAGACGTATCGAGCAGTATGAGGACCCAGCACCAGCAGCAAAGAAGCCAAACGAGAGGACAGGTGGCACTACCAGGTGTGACTACTGTGGCATCAGAGGCCACTATCAGAAGGACTGCAGGAAGGCAAAGGCAGCCCACCCGCACAAGCAGCAGCCTACAGCACAGGCGGCCTACAGTTGTTTTGGTTGCAACAGACCGGGAGTATACAGGAGGAACTGCCCGGACTGCAACCAAACGAAGACGCAGCAAGAAAGAACAGGCTCTTTCTGTGCTGCCCACATACAGATCCGCACCCGGCAGAGGCCAGCACTCAGCTTTGCCGTGTGGAACCTAGAGGGCACTGGCTTTGTAGACACAGGAGCCAAGACCAGTATAGGCAGCCACCAGCTGCAGACCCTGCTAGAAGAACGAGGACATCCCCTCACCCTAACAACTGCTACAGTGACGCTAGCAGACGGAGAAAAAACAACGCAGCAGGTTGCACAGACGCAACTGCCAGTCAAACTGAAGGGAAGGACAATCCCGACCAGTTTCACATTCTTCCCGGGAGCCCGGAACACCCAGACGTTGCTCGGAATAGACTTCATTGAGGACGCTGGACTTATATTGGATTTTGGAGAACACAGGTGGAGGTTTCATGACACTCTACCCATTCACCAGAAAGGACAAGCCAGCACCACCACAGTTACAGATGGACACTGTGACTATGACACCGCAGCCAGCACTACTCAGCCCACTGCCGCTGACTCCAGTAAAAGGAGACACACAAGTTCATAGGGAAACCCAGAACACGGTTGTGAAGGTACCACAACCCACATCAGTAAGAATACAGATGGACACTGTGACTATGACACCGCAGCCAGCACTACTCAGCCCACTGCCGCTGACTCCAGTGAAAGGAGACACACGAGTTTATAGAGAAACTCAGAACACGGTTGTGAAGGTACCACAACCCACATCAGAAAGGATCAGCCCACCGCCGCTGACTCCAGGAGCAGAAGACACACGAGTTTATGGAACAACTCAGGAAGCGATTGTGCAGACGCCACAATTCAGGACAACCATGGTCAGCCCGCTACCACCCACACCAACAAGAACGCTAGTAGAGATGGAAGCTACCGAAGAGGCCATACTCGGAGGCTATGGACCCTCACCACCGGTACAACAGGACACCACCAGGGGTAGGTGGATAATACACCGTTGCGAGCCCACCGAAAGGACTCACCACACGCCCACCAGGCATAGCCATCTAGACTTCCATAGGGTATGGGCGGATGACACCCTATGGCCATCGGAGGAGCAACTCCAGCTTTTCACCATAGACGTGGAGCTTAGAAAAGACGAAGGCACCCGGCTCACCCGAGCACAACAGGAGCAGGCTAATGAGATACTTGCTGCTCACGAGGACGTGTTTGGAATTCCTACAGAGCCTACGCCACACGCAGAACACAGGATAGACACCGGAGAGGCATCACCTATAGCAGCACCGCCATACCGGCTATCACCTAGCAGACGTCACATCTTGGAACAGGAGATTTCCCAGATGCTGGACGGACGGATCATCGAGCCCTGCGACAGTGAATGGACCTCACCTGTCGTCATGGTGCCCAAGAAGGACAACACGTACAGGCTATGCATTGACTACAGGAAGTTGAATGCAGTCACTAAAGCAGATCATTATCCACTGCCACGGATAGATGACATCTTGCACACTGCTAAAGGGACGCAGTATATGAGCACGCTAGACCTCAGAGCAGGGTACTGGCAGATCAAGGTGAAACTAGAGGATCGAGATAAAACCTGTTTCATCACACCTTTTGGAACCTACCGGTTTAACAGAATGCCATTCGGCTTACGCAACGCACCAGCCACCTTTCAGAGACTTATGGACAAGTTTCGAACTGGACTCAGCCACGTCACACTGCTAGTCTACCTAGACGACCTAATAGTGCTCTCACCAGGCTACGAGGAGCATCTATCAGACCTACAAGAGGTATTTCAGCATCTAGAGAAGTACAAGCTGAAGGCCAACCGGCCCAAATGCTACTTCTGCTGCGAACGAATCAAGTACCTAGGCCACGTGATTACGCCTAGAGGATTCACCCCCGATCCAGAGAAGATCGAAGCTATACTCAAGAGACCCGCACCGAGGAACGTAAAGGAACTTAAGAGTTTCCTTCAGACCTGCTCGTGGTACCGACGATTCATCCCAGACTTTGCCAAGATCGCTCGACCGATGACCTTGCTCACCAGGAAAGCCGCCACATGGACATGGACCACCGACCAAGCAGATGGATTTGACCAGCTAAAGAAACTACTGACGTCAGCACCCATCCTCCAGCCTGCCGATGAGACTCGCCCCTTCACTATCAAAACCGACGCTAGTGCTTATGCTATTGGAGCAGTCTTAGTCCAGGGGGAGAAAGAAGAAGAACATCCCGTGGAGTACGCCAGCCGCCTGCTTACAGCGCCTGAAAGAAACTACACGACGACCGAACGAGAAGCACTCGCCTTAGTATGGGCAGTCTTCAAGTTCAGAGGATATATCGAGGCCAGCCCCACGTTGATAGTCACAGACCACCAACCACTACAGTGGCTGATGACCCTGAAATCACCTACAGGCCGACTCGCCCGTTGGGCCCTGCAATTACAACCCTACGTATTTCAGATCAAATACACACCCGGAAGGAGCAACGCAGTGGCCGACACGTTATCAAGGCCCCCTGAAGAAGAGAATTACGCAGTCTGTACCCTCACTATAGACATGCCGAGGAGAAGCGCTACGGAGATCCGGGAAGAACAGTCCAAGGATCCCGAGCTGAAGAAAATACTAGACGCCTTCACCGATCCAGAGCAAGATGGTGAAGCAGCTAGATGGTCCGCCAGAGGTTATCTAATATCGAATGGTTGCCTTTACAGATACGCCACCGACGAGGAGGTGGACAACGCACAGCTAGCTGTTCCAGTACACGAACGAGTAGCTATACTAAAGGAGTACCACGATGCGCCCACAGCAGGACATAACGGTATTCACAAGACCTACCAGAGGATAATTCAGCATTATTACTGGCCAGGAATGCGACACAGCATTGAAGAGTATATACGAGCTTGCACGACATGCCAGAGGTACAAGGCATCCAACTTGAAGCCCGCAGGACTACTCAGGACCCCACCAATGAACCAGCGATTCGAAGTCATCGCCGTAGACTTATTCGGTCCCTTACCCGAATCAGTCGAAAGGTACAAGTGGATATTAGTCATCGAGGACACAGCATCCCGATGGATAGAGCTTTTTCCCTTACAAGAAGCTACGGCACAGCGCTGCGGAGAACTACTACTAAACGAGTTCTTCTTACGATACGGAATACCAAGGAAGATGATCAGCGACAATGGAACGCAGTTCATCAGTCACGTGATGCAGTACATCACCTTCTGTTTAGGCATTACACAAGCCTTTACACCAGTCTACCACCCGGCAGCGAACCCCGTGGAGAGACGAAACCGAGAACTGAAGACGCAGTTAGCTATCCTCGTAGGAGAAGACCACAGCGATTGGCCAAGGAGACTGCCCGCTATCAGATTCGCTCTCAACACCGCTGAATGCCAGGCTACCAAGATGACGCCTGCATACTTAACGTTTGGAAGAGAATTACGGACCCCCGCAGAGATCCAACATGACTTAAGAGAAGTCATCTCTTCAGAGAATTTCATCGCCGAAATCACGCCAGCCCTCTCGCGCATGGCAGACACCTACTATAGAGCCCGAGACAACCATGAAACGGCTCAGGACCGGCAGAAGAAATACGCAGACCAACGAGCACGTCCCGGACCCCAGTACGCGCCCGGAGACCGCGTGTGGATCACTACCCACACACAGAGCAGTAAGACGAAAGGACGAACAGCCAAGTTCGCTCCACGAAGGGACGGACCCTACGTCATTCTACACGCACAGGGACCCGTCAGCTATGAAGTAGCAGCCGAAGACAACCCGACGATACCACTGGGCAAATACCACGTGTCAAGCCTGACGCCCTGCACCGCAGACGCCCAGGAGAAGCCAATCCGAAGGTTAAGGAAGAGAGGCCGACCACGCCATTGATGTGAGCTCAGCCATTGCAAGCAACACCTGAGCTCAAGGGGGAGGATGTAACAACAGTTCTCCGCCCGGCCACCAGGTTTGCACCAAGTGGACCTTTCACTAGGGAGGCACACCCCCACTACACTAGGACTCTCCTACTCCACTACAGAGGGGAGAACTTTCACCGGCTAGACCCGCCTACTGGACACCATCCCTACCACCTCAGAATCGTATATAAGGGGCCATCCACGACCAGAATAATCAGAGAGAAGTACTCAGCGATTAGAAACTCTTCTAATAGTTTTGGCGCTAGCTAGGCAGGCCCTTAACTAACTTCTCAGAGCATCTGCGCTAGGCAAGAGAGCCAGGCCGTTTACTCATCCAGCGATCACCGTTTCAAGACATCTGCGCTAGGCAGGAGAGCCAAGCCGTTTGTTCGTACAACCATCACCGATAAGTAGTGTGCGCTAGGCAAGAGGGCCAGGCCACTCTACCCGACGAGCGACGATTGACAATCTGTGTCACTCCCTGAGCGAACAGATTGGTCATAGCAACCATTTACTGTATATGCTTTTCAGAATATATGTAACATTTTACTAAGTGTGCTTTGACATTTACTGGGTGTATTTTTATTTGCAGAATCACGAATCCTAGTTCCCCACACCCCCCGGGATATTTATTCTGGGAGTGTGTTATACTAGCTGTTTAAGACGAATTGTTGGCCTTCAACTTTGACACTGTAGCCAATACTTATACTCTAATCGTACACGAGCCTATGTGCGACATCACTCTGTGAGTGGAGGGTCAGTAGGACATAAGCGACAAATACTTCTTCTGGAGTGCAGATTTATTTTGAACCGGGGCAGAAGATACCTGTTCTGAACTAAGAAACAGAAAATTTCTGAACTAAGAAACATTTCTACATAAAAAGTATGTATTACGAATCTTTTTCTAGAAATAGTTTCAGATTATTAAAGTTTAGATCAGGGGGTGAAATTGTTCGCGTCCGAAATAGTTCTCACATATCCGCTGGATGTCCAACTAAACGAATATCAGTTACCAGGGCAACCTTTTTATACTAGCCGTGCAACATAGAATGGCTGAGTAGCCGAAGTCATGGCGTACAAAAAAAAGATGTTTAGATCATGCATGACTACCATAAACAATGTAATAAATTTTTTTACCAAAACCATTCAATTTCTCGGCCAATTCATATTTAACTGCAATCTAGGAAAACTGAATTGTAACATTTTAAACTTTTATTCTATACTTGGAGTTTGTGTTTATTGTAGTGAATAAATATTTAAACAGAGAGCCTTTTTTTTAAACCTTTATTTGTTCAAATATTTTCATATTTTATTTCCTCATTTGGTTTGTTTATACCGTAGCAACTGAAAACTTCAAAGGTTCAGTAAATTGATGTTAAACACTCATAAAATTTTTTCCAAGAAATTCATATTTAATTAAAGAACATTTCCTAGACCTAGAGTTTTTAGTATTCATTAAATTAATTTTATGTATGTAGCGCAGTCTTCAAAATATTGAAAGAGTACTATAAAGATGGAAAACTACGCATGAGCTAATTCAATCAAAATCTAGTTTCTTGCCATTATATATTAGAGTTCGATAAACTACAGACTACGTAACTATGTAAATTGGAGTAAGATTGATGAAAGTTGGTGAAGAATGTAGAATGATTGCGGTGGTTGACGTGATTCGCTAGAACAGCGATGAGGTTAGTTACAACTCTTGATTGTTCTAACAGTAGATTAGCTCTGGTATGCTCTAGCTTAATGAAAACTCTGTGGCCTGTAAGAGTCTTGTGAGTGTTTCACATCAGATTTTTTTTTTTTTGAGAAAGTCTATCGTCACAGCATCCCAAAATCCACTCTAAAGTAGATTTTTTTTGGAGAAATAGTTCAAAAAATAGTTTTAGCTATTAATAATGTAGATGAAATACCAAGTTTGAAGAAATTTGTTGATGTTATTTTCTAGAAACTGAACAATTTATTCAAAAAAAGTGGTAATTGCAGTTATCCCATATTAACCAATATCTTCTTTGACTGTTGTTCTTGAATAATCTAAAGGAAATGTCAATTTAGACTAGAAGCGTCTCTAGCTCCTAAGGGAAATCTGGAAATGAGTACCTCCTCGTGAGGCTTTTGCAAGTTGCAAGCTCAACCTTAGAGAGTGAACATGTGAAGAGTTAACACCAAAGAAGAATAGCCTGTCAAGGACTCAAGAGCTTACCGTTACTTAAAGAGTTATTCAGACTGCTTGCAACAAGCAATCATCTATCTCACACCCCACTCTTACAGGCTACAGAGTTTTCATTAAGCTAGAGCATACCAGAGCTAATCTACTGTTAGAACAATCAAGAGTTGTAACTAACCTCATCGCTGTTCTAGCGACTCACATCAACCACCGCAATCATTCTACATTCTTGACCAACTTTCATCAATCTTCATTGTAGCTCGGACTCTTTATCTCAGTATACATTTCTCCTTTCAAGGTACAATATTATAATTTGTGTGTTGCAGTCAGGAGTTTTATGTCTTCACTTATATCCACCATCAAAAGTAATTATAAATCCGGCTATTATTACGTTACCATTTTTGAGATAAATGAGAATATAATCATCCCACTCATAGTTTCCAGTATTTATTTAGCGATTTGAATGGGAGGCGTGTGGTGAGCACGCCGCAGTTCCCACGCCGTCAGGTGAAATTTCACTGGCCTTCGCTACCTAGGGCGCTATTAACTGTAACTTCCCACTTTTTATCACGATGCTGGGTCAACACCGACGTTGTCCTCACACGAATCGAATCGAACCACGAAAGACGAATGCGGTAGCCACTAGACCAACGTGTGAGGACGGAACAAATTCCCAGTAAGTGTTAATCCATTGAGAGAAGTAAAGAAAAATTAATATATTGATGTAAAATTATTTAAACAATACGTCAAATTATAAAAAAATAAACACTGCATATAAAGCTCTCATAAATTGTAATTTTTCAAATAATTTTGTTTGTAACAATATTTGAATTTTCTATTTCTCAATCTGACTTTTTTATATTGTATTTTTTTTTATAATATTTTATGTAGCGATATAAAAACAAAAATCAACTTTTCACATTTCCATTCGCCATGTTTCTTTTCCACTATTTCTATAAAAAAAGTTTTTGTTATATTGTTTTGGGAAGTTTTTATTTTACTTTTACATTTAAAAGTTTTTTTTCGAAGGTAAATTAGTTTAAGTTACCATGGAGCCGTCTTCTCCTTTTTTTAAATTTATTTTACAAACAAGTGAACAAACTAAAATACTCAGATGCTTTCTGAATTCAATTTCTGTTGGCACAATCAATTATTATACAAAAGTGGTTATCACTTTCTGTGAGGACATATTTTAAAAACTGGATATGAATTTTTTATCACAGGAAAATATAGAATTCATGCTAGTATTGACGATATTTCCTGCCTACTTTTATTATTGAATAAAAATATCTGAACCGTAGAAATATCTGTGTGGGGAAATTAATGAGGTAGAGGCAACACTGCCAAGTTGAGAACAGTTGTGGTAGGTTTGTTTTTTTTAGAATAAAGTAAAAGTGTGTGTTTAGCATCTTTGTTGTTTTTTTTATAATATTTTCAGAATTGTGATTGTAATTAGAGTGGAATAGAAGTATTAGAGACCAAAAAATTTCCTTTTCATTTTATTTTATAGAGTTTGTCTTTTTGTGTATTTTTTGTTTTATTTCGATCGCACATTAAACAATCTGGTTTACTGTATTTTTAATAATTTTGTAATAAAAGAAACAAGTATGTTGCGTTCTTTGTTAATACTGAGAAAATAAGATAGAATTTGGAGATCAGAAATTTAAAAATCAGATCTTTATATGAATTTCTTTAAGAATCCAAAATATAAACAAGAATATAAATTATTGTTCGGGCAAGCCTTAGCTTCCGAGTGGATCTAAAGTACCGGAAGAAGGAAAAGGTCTAGCCTACAGATGTGCGTGTTAACTACGAATAACGGGAATCCAAACAAGCAATCTCGAAACGAAGCTCGCTGCGCCTCCGGCCGAACTAACATGAAGCTGAAGGTGAATGACTCTAGAGAGGACGTTAATCGCGATGTGTAGGCTTAATGCTTTTAAAGAGCAGTGCTACTACCACCAAGATCTGCACCAGCGACGGCTCCAGGCGGGCTCTCGCCCAGACCCTTCTGCGCTCATCGCCGCGACCCTCTTACTCGTCAAGACATAATAGTAGTATGAAACAAGCTATATAATTAACAACATCGCAATTTAAAAAACTACAACATTAATTAACACACAGCCTACTAACTACCTTTGTCATTGACGGCAGAGTATAGGCACGACGCTACAGCGCCATCCATTTTCAGGGCTAGTTGCTATATCCGATATCAATAACCCTAGCCTTTAGGGTGGAGATTGGACCATGGGTTAACTCCTCAACTCTTCAAAGAAAATACATATATTTATGTAACAAACAGAAGGCTGAAACATTGAAGGGAAGTGGCCTAGGTATAATACTAGTAAAACACTAGAGAAAGAATTATTAAGATAAAAATTTGATATAGCTCTCTCTAGGAAATTAGATGACGTAATTCCGAAATCTTAGGACTGAAGTTTATATAGTAGAATAATGAGGGAATTGTAATACATTCGGAACTAGGTTCATAATTAAAACAACCTAAAGTTTTCATAAGAAAAAACATTATTAGGCTATAAAGCGATAAATGAAAGAATATGTTGCATTCTCTATTTGCATAGAGATTAAATGCATATAAATCTTAATAAGCATCATTCCTCGACGGAAGATAAGGAGGAAAAAGAAAGAGACGGGTTTTAAAGAATTTTAGAAGATTACTCGATATGACGATTTGCCAAAGTAGGACTCAAATGTAGTGAGAATTTAATGCAAAAATAGTTAACGATTTGGCTTCGTTCACAACAATAGGAAGGCATAATAAGCATGATGGGTTAAATGAAAATTGGAAAAGTGTAATAGATTTTACGATATGCGCGGTAAGTAGTTACCTCACATAGAATTCATAAAGAGTAATGGAATTTATCAGATGGCTACGTGAAATCAGAGTAGATCCAATGTGCTAGTAGACCCATAAAACTAATGCCTATGAAGTCCGCAAGTAACGGAGTACACTAAGTTTAATGAAAGAGAAGGGATTAGCACAGTGGCAGCGCGCTGGACTAGCAACACGGAGTTCCCAGGTTCGAATCCAACATGCTGCTCTAGGGATTTTCTTTTCTTAGGAGTCTTTACAGCTTACTGTCCGGTGATGGGCAGAATTGTCTATAGCTAGAGAACACAGTTCGGAGGCGGGCAGTGCACTGAGAAGCAGATATTTCAGGTCGCACTGCATAACCCTTTAAAAATGAAAACAAAAAAACCTGTGACAAACCCCATTTTTTTGTGAGAACTTTTATCAAAAACAATTTATTTTAAAGGGGATCGATCTGTGGGACTTGGAATGTTCAGGAAATTTTTGCCATTTTTCAAAAAACACAGTAATTTAGTAAAAATTATAAAACTTGAAAAATATTTGTTAATATTGGCTGTGAAATTGCAGTAAGAGTAAGAATTTGTGTGAGTGTTTCGCACCAATGAATGGATTAGGTTTTTGTTGGTTAGTAGTTGGATGAGGTTTTTTTGAAAGATAAATCTGTAAGTTCCTCGTATTGGAGGTCACTAGGTCACCATCACAACTCTCATCGTTGGATATTTTCATTTCTACCGTTCATTGAAATTGTATTCGTGTGTACAGCCATTGTTATATGGATATTTGCTTCAATATTTAATAAACAAATAATAATGATCAAATATAATGAAATCCTGCATAAATGCATTATTATGAACAAATAAAAAAAGTATAACTCTCTAGTTTATCAGGTTTGTAAAAGAATAACACTTACATACTTTCAGCATATTTTTTTATTAAATTAAATTTTGTTTATAACAAGACTTGAAGGAAACTAAATACTCATAGTTTAATATTTTATTTAATAGCCCTAGCATATAGAATATATTTACGTTTATTCTGGAAATAAGCATCCATAGAAACTTGTGTAAATAGTAAAGATGGGTTTACCTACTTGCTTTTTGTGGCTTAGCAGTTGAAAGTTCGGTTTACAAAGCGGTTATATTACAGTATGATGGCGTACGGTCTAATATAAGATATATACATATATACTGGTAGTAAATATAACATTTCATATTAGGTAGGATGTTGGCAAATAGATATAAAAAGCGAAAAATGTTTATATTCCAGGACAGTCTATATATATACATATATATATATTGTTTATATCCAGAACTGTATATTATATATACTGTTCTATATATATACTATTCTATTATATATATTCTATATATATATATACTGTACTATAACTATATATATCAGCGCTGGCTATATGGTGAAAACTTATGCCAAGAAAAAAATATATATATAAAATATTTTCTCATATTACAGAATATATTCTTCATGAAATCAATCTATTCCACTTGCCTCATTTCCAATTATCCCATTTGTGCCATCTTTAAATCAACATAGTTGTAATTACTCATTTTCCAAGTTTCTTACAAGTTTCCAAGTTTTCATTACTTCTGCAATTAAACATCAATTTATAAACTTTTAGTAACCTACTGTAGCTCAAAAACGATTTATTTAATCGTATTCAATACAAAACTTTGGCTATTTTTCAACATAGTTCTCAGCAACATCTATACACTTCTGTTATCGTTTTTCTAGTTTGTGTATGCTTCTGGCATAAAATTCTTTGGGTTGATCTCAAAGCCACTTTTACCCCTTATTTTTAACTTCTTCATTAGATGAAAATGTTTCCCCACGTAGATCCTCTTTAAGGGGTCCAAACAAATGCAAGTTCGATGGGGCGTGGTCGGGACTGTAGGGGGGATGTGGAAGGATCTCCCACTCCACTTTCTTTGTGGGCGTCGTGAGTAGTCTTGGAACCTATCTCGCACAAGTTTTCTTATACTGCAGCTTATTCTGAATAATGTTATGGGACAGTTCCAAACTGACTGCACTTCATCAGAGACATTTTCCGTGGTAGCCTGCTTCATTTTGTGGTCATCGACCGGTTTCGGGCGTTCGCCCATCTTCAGGATGCGTTTTTCAGACAGTGTGACAACACAGACTTGCACTTCGCTCTGTGCAAGTCTGCGTTGTCACACTGTCTGAAAAACGCATCCTGAAGATGGGCGAACGCCCGAAACCGGTCGATGACCACAAAATGAAGCAGGCTACCACGGAAAATGTCTCTGATGCTTTCCAGCTCTGCGGAACCAACCACCACAATGACTGCATTTCTTTAGCTATCAGTTAACAGTGATACGCCTGTTGTTCTAAATTAACGCGTTAGTGCGAGATTCGAGGGATGAAATTGCAACTTCAACCGGTCGTCCACTTCGTTGCTCGTCACAAACATATACACGGCCACTTTTAAACTGTTCTACCCATTTGTAAAACGTCGAACGGTTCAAACAATTATTCCCGTACACTTTCAGCATTCCTTCGTGGATTTCCACTACCTCTGGATACCCTGTGCAACTATAAATCTAATCACTGAGCGTTGTTCTTCCGAGGTGCAATGCTCGAGCGGACTTGCCATTGTTAACTGAATGAATACAGTTGAGGTTATGCTTACCAAATACTCTCGAACAGCTGATGTAAAACTAAATACAAGGATGCCAACTTGACGCACTGAAACTACTGTATTGATTAAACAAATCGTTTCTAAGCTACAGCGATTTGTCTCGTTACTTATTGAATGACCCTCGCAGTTTAATGAGATAATGGTATTAAATTTATTTTTCACAATTCATTTGAAACTAAAAAGTTTATCCGAAATGCAGGCTGTAGTTGATAAAAAAAATATATAAGATAAACAGTGTTATTTGCAAATCATAATGTGTAAAACGTAAATCTAAAAATTAAATCAATTATTATTCTCAGAGGAGTCATTATCGTACACAACTCTGTAGGCATATTGTTCCAAGTTATCACAGCACTTCTCTTCATCAGTTTATCCATTACTCAAAGGATTGACCCAGTTTTAACCCACTTTAAGCAATCTACAGATGCAATACACAAATACAATAAGCTGAATTTCACCGTGATTCTATTCTTCCAGTAATAACAATCAACCAGTTCCACCAGCCTATTCTTGTAGTTATCAACAATCTTATTTTTTCAGAAGTTTAACATTTTTTTAAAATTTATTTAGACACAGGAGAATCTGAGAGGCGCATACTAATCTCAAACAAACTGATAATAACGTTTTGTAGACAAATTAAACGATCGTGTCCATACTGTTCCAGAAAAGGTTCAACCTGTAATGTAGGGGAGGGTGGGGTTTGTTATTACAGGTTCATGTTGTTAAGTGTAATTTTTTAAAAATCGGTTGAGAGAAGCATTTCCTAAGTGGTCAAATCTGAGAGACATGCGAGTGCTGTTTCTTGTAACCAGCTCCCGCAAAGATTCTGTTCACGCAGGATTCTGTCCCGCTTTGTGTGAAATATCACAGTAAAAATCTACATTTTATTATTGAAACGAAAGCTGTGATCTGAAAACTACTAAAACTACTTATGCTGTTAATTCATACATCCTCAACAATTATTTCAATCCAGTATGGTTGCGCTAGTATTCTTTGACCGATGTGTTTACGGATTAATTAGTGAAATAGCGTCAATGGGATTAGTTGTTACACTTGGTTGGAGCATGTTGTTACAGTGTAACAACTTGCCCCACTGCATATCTTAAATCAAATCACGGCAGATCTTAAAAGAAATGAAGCCAAAAACAAGAAAAACGAGAAAGTTGGCAATTCTAACAAAAAGAAAATCTGTGTCTCCAAGGCTGCGAACAAGAATAAAAAAAATAATTTGCCATCATCAAATTCCGGCGAAGAAAATGAGTACTGGCTGTGCCTGAAATGTCTAAAAACCATGGTAGCAGTCAAAAGGTAGAGAAAATTGGGTCCATTCAAAATATGTTAAAAATGTCCCTAGATTTATTTGCCACTACTGTAAACTCGGACTTAGAGATGGGAAGTGACGGTGAATACAAAGAGAATGAATGTTCAAGCATTTAAGTTTGTAATAGTCCATGTTTAGATCATAATCAAGCTGCTATTATTATTAAAATAAAGATCTGATAATTTGTTTATTGAACATATTTCAGTTTTATTTCCCTAAAATAAATCCCCAAACATGTATTTTATACATTGTAACAACTTAACTTCCGCATGTAACAACAAGCCCACCACAGGGTTACAGTATGCGCATTTTAATAGTATTGAATTTTTTAAATGTTACTTCATTTTGAAAAATCTCAAAAAAATATATAATTAGTAGAAATAAATGAGACAACCAATTAATCAATTTTCAGCAATTTTGAATGCAACATACAGCAATTAAAAAATAGTCAACTGAAATTTGTAACAACAAGCCCCCCCTCCCCTAGTATATATGATTGTTGTAGCTTTATCACGAACGGTTTTAATGTAATATGACAAGAACTTAGAGAATTAGGAATTAGAATTTAACTACGCTTAAAGGCTACTAATTTAATGACTTGATAGATCTCTATAAGTCAGAGGTAAAAGGTTGGGTGTCCATTTTTTTGCAAAAGTCACTTTTTTAGATATTCGTATCTGTTTCATTCTGCTCTGTTTAGTGATAGAAGGCTAGGTGTTCTATTTGCAATAGTTTTGTGTTTCCAGAGTCACAAGAGGTCGGAAGTCCATTATTGAAGCAAAAGGCAAAAAGTCTGGAGTCCTTTTCAAGCCTTTCACTATGTGAATTCATATTCATTGCCAATTTTGAAGCACGTTCTAATTAATAACAGTTCTTCATTGTTGAATTGAAATTCTAGTGTCTGATTGGACGATTAAGTTTTAATACATGGTATTATTTCTTATAAATAGTTGAAGACAGTCGAGACGATTAAGAAGGTAAAGAACTATTGAAGAGAAAAAAACAGATATTTTTACCCAAGTTTTTTTTATATGTTATTCTATGTTTCATTATTTCCTATGTACACTTTCAACAAACAATTGTCAGTTATAATAAGTTTCCATTAAACTTTCATCGCAATTTACCATAAAAACAGTAAAGTAACCTAAAGTTTCAGTCTTTCAATTACAAAACAGAAACTATCACGTTATATTACAATTTCTAACTTGGGTAAATGGTCAGAAGTTAATACATATAGAAAACACATAAAATGGTTCAGTATAACTGGTATATTCAAAATTCAATCTGGACCTGAATCTATAGAGTTTCCCAAAGAAAATTTACATTTTTCTCTCTCACGTAAAATTTAGTAAAAGTGACAACTGACCCCTGAGGTACAGATATTTATTCATATATACGAGGTAAACTAGGTATAAAACTAGGTTAGATAAACAGACAGAGAGAGTGTAGTACACTTCTTGAAAAATAACGACGTGACGCGTTCTCGACTTCTTGCTGACTGTCCTTATCTGTATGACTGTATATCCCGTCAGTCACTTTTGGTCTCTTATATATCCTGGCTTCGCCTCATACCATCAATACACATTACAATAGAATTGGCCTGTCTACGGTACCTCGCCTCTTTTATCAGGCAACTGTCCAATTTTCCCTCCAAATTGATATTTTAAAACAAATGTAAAATTTCTAATTTTCCTGCTTCTTGCTTCCATCACAAACCCAACATCAGTTTGGCTTTTGTTAGTAGTACATACAAGTTCAACACTTCAATCATTTGGTAAATATCACCCCAAGCAGCCTTGAGCGAAGGGAAAATTGCCCAGAATCTTTTTTACCCTAAGCAAGCGTTCGATCGGCATCTGATCTTGCAGTCAGTGAATCCTTTCCCAATATATTTCTTAATTCTCAAGATCTATCTCAAGCTATTTACTAAGCTACAGCGAATGCAGTTCACAACCTATAACTGGCTGCCAACTATATCAAGTTTCTCTTCTTGAATTTCTATCACCCGTATAAAATTACAAAAATGTTAAGACGAAAAATTTGTTGCACCGTATGTTGGCCATGCGCTATTTTCAGGTCAGACAGAGCTTACCACACTTTTTTCCTAAACAAGGCCGGAGAACCACAAGACAAATTTCTAAACTCACTATTTGCCAGAGATCTTTAATTGTTGCTAGATTATTTGAAGGAGCAAGAATTTTAGTAAGGTGTTGTTCTCAGATAGGCCGAGATTTTTCCCAAGAATTTTTGGGGTAACGAGAGAATCTGAGTAAGCGCATCAACCACTTTTGAAGAAAACCAATAAAATGAGGACAGCTAATTTTAGTAGTAACCCCCACAAAAAAAACTTCAATGCTGTTATTAGAAACCAGTGCAATATGTAGTCCATTATGCTATGATCGTACGCTACCATTCAGATGAAAAAATGGTCACTAAAAATCTGATTTTAAAGAAAGAATAACACAATAATAATGATTAGATTAGATTGAAAAAAGGGGAGGGCAAACCCTCATTTCACTGCTACCTTCATTGAGAGGTCTATTGTGGATCCCCTGGGATTATAGCACATCATTCAGTTTCGTCCTCTTAACAATAATTCATAACTGCAACACATTTTTATGATTAAAAGTAGCGCAAAAACTTTTTCCTTTTAACAATATTCCTCCCCCCTCAAAAAAAAAACCTTTTCTAAAGAAGTAATGTTGAATGTTTCAGTTTATTAAGCAAGCAAGTTTTCCTGTTGTGAATTGAAAAAGAGAATACTACAAATACAACGGAACAACATAGAGTATGCGAACTTCAAAAGAGTGTGAAGTACTGTTTAGGCCCTAGAAATGAGGGCACTGTAAAACACTCTCCACTTCTATTAGAAAGAGAATAGTATACTACTGATGCTAGAGAGAGAGAGAGTTTAGAAAGAACAACTCAACCCGAAGTTGTTCCTTTTGGGGACATTAATTTACCTACTAATTGAAATGGGTAGAAATTCTATATTTAACTTTTGTTTTAACTATAATATACCAATGTTGTGCTAATGAGATGGTTGCCTTGTATTTTATTTTATCAACCAAAAGAATGAAGAGTGTCAGTAGCAAAAAATTAATATAAAAAATGAAAAATAATAGACTTTATACAGTTAAAAGATGGTAAATAAGCAGCATTTTATCTAGGAATTGGAGAACTCTCGCAAAAATTATTTGTTTAATATTTTCTTATGGTTCCGAAACAAATTCTAAAGAGATACAATATCACAGAACTCTATATATATACAAAAACAATGGTGGGGGGGGGGGGATATTTACACTTTCTCTTATTTTGGCCAAATACCAATAGAAAATCAATTTTAATTAGGAATGCATTCTTTTATGCTCAATATTAAAGAGGTGGTAGAGCTATACATTAAATTAGAATTGCAGTTTAACAGAAAGATTATTATCTTAAACATTGACCCCAGGACATTGCTAAAATCAAAATTTTCCAGAAAATATATTAAATAAGAGAAAGCGTTTGTGGATAACCGGGATTACAGAAATCCTAGGAAAGAAAGTGCCAAATTCCACTAATCGTTAAATTAGAATTGCAGTTTAACAGAAAGATTATTATGTTAAACATTGACCCCAGGACATTGCTAAAATCAAAATTTTCCAGAAAATATATTAAATAAGAGAAAGCGTTTGTGGATAACCGGGATTACAGAAATCCTAGGAAAGAAAGTGCCAAATTCCACTAATCGTTACCACTAAACTAATGTGTGCTCAGTTTAAAGTACATGAAATGTGCAACCTCTTTAGCAGCAACCATTACTGCACGATATGTAATTGGTCTTCATCTCTCCCTACCAGTAGCTCTCAGAAGGAGCAATTTAAGAAGCATATCTGGGAATTGGAAGAATGTAAAGAGAGTTGGGGATAGTCCAACCGGCCGCTTAAAAAGTTTGCCTGACCGCTCTCTTTCAACCCTTGTACCGTGGCAAGGCGCCTTAGGGAAATTCCCGGCTACAAGGAAGTAGTGCTATCTATTTGTTGTACGAGGAACCAAAATAAAGAATACGATGTTGCTATTTGTTGGTAATAAGGAGGTAATGAAATATTAACACTGTCGCTACGGCTGAAGAGAAAGTAACATATGCATGGAGGTTTTGACTTTTATTTTGAATTACGTGTGTTTTTTGTAATAACTGCAAGGCGACTGTATTTATGTTGTTTGTGTATTGTGTCATTTTTGCTCATGTATTCTTTGTACAAGTTAAATAACACCAACAAAAGAAAGTAAAAAAAAAAAAAAAAAATAGTTAATTAACAAACTCTAGTTTGAGTTCTTCTACAAAACCTTATTTTACTTTTGTTGTTTTGATTATAATACAAAATTTAGGTTTTGATTAAGACGAGCACAATTCAAACGACCACTGGGTCCCGCTGAGTGTAATATTAATACTTTCAACTAAAAATTTAGTATTTATTATTACATAGGTTTCATAATTTAATTAATAAAGTATTTTAATAAAACCATAAGTTCAAGAAATCACGGTATACACTACCGAACAACCATCAACTCTCAACGACCATCGTTCGCACACAGTCACTTTGCCAGTCAGTCGGTCACTCTCTTTCTACGTTACCATATACCGATTCTAAATTAAAAAGGTAAAGTTCTTGCACTATTATTTTAACATGCTCAGTATTTTCTGGCAATATTATTAGTGTTCAGTAAATCAACTTATCTCAACCTAAGTATCTCTCCTGTCTCACAGGTAACCTCTCAGAAACATCCACTACACATCTTACAATCTTAGGGAACACCATTCATAAATTGAATAATAGAAATCGGCAGAGTTTTTGACGCAACTTCAATATTAGCTGTTTGAGAAGAAGTTCCCTTTTATCCGTTGTATATTGATAAAAAATCTGTTTGATTGTCAAAAATGGTTTACAGAAAACTAATAATTCTAAGGAGGATCAAATTTGTTGACGTTTTTATAATGTTAAATAGAAATTCATCATTCTTAAAAGATATGTTTGAAATTAAGTTTTATTAAATTCTGTGAAAAACTAAATTCACTTGGGTTTCTATTTTACATTATATTAGAAAATATAGTTCTATATACTAGAAAATAAAAATTAAACAATTGCTCGGAAATACATAATAATTAGATTAAGCAAAAATAAATGTTAAATTTATATTTATAATTCATCAACATGTACTTTATATTGCAATCTGAGTGTCTAATGTAACTAGTTTGTTGATATAATTGCAAAAGTTCTTGACAAGAGAAAGCAATTATTCCGCACACTTACTTTTTAGGAATACATTATTCAGACAAGAATAGAATTTCTACTAGTCGCCAAATAACAATATTATATTCAAATTTTAAACCCAAGAGTCTATCTCAAACTTTAATATAACAGAAATATTGCAAATTTAACAACTAAACTAATATGAAATTAAACTTTCTCTAATATTGTCATATAAAATCTGATAGTATGTTTTATCTTTAAATTATCCATGAAATAGTTATTAAATTATTTGTAATATTTTTTTAAACATACGCTCAACTTCTGGCAACAATCTTTCAGGAAAAACTAGTTGCAATCATTAACTGTGCCGTTGAAACAAGAAGACGTGGAGTGTATAACTCCAGGGACGTCATTTATTCAGAAGCCAGGCGGCCCTGTAAGCAATTAACTTGTGGGAAATCAGCTGGTTTGGGACTTCCTGGTTTGGGTACCTGGGCGGCAGATCACCTAGCCCGGCAGGTTTCCATAGGGACCCTCATTGGACCTGAACCGTTGTGTGGCATTAAAAGTTCTGTGCCTCAGGAGTGCAACCATCAAAGCATGGTCACGACAAGGATGGTGGGCTAAAACCTCAGGCCAAAGGCAGGCGAAAATGTTTATCCATAGCTATTCGCCTAGACTAACTGCAAAACTACTCCAACAATGCCGGGTGGCCATAATGATAGCAGTTGGTCTCCTTACTGGCCATTGCAGACATAATAAGCACATGTATCGCATGGGCTTGGCAGCGGATGGCCTGGTAGGTTTGTCAGGAAAAGGAAGAAACAGCACTGCACGTACTGTGTCAGGAGAAACTCCAAGTTTCATCAAAAAGACAGAGCTTGAGAGGGTGCTCCTAATTGACCATACAGGAGCCACCCCGGATTCCAAACTTCAGTTAAAGGCCGGAGAGGGAACTCCAACTTGTGAGGTGCCACAATAGTCCTATAAGAGTCGCGGTGGCCTAGGCTGGAACGCCTGATACCATAGAATCTAATTTAATCTAACTTCTGGCAAACCTGCCATGGCGCTTAGAATTCGAATAAGACTGATAAAAATTTGGCGTTATTAAAGCCCTTCTGTCTTGAAAAGATCTCTCGGACCAAACTATGAAATGCTTCTGGTCCATAATTTTTCCGTTACTGAGGGAATAGGTTGGGCTTTCCACCATGTGTATTCTTCGAAGATACTTATGACCGAGCAGCATTCTAAATAATTCTCCAGAATCCTGACGGATTCCAATAGTAACAAATGCAGCAGTCGTAACGAACATCAAAATATTTACATTTCTTTCTTTTTGGTGTATCGCCATCGCAGGACATTGTATTTTGTCTCTCAATCTGAGATGACACTAGAAGTGACTGTAACGTCCACCAGAAGTTCCAAGGAAAGTTGTTTGGAGCCCAGTATTATTATTATTATTTATACTAATAATTTATAGCAGTTGTTGGACTAAACTTCTGAAAATATGAGTTCCAAATTAAACATTTCGTTTTGAATAAAAAACACGAAACATTATTTCTCAGTTTTCAGTGTTAATTCATTTACAATGTTGAATACAGCCGTATGTCTATTTCCGCTTTACCTACTATATATTATTTTAAGTTTAAAATTAGATTAATTATAGTTATTTTAATTCGTGATCATTTACTTGGAGCGCTGCCAAATCAGTTTCACGCTTTATTATCACAATTGCTTCGTATAAAAATCTAAACATACAAATATTATATAAGCTATAAAATTAGTTGGCTGGGGCCAACTTTTTAAAAATGTTTATTCGACGTTTCGGACCCCTTTGGTGTCCTTCCTCGGGAACTACAAACAAAAATATGATTATCAAGAAAATTGTATGATAAAATTAAAACATATAACAATTAAACTATATTAGGAAGATAATATGATACCTGTTAAGGAAGAATGGAGAGTTAAATGTTTGAGGAGGTTATTGTTTGGTTGTAGAGTAAGGTATGCTTGCAAAGAAAACAGAGAGGGGAAATTTTTTCCAAGTTAGGAAATGTGAAGAGTGGTAGAAATGAAAAACAACTCAATTAATAATTATAAGAGAAATAAATGAATATAAATAAACTAGAAAATGAGTGGTGTCGGGTTCGCCAGGATAAATGCAAGGCACTACCGACAATATTGTAATAATAGTTAGTTCACAATTTTTTATAGTAATATAAGTTCACACACACTGAGTCACACTAATTGGATGGTTATACAATATTATACTCCAAACTATATATATTTTTTCTAAAACAATTTATTTTTTGTCAAGAATACAAGGTAACACAAAACTAACATATCATATATTTGGTTCATAACCTGTCTCTTTTTTGTGCAGGTTATTCAATTCACATTATTTTCGATTTATAATTATTTTTTATTATTATTATTGTTATTCATTATTATTATTATTATTATTATTCTTTTCAAATGGTTATTTCGTTTTTATTACCTTTTCTGTGGCCCCCCCACAAGTGGCAAGTGTAGAAAGTTGGTATGTGTAATTTAGTGGGTGGGGAGCGGAAAATTGTGTTGTAAGAAGAGGTAATAACGTCCTTGTCTTTTTTGTAGTTGATAGAGTTAGGGTTGAGGTTAATGCGGATGGATTCAGAAAGAAGTCGCTTTAGGAGGTTAGAATGGATGGTTAGGACAGAAGCATTTCGGAAATCAAAGGAGTGGGCAAAGGTGAGTGCATGTTTTGTGAGGGCTGTACTGTCAGTTTTTTTGTTAGCTATGTCTAGTTCATGTTTGCCCCAGCCATCTAATTTTATAGCTTGTTTAATTAGCAACGGCCAAACATAAATATTGTTTACATTGATAAAAATATTATGTCTCTTATCGACTTTTACATTTCCATTGTGTTCAATGGAAAACATCGTGATTTAAGTTATGATTTAGTAGGAAAAAACCAATATGAAGTTAACATTAGATTTAGTTAACATCGAAACTTGCAGTTAAAAAAAAATATCTTACACATAAAAATTTCTAAATAAAGGATTCTTGGTTGGATTCATGGTTCTTGGTAAAAGGTTCTTGGAGTATTAGAGATAATGTGCTTCTTATTTTTTCAAATAATAATTTTACGTTAATTTTTACGTGATTGTATATGGCTTAATATTTATTAATCAATATGCAGATCTTCTGATTATTTATGATTTAGACTACTTCTTCAGTGATGCGGAGTCATTAAAGGTTGCACGAACAACAACTACACAATACTCTGGCGGCCTGCACGAGCAGTTCATGTGTAAAACTGCTTAGTTTAGCAATCCATAAGCGAACTCAGCACTACAAATCATCATAAACACATTTACAATCGACAACAATCTACATACGAACGCTGAACTTCAAGGAAACCACAGTAGATTTTTGAGTTGCGGTTGATTTGGTTTCATCCTAGTTGTTCTTCGTTAGTTTATCCGCAAATAATGTTGATCCAATTTTCATTTAATATTTTAGGAGGTTCCAGGCTATTCATACACATTTATTATATGGTATTCAGATTTCCACAACCTCTCTCAGCAGAAAACCTGGAGATTCAGAGTTTTCGAATTGTGATATCGTATTCGAGGTAGGCGATAAGGTAAGAGCAAAAGGGTAGAGGAACAAACAAGCCAGAGAGTTGGTTTAAAATTTCAGTTACCAAGTATCTAGAAGAAGCCTAATGCAATTTAGAGAAATGTGTTTTTGTACTAAGCTACAGTTGAGGTTTCAACCTGAAGACCCAGAGTATCGTACTGCTTTGAATATGCGTTTGTTAAAATACAGATTTTTCTTCGTCTGGATGTACGACTTCTCCCGAAATCATTATTTGCTTCCTTAATCTAAATGTAGCAACTAACACACAAGTTATCGGCAGAAAGAGCCTTCACCACATACCTCTACTTTGCCTTCCCACAATTCTCGCAAGCTGATTATATATGTATTTATTTAACGGTTACAATTCATTATTAGTTGGATTTTTATTTGAGCTAGGGACAGAATGTTAAATTGTAACTTGGTCTAATCTATATTTAATATTAAGACCACATTAACGACCCGTAATGACTTAAACTTTTATTAAATCATAAGCAGAGACATACTTACAAAAAGATTCGCATTGAGCCTAAAACTAGGTTAGTTTTCATTTTTTTTAGTTAAATAATTCAACCAATCATTTATTAAGTAAAAAAAAAGAAGAAAATTGAAATATTCACAACCTTGAGATGATTTTTAATTATAACGTTACTTGAATATTTTAATTAAGTAAACTAAAATTTTTCATGAACTGCAGATTGCTGAATCTATTACATATCCGCTAATTCCGCCATTACTAACACTGGTAATGCATAAAATCAATAGATTATTATGTAAGTTTATATAACTATGGAAATACTTCAGAATTCCTTAAACGACATTTAAAAAAAAAAAAATATATCCAAGTCTGTTAGAATATTCTGCGAATAAAAACAAGTAATTTTGAAGGAATGTGAAAAAATTTTCTATATTATTTTCAGAAAAATAGAAATAACATTCCAGCAAATTCCAATCATATAAAAACAATTACAAAAAAAAAAAAGTTGAAAACTCAATATCACAATATGCTTGTTTTAATCCTCGGATTACGAACTAAAAAATTATTCGTAAATTCATTGATATTTTCTATTAAAAAAAACACTTGTTAAAAACTATGGCTGTATCTATCTATCCAATGTTCGAGTCATTTTGCACAAACAGGTATAAAAAAAACAATACTGATAACTGTGAGTTTATTTCAATATGTGAAGACAAAGTTATCGTTCTCTATAAGCCCACAACAAAAAAAGTATTTACATCGGTTGAATGTACAATGTACCAGTTAAAAAAGTAACTGTGTACATCACATAGAAAAACTGAAAAAAAAAAAAAAAATCATCCATAACTAAGGATAGAAGTTTCAACATAAATTTTATAAAATAATGCAAAACTATAAAGTATTTTTAAATACTGGTTGTATGCGCGTAGAGTGGTTAAGTATTTATTAGAATTATATGTATATATTAAGTATATAAAAAAATACGTATAAAAAAAGAAGTATTATTATTTATATATATTTTCAGGGAGGAGAAGGGGGTGAAATGCATTTACGCACATCGTGTCGGACTCCTGGAGACTCGCGGATAAAATACCCCCCTATCGTATCCAGACAGTGGTTCCTCTTTTCCTGTTCCTCCAGGTCCGGCTTTTTTTGAATGAGAAATTCTCTCACTTATCTCGCGGTAAGACTCCAGCTGGTCTCGCTGGACAGCATCGTCTTTACCAGCATGTCTGGGTTCTGCCGTCCAATCACCACCTCTAGGTCTCTTCTCAAACGCTGCCACCGATCACACGCAAAAAATGGTGTGCGAGGCGTCATCCTTACTCCTGGGCAGTAGAGGCACTCCTCCTCTTCAGACTTCCACACCCTCTTCAGGTACGCCCTGAAATAAATACCCATGCCCGCTCAGGAATTTGTTGAGGTAGATTCCTCAACTCGCTTGATTAGCCTGGAAGTCCATCGACCCTGCTGATCGTCTTCCCAGGAGGCCTGCCAATTTCAGAAGGTTCTATTTCTTTCTTCCCTGAAGAGAGTTTCTTTTATATATAATTTTTATTTTGTTTTTAAATAAATTTAATTACAATAATAATAATAATAATAATAATAATAATTTTATTTAAACACAGAAATCATACAGGCATTTGGAAACATAAAATAAACACCACAAACAATTCAGAAAGTCCAGAAAGTTAGCTCCCTTGCTATTAAAAAATATTTTGAATTTTATAAATATATACGATATCTCCAAATATTGTAATTTATATTTAATTAAAATATAATTATTAAATTCAAAATAAACGAAGAATAATAAAAATAAACAGAGTGTTTATACATTGTAGTGGGGGTAATTAAAATTGTTCTATTCCTAGATGTACATAGGACATAATTGTAAATATTTTCTTAGCCGAAACGAACCGTTTAAGTTAATCTCATTTATATTAAACTATTTCTACTTAGCCAATTGATTCTATACTCTTGAAGTAACAAGACGCTTGGTAAACATTCTCCCCAATATCCATATTACATAAATAAGATCTGGGCGATTCTTCGTCTGACAATATTATATTTGAGATTAAATAGCTGTACCCCTCTAAGTTTCATTGTAATGTCTACTTTGCTTAGCCTATTGCTAATACTTATGCATTGTCGAAGTTTAAATTTAAATTGCTATATCATCTGTAAAATATGAATTTATTTATACCAATTCCCACCAGTCGACCATGTGCGGCACCTTGGACTATACCTAAGACAAAAGACTAACTTGGAACCTCCATACAAGAATTAAACATTTTGAGTTAAACAAACGATACAAACTTCTAGCTGGAGCTACTTGACAAACGCTCAAAACTAATACTGCAGAATAAACGGCATTTATATATACTTCTCTACTTGCACCAATATGGACTTAACGGACTTGAGCTTTACGGAACGGCTTAAAACATCCAACATCAACAGACTACAAACACTTCAATCTAAGATACTCCGTCGCTTATTAAACGCTCCCTTTTATGTAAGCAATCATACTATACATAGATCACACATTTCATACTATATAGATCTTAACATTTCATTCATCTCTGCACTTGCCAAAACTCGCTACAATAAATTTCATCAAAACTTAACATCACACCCTAACAGCTAAGCTCTTCTCAACAACTATCCCCTTCAATCCTCCAAGAAGGCTGATGCGCCAGTTGTCTAATGGCGTTCACCCCTGGATGACCGCCATTAACGACTGTCATACCACATGTATGTACATACATCTTTTTCACTTTTGTACCATTTCCTGTAATTGTAAATGTTCAATAAAAAAGTTATATAAAAAAAATTATTCCAATTAAAATATTTGATTAATTCCTATATTAATTGTTTTTTTTTTTCATTTTATCTTTTTGTTACTTTACTAATAATTATTGTTTGTTTGTCATTATTGTCATTATTTTTCTGCTTGTGTAACTGGTGTTATATGGCGACAAAATACATCCCTAACGACCAATAAATATCATTAAAAATTATGAGTCATAAAAAACTCAGCTGAAATCAGAAAATTGCATTAAATCGGCCTTTTTTTTCTTCACAACCCATAAATTGTAGATTGTTTCTTTTTATTTATCGGAAATCAAAACCCATAAAGCTCATCTAAACGGTTTAGATTACTATTGAATCTGAATGCCATATGGCATATCAATAAAACTAATGTACTTATTCAGAATTCGGTCCTTATCATGTTTATTAGTTATGACATTATGTTTAGCTATCCTGATGATTAATATCAATTGATTTCAATAAATTATTACATCATTATCACTAACCTGTCGAACGAACATGATGAAACGTTTACCTTCCTGGGAAGGAGTAAGTTAGTCAGTTTTACAAAATGCATTGCATATGTCAATTTAAAATTGGGATATATATTATATTCCTTTAAATTCTGTTATTTTCAACCGATTTTGATCCAATCTTTTATTGTCGCATCACCCGCCGGGTAGCACTGGATGGAAACGAATTATTAACTTCCAGCTATCTGCGATTTTCCGTTTTTTTAGATATGCTGATCATATTCATCACATACATACACACACACACACACACACATATATATATATTGTATGTTAAGATTAATTTCTAAAAAATAAAAATTCACTTTTCGTATTTAGAGGACCACAAAATGCATTCCGGTGAAAACCTTATTTCAAAACACTTCTTCTTGGTGGATGCAAAACATAAAAATATATTAAATTAAGTAAAAATCAAAATATCAAGATAGTGACAATTCCCTTGCAAAAAGGTATACGCAGGTATAAGAAAACAATTATTGGAAAAGTTTATTAACCTTGATGGCATTATACTACCCCCTTCTTATCACAGGGAAGGAACTGAAAGAAAAAAGAGAATACCAGAGCTATACCAGTATTAAGTTATAAGAATTTATTATAAGCTTTTATTGTGATATTCAAAGTACTTAATTTCTCTTAGAGAATATATCTTTTTAAAAACAGTGTGATTTCTTAATTATTACTAATACTTCTCTCTTAACCATATATACATACAAGTCCTTTTACAACACCGCTCACGCCACAACAATCTACGACAAACACATATCACCATTACATTACATATGAATGACAAATATCTTATACTAAAAATTTACACATTTGTTCTAACACAATACAGGGGTGATACTGGGATATGTATCTACCTACTAAGCTTGTCAGGCAGAGAAGTGATTATATATTCTTGCCCAGTGGAACACACCAAAAACACTGATATAATATTTGAAATAATACTCCAAATTCCAGACTAAATCAATTTTTTAGGACAAATGTTCAAATAAAAGTGATACAATTAAATCTGTGAAGTTAGTATACAAAGTTTAAAGGAAATGGTTGAAAGCTTTTTCGAGAAAATTCCAAAAAATTCAGAAACCCATTCTGTAAAATCGCAACTTTGATAAACCGATTTACTTCAAATTTGGAATTCTATCAATACTTCTAATGAGTATTATAATTATATTGGTGGTACAGCCGTATATAATACTGCAGTGGTGCTTTAGAGGAAAGCATAATGCTACTGTTCCCCCCAGAACCCCCCCAAAAATCAACGTTCTCAGAAAAATGTTTCAAATAAAAATAATAGGTATTTATGTGTATAGATAGTGTCATAGATGCCAGAAATATAAAAATATATTTAATTTGAAATAATCAAAATTATGAAAAAATGTGACATTCATTTGCGAAGGGACTATTCAGGTAGAAGACCACTATTGTCTTTTAGAGTTCATGAACTTGATAGCATTGTCTACCCCTTCCTTCTATAGGGGAAGCTTTAAACGAACAATTAGAAGGCATTCCTTCAAGAACAGTCTGCATTCATACCGTCTCAAAGAACGCAACAGTTCTCAACAGGCACCGCAAGTCAGAAACACCGCAGAACTCGTGCCTAGAATAAAGTTGTATAGCAAAACATAAGAAGTTTATACCAACAATTTCAGATATATTAATACGCACTATTATTGCGTGAATGTTGGTGATAGTGATGTATTAATTCCTTGTAAAAGAATATGAGATATATTTATTTCAAAACAGATTGTTACTAATACTTGATTATTACTAATACTTCTCTCTTAAACATATATACTTTGGCCCTTTACTAAACCGCTTATACGCCACTACAAGCTACCACTACACTACAACAGCAGCACACCAAATACATTTCATTGGTGCCAGCTGTTTGGGATATTATCAACCAGAATCCACAAAATTAACAAGTACGTAAAATTTTCAATTTACTAATTAAAAAAATTATCCATCAAATATTTTTATTGCTTTTTCTATTATTTTCTCAGCGGAAATATCTTAAATATTTTCCATAATTAAATTTTCTATTGAATTTCATTTTTAAATTTTTGTAATTGTACCACTGTACCCTAATCCCTTGTGAATTTTGAATTTATGAGTGTTCTTAATAGATCGCAAATTGTAAAGATATTACGCGATAATAACCTTCTGTTGGCGGCAATTTAATCCAGTTACGCAGACGCCTTGAAAAATATAATCATTCCCAAGATAGTAATTCTCTCGTTTCCAAAATGTACAAGATTAATGGACAAGATATGGGCATCGACGCTGCTGTAGAATATTTACTTGCTCAGCAACAATTAGCCAATCCTCCAGCCACCCCCAGCAATCAACCTGCTAGCCCCTTAAGAAATTTACAATTAATTAATAGTTTACCCACCTTCGATGGCGAAAATTCAGCCAGTGTGTCCGATTTCCTAGACCAAATTAGCTATTGCGCTAGCCTTTCTGGCTGAGATGACGCTGCAAAATTAGACATACTAGCACTTAGGCTCTCAGGTTCTGCAAAAATATTTTATGATGTGCAGAAAGCCGAATTACAACGCCAGGGTACAATTATAACGTACCCTCTAATTTCAGAACGACTTCTAGCCCGATTTCGTAAGGAGAAAACCCCTCTAGTCCTGCAGATGACTAATATTCAGTCTCTTCCTAGAGAGTCTCCTGAAACCTTCGCGGATAGAATTAGACATATCCAGTCCGCCATTAGTTTAAAAGATCAAGCTAATCCACTCGAGGCCTTACATTCTATTTTAGACAAACTGGCCATTGATGCGTTCCTGAAGTCACTTCCTCAACCACTTCGTAATGAGGTACGAACAAAGCTACCTCAAAAATTAGTGGAAGCACTTTCTTATGCCAATGCCCTAAAAGAAGTATAGTCTTCGGAAACAAGCCCTACAGTTTTCGCTGTCACTTCGAAAACTTCTAATCCTCGCACACCCCCATCTCCATGTCGTTTCTGTGGACAAATGCATTTCCACAGAGAATGCCCGCATTGAAATAAAAGTCAGAATCCAACATTAAAACCAACTATTACTCGTAGAGTTTTTAATATATTAAAGAATAGGGCCTGCCGCCAGTGTTCCGGTCCACATTTTGACGTGAACTGCACAAATAAATTTCGACAAAAACCTCGCACTAACTTTGGCAAAATGCCTACGAATTTTAATATTCCTAGAAATTTTAATCACCGAGTATATAATAATCGCTATAATAATAATAATCAATATTATAGTAATAATCATAAACCTCGAGTTAATAATTCAAACGATTCACGATTTAACTCTTATCCAGGTAGACCCCAATATAATCATAATAATAATGGTAACGGAACTGGTAATAACCTCCAAAGTAGGCCCTCCTTGCCAATTTTGTTCAAAATTTGGACATACGGCTCGTAATTGTTTCCAAATACAGCCCAAAACGAGTTTGCCCTCAGTCGCTTTCTCGAAAACCTGATTTTATGACCATGGCTATCATACCTGCTTCCATCAGTCCTGACTAACCAGTAATACCTAATTATGGCATCACCTCCCTTCATTTGCGTGCGGACAATGTCGAAAATTTCAATTTTTCTGGTGAATTCATAGTTGCGCAATTAAAAGGCAATTTCCAATTAATACTTGGTCGAGATGTCCTTGCATTAAACAGGGCAATCATTAATGTGCACGTACCTAACACTTAATAAATTCAACAGTCAATTTTCAAATAGCACTCACACGCACCAAATTAATAATAATCGCTAGGTTCACTAAAAACTCTGCAACTATCCAAAAAAACTTCAGTGCCACCTCGCGCACACAATACATTACACAACAATACATTCTCAATTCACATTAAATGATTCTGAATTCACATGAAATTATTCTCATTCTATCAGACTGCTCCCACTCTACATGCCACACCACATGTGTATATATATATTCTGTATAAGAATTTGTTAGTCTTAAGAACAAAAATGTGTAAAATATATTGATTTATTTAATTTAGTTGTTGCAATTATGGACATATTATTTTTGTTTCAGCACTGACAAGTCTCGTATCACCAGTTATCAATTTATTGATAATTGTAATTATTGCATTGTATATTTCAAAATTTTTAAATAAGAATTTACAATTTATTTTATTTTGCAGAAACCAAGATGACCACGTACACTTGTTTGAGATTTCTGATATGTATGTAATATAATGTATAGTAGTGATATGTTTAATTAACACATTTTTTCTGTTCCAGCAACGACGATTTCCATTCTGAATTCATAAAAATGTCAACTAGTTGACATTCATTTAGTATAAATTTTTGTACATGATATATTTTTTATTAATAATTGCTATTTTTTTTTCAGATTTAATTGTGTAAAGCATTATGCCTATATTTGTTGAAATTATTGAGTACTTATCCATAATATTTTTATGTTAGCTGTTAAAATTCAAATTTATATAACCACTGTTTTGCAGATCCAAACATCTTCATCATCTAGACCATTGCATGTGCATGAATGTAATTGCATGCGTATCAATATAATTGCATGAAAATTGCATGTTCGTTATAATTGCATGTTAGTTATATATGCATGTTAGTTGTAAGAAATTAAAATTATCAATCATGTATTTATGTATAATTTAAAATTCTGTTGAATATCATTTATGGATTATTTTCAGATACACAAGATTCTACCAAAGGAAAAGATCTTCATCTTCTCATACCCTTTGCGATCGCACATCCTTGCTCGCTTATTACACCAAACAAATATATTTTTTTTTAAATATTATTGTGTATCTATGTGTTAAAATATTTTTGAATTACTTAAGTTTTTTTTCGTTCACATAGAGTCACTCGAGAATTCAAGAAAGTAATGCATCCCTACAGCACTCCAAAGCCTACATTGATCGCCTTGTCTACCCTTGCCAGTTACATCTTCATCAGCAACACTATCACCGCCAAGCAGTGTTCGCCTATCAGCCGACCACCAGAGTAACGCTCACCCGCTCAAAAAGCGTTCGCTTGAGAAGAAGACGTTCAAACCCCAGAGCAACGCTCACACATTCAAGCAGCGTTTGCTGCAGAACAAGATGACTGTAGTCTACTACACACGACTACCTTGCAGAGGTTACCACATGCCTCTCGCCATACCAGAGGATAACTTTCCAGCTTCTACAACTCTAGATTACCTCCCAAATTTTTCGTGCCGAAAAATTTCTCCAGGAGGGGGGATAATGTAATGGATGCCAGAAATATAAAAATATATTTAATGTGAAATAATCAAAATTATGAAAAAATATGACATTCGCTTGTAAAGGGACTATTCAGGTAGAAGTCCACTATTGTCTTGTAGAGTTCATGAATTGATAGCATTGTCTACACCCCTTCTTCTCACAGGGGAAGATTTGAACGATCAATTAGAAGGCATTCCTTCAAAACAGTCTGAAAAAGACACCGAAGCAGAACACTTCAGGAATCAGTGCCAGATATAAGTTAAAACATAAGAGTTTACCAACTAATTTCAGTAAATTAATAAGCATATTGCTGTGTTACTGAATAGCATTTAAATATCTTTAAAGAATATATTTAATTTAATCTACCAGTGTTTCCTTAATTATTCTTATTACTTCTCTCTCTTAAAATTTACATACTCAAGCCCTTTACAAAACCGCTCTTGCTATACCAACTACTACTACAAACATACAACAACACATCCACACCAATTGCATTTCAATAGTCTAAAGTTTAAAGAAAAATCATTGGAAAAAGAAAACTGAAAAATCTATTTAGTAAAGTCGTTCTTTCCATAGATGGATTTTGCCCAAAATCTTCGAGTCTCAGGCGGTGGACTGGTCTGAGTGGAATACCAAGTTAGAGCTTCCCGTGACTTTTTATTCTGATAACACACGCACAGACCATTCGCTAAAAACTTCAAGAAAAATACTTTTTTCGTATTCAGGAGTTTCCAAAACATGTATGTCCGGTGAAAACTGAATTTCGAAAAATCTGGCACAATAGCAATATTTGCTCTAACTAGGAGTAAGAGACAGTAATAATTATTGGGAATGATATGGAAATATATTATTCCAGCATCATAATGAAAATGCATTATTGTATGGATGGATGGGTTGCAGAAGGCCGTCTTTTCAAGCTAATGTTTTGTAGCACTTCTAAGGGAAAACTGAGAGTTTCAGTTAACATTAAAATGTTCTAGTATTACGTTCAAGTGAGTAATAACTCACACAGAGGCACTCAAAGTGTGCTTTTAACCCGTATAACCTAATTACTGTTGGCCTTTTCTTCTTAATTAAAGAAGAAATTATTTGCACCACCTAATTTTGATTTTCATTCGGTTGAAAACGCAGTTTTTTTTTTAGTTTTTTTTTTTTAGTTTTTTTTACCAAAATACTTCAGGAATGGATTTGATTTCTTAATTAATTAATTACCATTTTTTTTTAAGGAACTTTAAGTAAGTAATACAATCTACAATACTCTATTAATCAATTTTGATCTACTCGTATTTTTACATCTTTAAATGAATTCATGATTTTCTTACATAAGATAGACTGCAATATAGAATGGCTGGGTTTTTGATAGGTTCCTGATATTTTTATATGCCATTAGTTATCAGCCGGTTTAAGCAGTGAATAATAATGAGGTAATTAGAATTTAACTTACACAATATCTGGCATTTATCAAAATTCTCTTGAACTATAGAATGGAATACTAATTTCAAAGCTATTAAGTAGCTCGTTTGTTTCAATAAAATGTTAGAGAACAAAATGTTAGAAAATGTAATAAAATGTTAGAAAATGAATGTCATGAAGCATTCACACGATTTTCAATTATTAAAATTATCACAATTCTAATTGAAATTATGCTAAGTGTCCTAAATGTTTATTTACCCTTAATACTTACCATGGAGGACAGGACTTCAAACTCAACTGGAAGTTTAGAAAAAAAACCTAATGTCGTATCAGCCCCTCAATAAAATATATTTACTCGGAAAAAATAGATCAAATCAAACTGATTAGAACTAGATGAATGTAAACAAAGTTAAAAGTAAATCGTTGGCTTCAATTATCACGAAATTCACGAAATAATGAAAACAAAAAACTATTAAGTAAACCCACATTTCCAGTTCTCGTTGATGATCACTGAACATAATATAAAGTCTGAGAGTGCTGTGAATTTTTCCTTCTAGTTCACTCACACACAATAACTTCAATATTGAATTTTTATTAGGGGTTAACCTCGCACAAAGTGAAGGTTTTACATCAAACTTATTAGGAGATGCCTCCCAATGAACTTCTTAGGTTTTATTAACTGTCGGTGGTAATATTAAGCAGAAGAAAGATCGTCACTGGACCAGCGGCGTTTAACCCTTCTGTGATGGTTGTTCTTGGATAATGAAAGTGGAAAGCAAATTAAGTTAACAATTAAATTAATAAAAATTCTTAAATAAAAATTTAATTACTCTCTCATACACACTGAAGTTTGGTATAATTAAATAGAAGAATCTCTCCATATTAATTTTATTAATATAGAGTTCCTTTTGACCTGTTTATATAATTATTTCACCGATAAATTTTATTATCGAGACTGTGGCAAGACTGTTCTAAAGAAATTTTATGAGCTTTTTTTTTTTTTGCAGCATTTCGATTAATTTATAATAAAACTTCAGTGCTAAAAAAGAGAGAATGGACGCAGGTAACATTAAGAATGGTTGAATGAATCTGTATTTAAGAATTTTCTTAAGGTTTTACCTCAAACTAATTAATTATAAAATGTGAAGGAATATCGAGTACTCTACTCTCACCGTTGTATATAATAGAGTATTTACTGTAGTGTTTATTCCTAGTTTTAATCGGTATGAATGAATTTATTAATATAACTGTATTTATTGGCGTGAATGAATAGGTCTAGGTTGTAGGTCACTTGTAGAAATTATTACATTGGTATGAATATGCATCACGGATATGTCCTTACAAATCACAGAACCAATGGTGCAAAGGATTATGGCTGTATTGCACCTTAAAAGGTCCATCATGTTGACCACTAAAACAGCCACATATTCCAAAGAGCACCTCCTCCGGTGTGCAGCGCTTACAATATGACATTAACGGTACTACATATACGGTACTGGGGATAATTAAAATATAGCCATTCCCGTACCTGTATGTTTGATCTCTCCAAAGATAGAACCTTGAACATTGAATGGGCTTAAGTTTGACAGCCACTAGTTAAATATATTAAAAGTAAAACTCCGAACTAAGTATATAAAAACCTTCTACAAGAGCGACTTCATCTTATATATAAAAATTATATTAAAATATTCACCGACGGACCAAAGATGATAACTGGAGTAGGAGCGGCTTTTGTCAAGATCAAGAGGCTGTACACTTCTCATTAAGCAATATCTCAATCATATCTAGAGCCGAGTTATTCGCTGTATACAAAGCCCTGGAACATATTCGGAACTGCAATGAACCGAAGAAATATATTATCTGCTCCGATTCAAGGAGCTCACTAGGGACTCCGATAGTTTATTATTCACTGCATACATACGCTCTTAGATCTTTTCCTATGAGAAAATAAATAAGAGGAAGTCTCCTTTATTTGGATTCCCTGTCATGTGGGGGTAAGAGAAAATGAATTTGCCGACAAACCTGCTAAAAAGGAGCATCACTGAATTATAGAGACAAACATGTCCTTGCATTCCAAAGCTTTCCTAAAAAAAAACACAAAATCTTGCTAACTGGGAAAAGGAATAGCAATCAGCGCAGCTGTCAAATAAAATTAGAAACATCAAGGGTACCACTAAGAAATGGTCAACCTCAAATCAAGAATCTCGGCCAGAAGAAGTTGTCCTAGAGGGAATGAAACTCGGTCACACCATGTTGACATACAGCCACATATTCTGGAGAGAACCTCAACCGGTGTGCAGGGCTTGCAATATGACACTATGGTACCACATATTCTACTGGAAAGTTCGAAATATGTAAACGCGCAAAGAAAAGTAAATTTACCGACCAGTCTTACAGATGTATTAGGAGACAATGAGGGAGGGCAATATCAATAAGACTTTCGAATATCTTAGGGAGGTTAATCTGTTTAATTTGTTTCGAAACTATATATATATATATGCATTTATTTATTTGCTAGAACTTGTATATAGTTATTAATTTTAATATAAGTAAAATAATGGAGTCTACTCGAACCATTGTATATAATAGAGTATTTACTGGAGTGTTTAGTTCCTAGTTTTAATCGGTATGAATGAATCTGTTTATATGACTGTATTTATTGGCGTGAATGAGCAGGTCTAGACTGTAGGGTTACTTGTAGAAATTTTAGATTGGTATGCATATGAATCACGGATATGTCCTTACAAATCAGAAACAGGTGCAATGGACCATAGCTGCTGTGCATCTTAAAAAAAAACGAAAAAAAAAAATGATACTTTTCAATATAAACAATTCGGTTTGCATTTTTCGATTAACACAAAGAAATAAACAAAGAAAATATTAACACAATCCACCCTTCTCAATAAAAGAAACAGAAATACAAATATTTACTCATTCAGAATGAATGATCTAGGGTTCTGAGCAATTCAACAGTGAAGTAGAAGACATGCCTGACATGACTATTACGTTACGGCGACAGGATATTAACCAGATTATCTTCATTTCCCTCATTATATATATAATAATTCAAGAAAGCATTACCTGCCGGTAGGTAGATAGGACATCCAAGGAAGGCATATTGGAGGAACTCAGGCTCCTTCAAGTTTCATACTTCCTAATTTGTTATTATGTGCACATTATTATCTACTTAATAATTTCATTACAGCATAGTCGAAGCTGCATTGGAATTCTTTTCATTTTAATATGACAATTCGATTACAAATAGAGCTCACTAGTACCGAAAGCTGAAATGCACCCATAACAAGGATTGTATCTGGAATTTAAAACTGGAAAGTTCCAGCTAAGCACATGATTATTTCAATCTTTCCAAAATTCCAGAATGTCTACCCATGCATCATGACTATATCAGCGCTGGTCAGATTGATACCAGTAAATCCTATCTATATCAACAGCGAATCCAAATATATGAACCATTTACCATTCCCGAAATAATCTCGGTGGGTAGCCCCATATGCAGAACAGCATTGCACACCTTTTAGCATTATGGTCAGAAGGTAATGGTGAATGCCCTTCCAGCTACCCAGTGAACACCTGGTTGACGGATATTTAGTGATAACCGTATAGAATTCTATGGTGGTACTAAACGAAATAACGAAATATCAAATTTGAATCAGATATTTTCCATGATAGCCTGCCTCTTTGTGTGTTCATCGACCGGTTTCAGGCGTTCGCCTATTTGAAAATGCATCATGCAAGTGTCCTTACAAATCAGAAACAGGTGCAAAGCACCTGTTGTGCACCATTAAAAAAATGTTTTCAATGTAAACAATTCGGTTTTGCATTGTCCTGATGCAACTGTTTGCAAACATCCTGATGATAAGCGAACACCCGAAACCGGTCAGTGACCACTAAAAGAAGCAGGCAACATGGAAAATATCTCTGGTGATTTCCAGCTCTGCGAAGCCAACCAGAACACCCAAATTTGAACTTTTGCGATTTTTCGTTTTGAGATATTTGGTTCACATACACATATACTGAATTTTGAAAATTTTAAACGATTTAAAATACATTTTGCAACAGCAGAGAAACAAAAAGTAAAACATCATTGGAGAATGTTGTTTGAAAATAGAAAGATAATGTAGCACTGAAGTCAGTCGCTATTAATAAGAAATCAAAACAGATTAAATTGGCTCATTGGCAATAATTAAAATAAGAGAACCTCATTTCAGAATTTCATTTTGCAAAAGTCGTATAGAGTGTGTAGTTCTACGAATATTACAATAATATTCAATGTTTGTTTCAATAATTGTTTTGATAGCTATCATATAATATTAGAATAACACTTTCCAGAAAGAGAATTCAGTAAACAACTATCTGGTCCGTATAAAAATGTTTACAGTTCATTTCCGATTAAAACACCTTTCCTTTAGTTTGTATATTGGTATTTTTTATAATTATACCAAATGCTTAGCAAATTTTCCTAGCAGACCAATAAGTTTTTTGGACCACAATGGTTGAAAAATAGATTTTGATAAAAACATTATCTAAGGAAATCGTCATTATTTTAAAGCAGCTTTAATATCAAAACAAAGCTATTAAAGAAATTTAGATATTTCAAGAAATCTTTTATTTAAAAAATGAAAAAAAAAAAATAAGAGTCTATGATTAAAAACTAAGGGATTAATTAATGACAGTATAATTGAATTAATTTAATAATTATTATTTAGCGTAAAAACCTGTAAACCTTTGATCAGATATTAATTAATGTTCTAAGAGGTTCATAAAGAAAATAAATTACCTTGCGTTTTAATATACATACATATATATATATATTTATAATATAAAGAAACTATGTTTAAGTATTGAATTAATTAATAGTTTTTATTAAAAATTACAGTTTTTTTACTAAATATTAAAGTTATAATTAATATCAGTTATGCTAAATCCATATATAATATTATATTAATTAATGATATGCAAATGACAATAGTGAGACGTAATTGTTTATGGGCGTATCCTCACAAAAACACGACTTTAAACAATAACTGACGAGATTATGAAAACAATTAAAAGAAAAATTTGTATATATATTAAAAAAGAGAAAGTAAAATAGTGGATAAATTGAATAAAGTATTATTCTGGGAAAAACTGATATCGTTTATAGATAGATGAACTTAGTACAAGTTAGTATAGAAGATTTCGGTAATGGGCAATTCAAAAAGTAGTATTAAATAAAAATTATATCAGCTTAATCATAAGTTTGTATTTTCCAATATATCTTATATTTATTTTTTTTTTCTTATTCAGAAGTTGATATCGAGTGTGCTGAAAGAATTGGTTTATTTTCAACCAAATTTCCAGCATGACCTAACTTTATAAATACTCACTTTTCTTTTTTATTTTCAAAGATAAAGAAAAGCTATTCAAAAACTAAAATTATTTTTTTTGTTTTTTACCTTTATTCAACTCATTCTCCAAAGCTATACAGCAAAATCCTGCCGTCAGAGATTCCGACCGCCGACTGGTGTTTCCTTGACGACGGGAGTCTGTGTCGAATCACCCGCCAGTCTACCCTTCTTCATTCTTTGACTGAAAATGCGCAAGCTTGACCCCACTCCACTAGCCGATCAATGTAGATATCTGACGAAGGTACATCTATAGAGAGAAACGTCGTTGAAGCAACAAGTACATTATATGCAATTGAGTAAAGAAGGTATTGTTGAATGTGGGCTGCTTTGAATCAGATTGGCAACCCTAGCAACAAGTATGGTGGGGTGGGCTATACTTATTTAATTTTTTTAATATTTCAAGATGCTATATGAAGGCTCTTTTATTTCTATACGCAAACAGAAAGAAATGCAGGTTTTTTTTTGCTGAATGGGGTCAAATATTATGTTTATTTTTATTTGGAATGAATTTCGACAATCTAAGAGATTCACATTTAGTTACTTACTTGAAATTATCTAGTCTTATTATTACTTACTTTATATATTAAATATAAGCTAAAACTTTATTAAACTTGAGAAAACATTTGGTATTTAAAATATTGACTACTTTGTAATGTTTCCTTTTTTTTTTCTAAGTATAAGTAACGCCGAAACATTTATTCTCAGACCAATATTGTAATTGATAATGATCATAATCTTGCATAAGATATAAAAGCGATAACAGCGCTTTTATAAGGCGAAAACTCAGCCCTCATTACTTTTTTCGTGTTTCATTTCTGATATGTAAGAATTTTTTCGCGACTGAGATGCCGAAGATGGTAAAATAAATCTATTAATGTTGTTTTATGCTGAGGATGTGTCCATTACAGCTGGTACGTATAGTGATGCGCAATTTAAACTGCTCTTGTTATATGAATATTGTCTGTTGAATAATTAGGCAAGTGAGTATAGCTAAAACTGTAATTGGCCCATTTCAAAAATCTGGTCATCAGAAAAAATATAAAAAAAAGGTTGTATTATAATAGTACTCCAGGATTTCCAATAGCTTCATCCGGGAAATTTAATGTGGCCTCTGACCATTTCTCTAATAAAGCTACTGTTGCAATACTAAGAGAATAATGAAAATTAGTCAAACACTGGCAGCCTAAGATGTATCTCGACGGAAGAGAAAACCCATACATCTCATGACGGGTTGTTTTGTTTGTGCTGTGAGGAAATTAGGTTTCAGGATCTTTGGCCGGAACAAGATGTCGGTGGCAGAGCTTGGGCTGTGTCCTTTTAAGATTATGGTCTGATTTAGCGTTTGTGCATTTGGACTGTGATAAAGGTTAGGTGGGTGAAACCCGGTAGTTCTGATTCTTTTAGGTCCACTGAGGCTTTGGATAGCGCAGGTTTTAGCCCTCCCCTCTTTTGAATAATAAAAGTATCATCAATTGCTAACCATTCATTATAGAAGTCTGAGAAAAAATTAAGAAAACTCTATTTAAGAAATCTGGTCATTTTCAAACATGCTGCCTTTCAAAAAACTTTAAAAATTATATATAAAAAGCGATCCTATGTATTAGAAGCAAAGTTATTTAGAAAATTATATGTTCGATTAAACATTATAATAATAATAATAAACAAGAAAAAACTGGATAAATCTATATAAGTCCTTTATTTTTCAAATCCAGTGAAGCAAAAGGCTTGGCTACATAAAACATATGTGACTATAAACTTGATAGATGACATCCGTTTTTTTATTCCCTATATATATGTATGAAGTCGTGTTGACGACATTCTCAAACAGTTTTACCAACTTGACATTTAAGAAGAGATTTTCTAAAATATAAATGTCTGTCACCGGTGACTACAAGTATAAATTTTATTGAGTGGGATTCAATGATGATATCATTGCAAGATGTTTCTTTCCACTTCGGCAGATATGATTCCAGCTCTAAACAAAGTGAATAGTTCCATAGTTTCTAAACTTCATGTTCAGGAACTAGTACTAGCATCAATTAGTATTTATGGCAAATCATTATTTTTTTAATTGTGGCACTTTCGCACCATTAAATAATATATTGGGTGGATTGGCTTCAACTTGGATTCATTGCGATCAAATTGATGATCACAATTTTATTGATTATATTTTAAATTAGTTTTTATTTTAATATTAAAACCTAAGAAAGACCTGAAAAATTTATGTGCAATTTAACTGATAAAATTCTGATAAAACCATAAAAAATGACGGCAAAATAAAATAAAAAAAAATCTGGTGTGAAACACTCACACAACTTTCTCTTACTCCAGTTCTCAAAATGATAATTGATAAATTTTATAGTTTGTGTACCAAATTTAATGAAATTCGTCGAAAACTGAAAAAACGGTTCAGTAAAAGCGCACTTCAGTTAAAGTTAAAGTTTTTATTGAAAAAATTGCGAAAATGAAAAAAAAATGTTCAGTAAAACCGCACTTCCGGTTTGTTAATTTTCTTGAAACTCTGAATTTTGGCAATCTATTTATTTCTAATTAAAATTTTGTTTAGATGGTAGAATTGTATAAACAACTAAGACAGCATTTTAGTTAGAAGAAAACATATTCCCGCCCCTCCCCTAAAAGCAAGCTGAAACGACTTTTTTAAGAGAAATGTTTCAAATAAAAGTTGTAGCTCTTTATATATGTAGTTCACATTCCTTGTTTGAAGAAGATCGTTGGAACCGTTTTAGAGAAAATAGCAGAAAACTGAAAAATACTTTTCAGTAAAAACGCACTTCCGGTCATCTGATTTTCATCAAACTCGGAATTTCAATAACAAATTTAATTCTAATTAATATTATTTATATGATAGAATTGTGTAAGAAACTAAAATAGCACTTTAGAGAAAAACCTAACCTCTCCCTTCCCCCAAAAGTATCCTTGAATAAATTTTACCGGTGAAATGTTTTAAATAAAAGTTGTAGCTCATTGTATGTGTAGTTGAAGTATTAAGTTTAATGAAAATCGTTTTAACCGTTTTTGTGAAAATCACAAAAAGCTGATAAAAACTATTCGGTAAAATAACCTTTCGGTTGAACGATATTTACGAAAAGCTGGTTCTCTGGTGTTCTGGTAGCGATTTAACGAAATGTAAGGTTTGAACATTCAGCGATTTTACTTTTTTGAGATACACTGTTCCACACACACACACACACACACACACACAAAAACATTTTTTTTTGGACTCAGAGGACCTCAATACTTTCTCAGGGAACACGGTTGCAATACTTTCTCTTATAGTGAATGAGAAAGTAAACCTGCAAGAAGCTCCAATCTTGAGTTTAGATATGCCGAAGCAATTTTTTTTCTGTTTTCTCCGACTTTGTTTAAACATTGCGTGCTAACTACAATATACGTAAAGCTATTACTTATTATTTGAAACATTTTTTTGGGGAGGAAAACTAATATTTAGAAAAGTTTTCGAGATTCTACAACATTTAGACCTGTTTTCCATATAATGGACGGCTTATCCACCTCCCGCACATAAAGATAATTGTTTTAAGGGCATTTAGCTTGAATACCAACAATGAATAAATTGGTCAATCTCAAACTTGAAGTGAAGATTGAATCGGGCAATAAATTTGTTTGATTCTTTAATCAATTGAATTTGATATGGACTTTTTCAATCAGGGATATTAAGTTGTTTTAAATTTCTCTAGATATATTTTTGTATCTAGATCTTTAGAGTTACGAGTTATATAACATAATTTCCTTTATAAACGTTTAAAGTTATAACATAATTACACTATATTTATAACATAATTTCCAGAATTTTATTTTATTAAATTTCTTTTAGAATTAATATAATAAAATTTTTCCGTCAGCAATGAATATTTTACAAAACGTTTTATGAATATTGCTTAACATGAGAGATGATGTAATGATCAATCGATAATGATTAATTAACATTCACCTAATTTCGTTTTAGCAGGTGTTTACATACAAATGATGTCCAATAATACATTAATTACAATTGTTAATAAATGATAAATTCTCTTCTAACAATTGAATTATGATTCATACCGTCAATTTAAAGTTCACCAAACAGCAACACAAAGCCATGAATATTTTACTAGATGCAGTTTTATTAACAATGTTCTAGTAATTTGAAAATAATTAGAACAACAAAAATATAAATAATATATAGTTGTATAAAACTGCTACCATGGAATTCTTAAAACATTTCATTGTAAATAGATATAGCTTTTCTTGTAATTAATTAGTTGCACAATTCATAGGATGGGCGGAGAGCTTGCTAGTTGTTGTTGTTTGACTTAGCCCTATACAATTTGCTAGTTTAGGCAATTTGCAGTTTGCATTCTCAAAGAAAACAAATGTATTCATTAGTTTGAGTACATCTAAGTTTAAGGGTTCATAGAAGTCCGAGAATTCCTAAAGACTTGTGTTGCATTCAAAAAATTATATATTTATATATTTTTCTGTCACATTTTCTACTTTGACCATAAATCTGAAAACACTAAAAACTTCCAAGCATCGATTATGTAATATGTACGTCTCTGGGATTATTAGTGGCCCATGTACCAAATGATAGATTCATTAGAAGAATTACAATTACTGAATTTTGAAATTATTTATTCACTAAATTAAGAATAATACTTAAATGTTATAATTACTTTATAATATAAAATTCAACTAGAGTGTAATACAAAATATAAAAATTCGCGTGCAATAATAATAAAGGATTATAGTTGTAATTAAGGTCTTAAGACCATTAGAGGTCTATTTAGTTAAAATAATGCCGCTAAATGCTGATTATATAATTCCCCCAAATCCCAGGAGATCAAATTCAGAGACTTGCACCTCACTATTGTTAATATAATGTAATCCAAACTCTACAAACTAATCCAATGTAAGAAACTAATTGGTTATAAGAACAACACTAATTTATTGTAAGGATTTAAATGTTTTGCATATTAGAAAGGATTTTGTACTAGGCAAAAAAGTTGTGTTAATATATGAGACTTTGAAAAAGAAGAAAATAATGATATGATAAATAAATCTATATTTTGTCATATTGTACAATTTTTGTAAAACTTGTCATTAGAATAGCAGAAATTTATACAGCAATTTTTTCGTACATGGCAAAAATATAGAGAGCAATCTGTCTCTAATGTGAATACGCTTTCTTTCAAGAAGTTTCTTTCAAACTTTGTACCGTAATAACTGCATCTAGATTTATGAAAATGTTTTTTTTTGTTTACAAGATTTGATTGTTTTTTTTTTATTTTCGTTGGAAGATGCATAAAAAAATATTGAACTAAAAAATTAGCACTGCATAGAGCCAATTGAAGAGGGGTCAATGAAGAGGTGATGTTCATAAATTGAATTCTTATGTGTTCCAATCCTTTGAGCCGTTTTAGCAAAGTGAGAAATGTAACAGCAAGAGAGCAAGAGAATCTCAACCGCTCTCTCGGACTAGAGTGGTTAGAGTAATGACACCTAACGATTGGATGTATTGAACTGAATTCTCAATTGTGTTTTATGGACTGTCCGTCGCTATATTTACACAGCTTCTCCCGCTCCAGTCCGAGAGAGCGGTTGAGATTCTCTTGCTCTCTTGCTGTTACAGAAAGTAGGAAAGTATGCTTTTTTTACTGTAAAATTCTATAATTTTCTCTATTAATGATTATAGTATGTAGACGCACAGATAATATTGAAGATATAATTAATAATGACTCAATGAACCATAAATATAAGGAATTATGCATCAAGAAAAGGAAAACATTTTTATATCCATTTGACTTAAAGTTTGTTGCTGTGGGTGATTCTAAAACTTTTGGGATTTAATTAAAAATTTTAAAAAAATCAGCTCTATAACGAAAGTCAATTTCATTTAATGAATCGATAGAGCATTTTAAATTTCTTTATAATCTGTCCCTTGATTACTCCAAATATTACGTACTTATGAAGAACCTCCTGAGATAAATAACTACCTAGATAGTATAATGGGGTTGTTGAGGAGAGAAATTAGGTTTGATTAAATGAACGAGATATGCTGACACTAATATAATATAGCTAAGTTTACACTAACTGCACTGGACTTTATAATGAAAATGATAGAATGAATGATGAGAGTAGAGATATGACACGATGCGACGACTGGTGTACAGTTGAATGGTTGTATATTATAGATCCCTTTAGATAGATTCCCACTGGCTTATATACACAGGTTCTCCCACTTTAGCCTGCCTAATCAGAGAGTAGTCTGTTAACCAGAGAGGGCCTCTCTTCTCTCTGCTGTGGATGGATGCTATTACAATAGGGAATTCTTATAAGATGAATCAATGCATGAAATAAACAATTCTTAATGAAATAAGGCCCTTTGGGATAGAACTCATTCCGTATGAATGTTATAACAGTGCACCAGATGAATGAATAAGTTTCATTCTAGATAATTTAATTTCTACGCAAAGTACCAGATATGTTTAAAAATTCTATTATATATCCCTCATATAAAAGTGGTGATCCGATCCACTTATTTGAAACTTTTTGGGCAAAATTTATTCAAGACTTCTCTTCTGTTGAATGGGTTTCATAAGAAAATATATTAAAATAATTGGCAAGCCAAATTTCTTAAAAATTATATTATTATAATTTGAAATAATGAAAAAATACAAAAATAAAATTATGGCTGTAAGAAGGTTCAAATTTATCATCCCATTAAAAAATTATAAAAAAATGTAATCTTTAATTTTTTTTTTGTAATTTACTTAATTTTGTTATTATGTAGCGACCGATAGATGATCTATGTCGGATCCCATGACGATACGTAAACGGAATATCAAGTTTGAACTATCAAGCTGTTCATATATATATATATATATATACTCAGACACACACATACACACACACACACACACACAGAGACCATTCGCTAAAAACCACTTTTTTGGACTCAAGGGACCTCAAAACAGATATTCCGGTGAAACTCGACACCGAAAATTTGATACATGATTTTTTTTTTTTTTTTACATTTCTGTAAATAAACTGAATTGCCTAATTTTAGAAAAATTATAATATACAAAACAACAAACCACGCTGATGACCGTTGGTCAAGAGTGGTTTTTATTTTAGAAGTTATTTTATTACTTCCTCTTACTATTAACATAGTAAGAGGAAGTATTGCGATCATGCCAGATTTTCAGAATTGTGTATTCACCGGATATACACGTTTTGAGGTCCTTCTGAGTCCATAAATGTGGTTTTTAAAAAATGGTGTGTGTGTGTGTGTGTGTGTGTGTGTGTGTGTGTGTGGTGTTATATGAATATGTGTGAAAAGAATGTCTCAAAAACGAAAAGTTGCAGGAACTTCAAACTTGGTAATCCATTTAGGTACTACAGTTTTTCCGAGACGGCTCCGACGATTTTCTTTAAACCAGTCACATCAATTACAAATACAATGAGCTTGCAACTTTTATTTAAAACGTTTCTCCGGAAAAATTCATTTAAGGACACTTTGCGGGTGTGTGGTGGGTTATGATTTCCTTAAAAGTGCTATTTCAGTTTACTATACAATTCTATCATCTAAATAATATTAATTAGAATTAAATAAATTGTCAAAATTCCCAGTTTGGAGAAAATCGGTTTAAGCGGAAGTGCGACTTTACTGAAATAGGTTTTTCAGTTTTTTGTGATTTTCTCCATAAAAATGCTGACGGTTTTAAACACTAAAGTGGCCCCTAGACGATCAATATTCACGTCAATATTTGCACAATAATATTGTTGACCAACCCACACGGGGCAATATTATTGCACAATACATTAGTTCATGGCTGACACTTCTGTTGTCAACATGTTGTGTATTCGGTTTAATTCCTTTCTGAAGTTAGTGCGCAACGAATTCAATTTTTTAACTAATTGTGACTTATCAGCGTCCGAATAGTATTCTCTATATTTAGAAAGCAACTGTTCGTACTGTTCATTTTTTTTTATTCTGTTGCTGTAATCTTTACTCTTGATATTCCACAAAGCGGGTAAGCTTCGATACACCTCGATATATTCTAAAATGAATTTTTTTTTTTCATCTTTTCCCTTTGTCGTCATCTTTTATAGATAAGTTGATGTTGACGCCAAAACACTGTCAGGACAAGACTGAACCAGATTGCGCAATACTGCCTACAGACGATACAATATTTATTACATTGCACAATAAAAATCAAACTTTTTCTGATTGACTTAATATATTGCGCAATCTTTTAATCTGTTCTACAGACGTTCAATATTATTGTGCAATATCAATTCTTGGGCAATATATTGAAGTGAATACTGATCGTCTAGGGGCCACTTAAGAAATGAAAATGTGAAAACAATTCGCCATTACGCAGAGTTTCACACCAGATTTTTTTTTTCTTCATCTATATTCTTCAATTCTTACTGTAAATATATTTTACAATTCAATTATTATTATTGTAATTCCACATGAACTCCGGTCCTATGTATTTAAGTTGCAATACTTATGGCAGAGCAACAATTAAACTCTATAAAATGATCGTGGATTTCCATATTTCATTTTACAAGAATTCTAAAAACTCATTTTCATCAAAAGTTATGGAAATAAATTTAAGTATTCATTATGTCAACTGAAAAAGTCAATTTATGATCGGTATATACATTTAAAGTCTTCTAAATTCTATTATATACATTACTTCCTTGTTTTCAGCAGTAGATCCAACTGCTAACCAAGGTTACTGCTTACTTCTTTGTACGTACTTCGTCGTTTACATAAATATAGTAAAACATTTTTCCAAGGCAGTAATAGTAAAAAATACAAATTTTTAAAAATTTCCTTATAAATTTGTTTCGTTATTGGGAAATTTTTGCAAATGAAACCTGAAATTATTCTCTAGAATGTTGTCATTTGATTAAAATTCTATTGATTTTATTTTATTCTCTCCGAGAGGTGGAGATATATGCTGATAGGGAGCAGTACCTAAAAATTCATGGTAATTCAAATTGAATTTTTTAAGTTCTTAAATTAATCCAGTTTTAAACAGTATAAGTTCAAATAAAATTATCAAGTGTGATAGTTAAGATATGGCCAAGGTACGTTGATTTTTAAAGCACCCGTTGAATTGAGGACACAAGGGAACAAGAACATTCTACCGGAATATATATGGGACACTTGTTGCTGAATTTAAACACAAAAAAAAAAAAAAAATTCCCTCATTTCATTTCGTTTTCACTCTATCTCTTACACACCAATTTTTTTGTTTGTTTTTGTTTAAACTTATTTATTCAAATGTATATAATCAGTTTATATTATTTCACTTCGGTAGCTCATGGGTATAGAAACGTATAAAACCTTAGTCTCCCACGGAGTTATAGCGATAATGGTTTCGATTCCAGCTCTAGGCCTTGAATTTATAAATGTATAAATATGTTTAATTTTAATATTTAGTAAGCTTTGGATGGCCATAAATGGCACCGGGGATTGCTCTGGAAACTCAAGGGCATTTTACCATTTATCTACTACCTAATCTTGAAATCCTATTTGTCTGACCGCTATTTTCGAGTATAGATCGGTACATGAAATTCTGGTATTCATAAAAGTGAAGCGGAAGTACCGCAAGGCAATATCCTAGGCTCCATCCTAGACGCAATATACACAGCAGGTATACCAACCCGGCCAGATACTGTACTCAGTACTTTCTGCAAATGGTACAGTTATCCTGTCTCCTCATCAAGATCCAATAGCCGCATACAGAACGTTCCAAATCCATCTTATTTCGTTAGAGGAATAGTTCAAAAAAATAGAAAATAAAATTAAACCAAACCAAATCTCAAAACTTCACTTTCACACTCCGCCGCATCACTCTTCCATCGATCTTTTACAATTTAATTCCTATTCCTCCTACCAATGTCGTTCGCTACCTGGGAATGTACGTATATACATAAAAGTTTGATTCGAAACCCACATACCAGACTTATAAAGACTTGAACTTAATAGACGCTGTTCAGAATACTGAACAGACTACTCGGCCACAGTTGAAAACTCTCTCCTAATAACAAATGATCATATACAGATAATATAAAACATTTAGGACTGAAACCGGACTGAAAACTGAATAGGAAAATGCATATTGGCAATACGTATATACAGAACCTACGACAATAAACAACTTAACATACCCTTAGAAGTACCTGGGACCTTACTCAAATCTAAGGTAATAGAGTAATTTATAATGGTGCGACCGAGCCAATAAATGCTGTATTCAGTCCCAATATGGCATGAGGCAATTAAGAGGCACTGTAACCTAAAAAAATGTAACAAAGCCTCGTTAATTGCTAATTAGAGGGAGACTAACTGCAATAAAAGTATATATTTTGATTGAAGAAATGAGATATATGTTGGGGTTAGTTGTTGTTTTTTCTAACCTAAATAATCCGCACAAGCACTCGTTAATTTATTGTCTTCTTTTTGAAAATAGATAAAGCTTTGATTACGCACATACAAACCCTATACAAATGGACATACAGATACAAATGTTCACGTTCTGATAAAATAAACGCATTTAAAAAAACAAATCAAATAAGCCTTAGTTTGGAGAAAAAAGAAGTTCTCAAGCAAACTAACTTTTTGGTCACCAGACTCCTAGGAGTGATGGAAATAGAACAAGCGGCTGAGGTTTCCCAAAAATTGAAAAAGAAAAAGATGTAATGACGTATTAATAATATAAAATGGGTTTTTATGGATTCTCAACAACACCAAGGATAGCTGAGATAGGATTATAATTTACTGTCATCCTACTTCTATCTTCAATCATCCTGTGCACCTGGGTTCATATAGTTGGGTCTTTCACATCTACCAGCCATGCCGATGACAGATTTCATACAGCTCTAAGTCCGGTATTCAATAATGTCAGCAAATAGCCATGAAAGATATTATCACATTACTTTCAGTGACGAATCCCGTTTCTGGGAAAAAAGATTCTGGGAGGAACGGTTCAAATATTAGTTCATTGTACGAAATCACATTAGCATTACCAAGTATTCAGGTAAGTATTAGGTATGATAGGTATTAGGGAATGGATTCCTGTAACTCTGGACTTGTCCAAGGCAGTTTCATTGCTAATCAATGTTTGACAAAATTTTAAAATCATTTTTGTGAGTCATTATACATGATCGCTAGTGCAATCTTCCTGTAAAAAAGTGCTGGATTTTATATTCCAAAAAGCAGAAATTTTGCCTTGGCCAGTTAGTTTTTCCCTATTTTAAACTCCATATAAATATGTTTGGGATTAGATGGGTCACCACAATGGACGTTTCTCTCAATCGGAGGAGGTGAGTTCGACACGTGCAGCAAGATGGAATGAATTATCACAAGAGATATCAATTTTTCATTCGAAATATGCGTTGTCAATTAGATTATTATAAACATTTTATGGTTGGTTCTGGTTGGTGCAAGTTCTTTTTTTAATAAGGTGTTTATTTTCTAACTTTTAAATCAGCAGTTTGTAAAGAGAACTTGCATAATTCAGTTTCTGAAATTCTTATTTAAATTTTTATTTATAGACGTACTTTTGCTCGAGATTTTCTTTTTGGGTAGTATGAACGCAGATAAATTTCTGAAGAGAAAAAGTAATTGAAACCAATGAAGTATCAACCTTTTTTAAAAGTGTTCACCTGTGTTTATTCTATTTAATTCTATAATTTTAAGCCTGCTTTCATTTTCAATTTTAATGTGATGGCGTTAATTGAAAATAATTTTCATGAATACTGTAAACATTTTAAACGACAATATTGAAAAAAGAGGAAGTAATAAAAATATATTTATGTATTTTTGTAAAATAAGAAGAAAAATTATGCATGATATTTGTCGGAACTTCGTCCCAAAAATCCTTGTGTGAAGTCCATATCTTATAATGTATCCAGCTCCTAAATTATTTGCTGAAAAAAATTATCTTTATTTTTATAATAAATTACCAGCTTCCTTTTTTCACTTACCAAACAATGTAAAAGAATGTAAATATTTGTCTAATTTACATCAGTAATGAAAACAAAAAAAAAAAGAAACATGAAGTCACAATTAAAAATAAACAATAAATATTCGGGATGGCCATTGCCAAGTTGCAAGTAGTACCGCTTATGTCCAATAGAATGAGTATGATAGTTATAAATTCACTGATTTGTTCCTCTTACTTTCTATAGAATGCGCTAAATTGTCTAATAAATCCTTTCAAATAACCATTTAAAAAATATACTGCTTATCAAGGGTTTTGGGATTTTGTAAAGTATCTTAACATATTTCTATTAAAAAATGTCATGTATTAGAGAAATATCATAACAACAATAAAATCTAGATTTTCAAGATTGGTTGATAGATGTAGACTTTATATATTTTTATAGAATTTCAAAGTAATCTAATTACCTACATTAGAAAATATGTTCTACAGATTGTTTACATTTAAGCAAATAATATTTTTATTACTTTAAATTTTAGGATTACTTCGTAATTAAGCCAAATCGCCATTAAGTACTGATTAATTTTAAGCAGTTATTTCGTAATTAGGACTAACAAATCTATGTTTGCTACTAAAAAAAAAAAAAAAAAAAAAAAAAAGAATCCATTACATAGGACAAGATAAGGAATAACATTAAACAAAATTAAATGCATATGGGTTGATAATTATTAGAAACTTCCATTTTTTTACTTTCTTTTATTTAATTACAATTTAATGTTTTATGGTTTTAGTTTATTACAGTTTAGAATGAATTTGTTCAGTCAAAATTTATCATTTCAAATATTGTATGTAAACGGGAAAGATAAATACGATCGGCTGAAGTATATAGAACTAAATAGTTTCGAATAGTTTATCAGTTCTCCTGTATTGAATGTAAAACGTACTGCAAGAGTTTATATGTAGTAAAAGCGAATAAAACCATACAAACTTTCGTTTTTTTTCTCTATGTAAATTATTCTAAATGTAACAAAAATGTAATTTGTCTTTTCCATTATTTTACACTATGAGAGCTAGAATAGCTTATTTAATAACTTAACATTTACATAGGATGCATGAAGTAAGTTACACTGTAGCTAGAGGGAAGTTAGACTTGTTTGGATACCAGCAAACCCGTCGTCATACTTCTCATCCTCCATCCGGTCTTTCCCCTTGTTGCTTGTTTAACTACCAATTTGTCGGGTGAAAAACAAGTCTTAGTCGGAGAGTTAGATAAATCTTGCTCATTCTCTATTAATTTTCATTAAATCAGCTGCTTGTACAATATTTTCAATTATTTATATTATTATTATTATTGAAATTTTTTTTATTTAATTGTTGGGAATTAAAATCCTGAAGTTACTGGAGTGACAAGAAAACCAAATAAATGTGAAATTTTGTATATATTTTTTTTTTCTAACTTTTAATATTACAAGAGGTCATTTTACGACCGCTTCAAACTTAGGAAATTGAATTTTTTCACAGAAATATATCTTTTTAGGATCATTTGTCAGAAAATAGGTTTTTCCGTATGTATGCATTTGTGTCTGTGTAAGCGCACATGGAGAGTGTGACTAAACGAATCCGATACGAAGGTTTTTTAGCTAAAATCCAATAAATAGAAAAGCTATTTACTAAATTAATTAACGGATTATTCAGTTTTCACAATTCTTCGAAAACGTCTTTAACGATTTTTTTATTTTTCTGTACTCTACACAGAATATTTACTTTAATTTGAAACATTTTTTCCAAGAACATAGATTTTTCACGAGTGTTTTTTGTTAGCTATTACCACTGTTTCAATAAACAGTTAGGAAAAATATACATTTGATATTTGGAGAGTATCAATTATCAATTATCAGTATCAATTATCTACACTGATAATTTCAGTTTAGAAAATTACTTGTCTTTTAGAATATGTGAATAATATTTCAGTCTGGTATTTTATCTGTCGTAGCATGCATATTTATTTTCTTGCTGACCAGTTTCGGATTTTCCTCCATCGTCAGAGTAAATTCACCAACTTCATGTAGAGAGTTCACACTTCAACGTAATGTTTCTGTTAACACTCACACTTGTTGGTTGTATATATGTGTGGGGAGGTTATAAGGTTATGTTACTATGTGTGCATGTTTCAAATATTATATACAACCAACAAGTGTGAGTGTTACAGAAACATTGAAGTGTACTTTCAACACGAACTTGGTGAATTTGTTCTGACGATGGATGAAAATCCGAAATCGATCAGGAACAAAATCAATATGCATGCTACGACGGATAAAATACCAGATGTTATCCCAGCATTGAGGACCCACCCACATTTTCAATAATATTTCAGTATACGGAAATTTGTAACATTCAAAAAAAAAAAAAAAGCTAATGGCAAATACTAAATCTAGATATATATATATATATATTAGAGATGAGAAATTTAAAAAGCACAATATTATAATCTATAAATGAGACTGGAATATTTTATGAGCTACAATAATAAAATATATTCAATAGAGCTAAAGTATGAGAATTTATTATAGCATTTAGCGCAACTAGTGCACGTTGATTATTTTGAATAATGCTAACTTTTATTTTTTCAAAATATTGCTATTTTATTTCCATAATTCTTGATAATTATATTGTTTTATTTTTATTATTCATATGTAATGACATGGCTAAGTCATAGCAATGTCAAACCTTCACAATAGATAACAAAGAAAGAATAATCTACAACTAGTGGCCTAGCCAGCTGCCTGACTTCAAGACAAGGCCGCGGGCAAACAAACATACCAAGGGTAAATACCCTTACATCAAAGCAAGCACCGCTAAGGCTGGCCACTGACCTAAATCGGTGGTCACCAAACTAACCAAGGTCGCACACTAGGACAGATGTCTTGGTGTGAGTGTGGCCAACACTAATATATAAACTTCGCCCGATTGGAAGAGGGGATGAATATACGATTATACTTCAATACGTCTTCATATACGCAGCAGTTTACGCGTCCCTATACAGTTTTTATTTTATACTTATTACCTTTAGTTGTGCATCTTAGTTCATTTATCTTAATCATTCTAAATTATTAGTTATTTATCTTCTATTTATTTCTAAGTATTTCTTGTTAATAGTTACCATTTTTTACGTTTAAATTATCGTTCAAATACAGTCTATTTTTATAAAATCCATGTTAATAAGTCGAACACTAACTTCCAAAAATATCTAAACTAACTTCCGCCCTCTTCAAGATATCTACTACATACCTCAGGAATCACATTAAACGATTCCACTACACATATAACAAAATTTTATATGTTCTAGATTCTCTAGATTCATAAAATTTTCCGAATTGTACATTTTTGTAAGTAATTCTACGATTTCAATGTTATATAGTTGACGATGTTGACGATGTCACGTACGAACATAAAATTGCTCTATCATTTCTTGCTCAAGAATTACTACTTACTACTTTCAAACAAGATAGTCCAAATATTCTCTAATATTTCTTATATTCTCAAATACCTTTTTCTGTATTAAATGAGGATCATCGACTTTCACAATAAATTTAACACATTAATCTTTTATTTTAAGAAATATGTTCTTATGTGAATCGTTAAAAGAAATTCACAAAAAAATATTTCTTTTTTTATTTATATTTTTAAATACGTTAAGTCAATATTAAATAGTTATCTCTATAAAATTCAATAAATTGTTATTCTGTTATCTAAAAATTATTTTCCCTTTGCTGAATTTAAATAAAAATATAAAAATAATTATTTATTTTTTTTTATGCAAATGTAAACAATTTTTTAAACATAATAAAATGTTAGTAAACAAAATAATATAGAAAAGTCAAGTATCCTATTATGAAAGTAATTAAATAATAAAACTTTTTGCATAAAATTCTCAAATAAAAACACAAATAAAACATGGAATATTTGATGAGGTTGTCTGATACTTGATAAATCTTGACGGAAAAACAACTTTTTAACTTTATAAGTGGTTGAACATTTCAGTTTTTAACAATTTTGAATAATAAATTAATTACCAAAAAATTTTTTATGTTAGCATTGATAACATTACATTTGGTGATAATAAAAAAAAAAATTAACCATAACTAATAATTAGAAAATAAATAAATATTGGATATATAATAAAAGAATGCTATATACTTTGTAAAAGTTTGATTTTATAGGATTTAAGTTATGCGGACTATATTTAGGTAATTTTTTCGACGTTGTCTGAAAGTTTTTTTTTCTTTTTTATTTTTGTTGCAACATTTAATTTAAATAATTACACAATATTTATAAAATATTTTTTACACACTAGAAACTAAACTACAACTTTTTAGAATTATGTGCAAAAATTTTCCATAGATTTCCGTTGGAACTAACCTGAATGGGAGAAAATTAAGGTAGTCTTTAAGGGAAGAATCCCGATGAGTGGTCATAGTGCAGTTGGCAAGAAGTTGGGCACATAAATGCACCCCGAAATGCATTTATGATAGAAGTATTTTCACGGGAACTGAAGTGGGCTAGTTCAATAAAAAATATAATGCTAAATATGCACCACACTTTCTCGATGTTTCTGGGGCCGGCAGACAAATTGCAGGAGAAGCAGCAAGGATAACTGACTGAGCTATCAGTCCATGTGGTAGGTTATTGCCGTCATATCATGCTCCTTTTCACACACACTGACACCAACAGAAGTTATTGAGTTTTTCAATGAAAAATGTTTCTCATATCACGAGAAAGTGTTGATACGAATCGCTCTCCAATATTCGCCGACATAATAGCCTTTCCAAAAAAAAAAAAAAAAAAAAAAAAAAAAAAAAAAAAAAAACAAAAAATAAAAAGACTTTTAATAATTTATTGATCCCATGATTTGCTTTGAAGTAATGATCTCTAGCAATCCGATAAGATAGACAAGGATAAGAAGTCTATCTATAACAAGTGCATTGATTTCTACAAAGAAAAAAGGTCAAGATCTACACGAACGGGATGGGACTATTTCATGCATGATCGGTTATTTAGTTTACGAAATACCATCTCCCCCCTCCAAAAAAAAAACCTATAGAATTTTTTGTTTGATATATTTTGTCGATCTTAGTAAATTTTCCTAACCGAGTCATTTATACAAGACTAATTAGATATTCATTATATACATGGACGCTGAGTCCAAATGCAGTCGACTTTTATTTATTTATTTATTTATTTTTTTCATCAATAATATTCCATTCTTTGCCTAAGTTGTATTCATTATTTTTTTATTCGCATTATTATTATTATTATTACTGGGTAAGCTGGATAATAATTATTTCGTGACTAATAACTATTTTGTAGGCTTGTATTATTTCAAAAGTTCTCATCAATAAAACTGCAAGTTGATCCCTAATTAAGTGGTCGGATTAGAGAAAAACAGAAATTGCGAGTTAGAAAGTACATGAAGCTAGGTGAAATGATAGAGTACATGTATGGCCTAAACAGAGGGTGAATAGGATGAAGACAGAGGTGTGTTATAGCGCTTAATTAACGAGTCTAGTCTGAATTACATCTCTTTCAATTGTAGTCTTTAATCATTAATGTTGAACCAATGGTATTACTACGGGTGCAGTCAGGTTGTATGTCGTATTTTATTTAGCCGTTTATATAGGAACTAAAGTTGTGCTAAAAATTAATATAAATACTAAAAACTCGAGATTAATTCAAATTGGTTCTTGTTTTCCTTGAATTACACAAAATCAAGAGAATAACAAAAAGTAGGAATAATATAAATTATCAAGTACTTTTCCATACAGGCGGTGGAAATTGTAAAGGCACAGCTCCACAATCGATCTTCCACCTCCATTCACACTTCAGAGTTACTTTATCAAACAGTTTAAACACAGGACATTTGTTGTATTTACTATGTCCATCTTGACAAGATATATAACCAGCGCAATCATCTAGAATTGCCAGTCGCATCGAACCTTTTGGAGGGCATATTGATAATTGTACCGTCCACGCCATACACATAGTTACCATGGTTATCAGCACTGAAATAAAAAAAAAGTGAAATATGATTAGTTATTTGATTAGTTAATTGATTAGTTCTAAAATATAATTCATCTTTAATTTTTTTTTTTTTGTTTATTTAGAAATTTACAATCTGTATTACATATATACAATGAGTAAATAGGATGTCGAATAATGAATCTGTAGGCTGTGAGAAGGCAAGAGGAGAGAAACTACCCAGCGGTAGCGCTCTCTACGGGATATCAGTAGCACTGTTCAGTCCCGAAGGAAATCTCGAGGCCACTGGCGATTCAAACGGCAAGGTGGATTGTCAGGGAAGGTAATGGAGGCTAGAGATTGTACAAAGCGATTAGAGCAAAAGGAGAGATTAGTATGCAGTTTATGATATTTTGTCTTGGCAAGTTGTTGCACGAAAGGGATGTTGAGGTCATTATGGAGCGTAAGGTTTGAGCATCAACTATCTGTCGAAGTAGCTTAGATTGGAATGTCTGAATGGTACGTAAGTTTGTAGGTTTAGCTGAACTCCTCAATTCAAGCCCGTAAGTCCAAATTGGTTTGATTATAGAAATATATATCAGTCTTTTGAGTTCTGTAGGCAATTTGGATCGTCTTCCAATAAGTCTGTAAAGAAGTTTGGCCCTTTTAGTCAGTGCTTGTCTTTTAAGTCTTGTGTGCGGGTTCCACGTGAGTCTTTTGTCAAGGTAGCGCACCAGATCTGTTACAGGGAGAGGATGGTGATTGAAGAAGACGAGGGCAGGAACCCCGCCGGAGAGTAAATGTGGCATGTTGGCATTTTTGTGGGTTCATTTTAATTCGCCACTATTTTGCCCATGATTCTATTGTATTTAAATGTGTTTGTAAATTGTGGGAAGCTGATGTGATGTCTGCACTTGTTGCGAGTATGGCTGTATCGTCTGCATTTGTACAAAGTAGTGTGGATGGATTTGTATGTCTGATGTGTACACTGTGTAAAGGACGGGACCAAGTATACTCCCCTGAGGCTTTAAAATTTAATCTTATTAAAATAAAAGGAAATGAGTATTGCTTAACAATTTTTTGAAACGCCATTAATGTTCAACAAAATTTTACCAATTCGCTACAATTTTCCGATAATGCAATGGAATGGCCAAAAAATGATAGAAAATGTTATTGATTGTGTGCCAGATTATTTATTTATTTTTTATTTGTAGGCGGAGTGTGTCCAGTTTATAATTTATAAAACAAAGCCGTATAGAACTGGATTTCTTGCCGAAGCGTATTAGCATACGGCTAAGTTGGATGCCTAGGTGCGAAGGCATTTCAAATCAACCAATAAGTGGAAAGGCAATCCATTGCTACTCTTGAAATTCTTGGCGGCATGTCTAATAAAATAGCCTTCAGAGCTATTAAGAAGTTTCTCATATAAAAAACACACCTTTTATTGTATGAGTGGTTGCGATGCAGACGCAATTCAAATTATTCTTGGACCGGCTAATATGCTCTCGTAAATAGATAAGTGAACTTATGAAGATCACAGCCATGGTTATAAGGATCGATCGCTTTTACATAATATGGGCGTTCTGCAGGATTTGCTATGTAGAAAATTTGGCAAGAAAGTTTCAATTCCTTTGAGAATCTGTGCAATATGCTCATTGGCGGGTTCCTAAAATTTGGGCTACCGAATGAAGTATTAAAGTTATCACTTCGAACAATGCATAATACTCTTGAAAGGCCTTGTCACTAAAGTAAAATAAAATGTAAGGTTTGAATTTTAAATTTTATGTTTGAAATTAAGATTGTACCAAATCATAAAAAAAAAAAATTAGCAAAAATAAAGTATAACCTATAATTCCAGTGACCTTACGTTCGATTTCCGATCAGCTGTATACGGAGTTGGTACATAAAATATAGCACAAAATTTATGATTTATATTTTTTCGTACAAAAATCACTTAAACTAAAAAAATTAATTTCTAGTTAGATTTTATGTATATCCACTCCTAAGGTTTTATTGCACAGTGGTGCAAAGTTTATATATAATTTCGTTGAACTTTAAAATATTCTAAAATATTTCTGTTTTGTCATATAAGAATAATGATTGTATTTTTATTCTTATTTGGTAAATTAAAACTCCTTTCTATAACTTTTGTTTATCAGCAATTAAGATACATACATACACATATATATTATACATAACATAGATAACCAAAAATTGTTCTTATTACAACAAAATAAAATTCAAGACAAAGATCAGGAATGGAACCACCCAGTGCCTTGCAATACCCATTGCTTGGCTTCTTACCAAGAGTAAGAGAAAGTAAAAAGTATGTAATTGGTAAAAATAATGTTTAGTTTTGTGTAACTTTAATAAAGCTGAAATTGAAGCGTAGAAGCGCGTCTTTTTCATTTAACCTATGTGCAATAAGCTGACAAATAATTTAAGCTTTTAAAGTTTTCAAAGATCAGTATGCTCCAATGAACGTACTTTTTAATTGATAAACGTAGGTATTATAATAGCGGAAGTTAATTGACTTATTTTGTACATCTTTGGTGTCCATCCTCAAGAACTGTTAAGGAAGAATGGAGAGTTATAATAACCTCCTCCAACAATTAAATCTCCATTCGTAATTAACAGTTCCTGAGCAAGGACACCAAAGGTGTCCGAAATGTCGAATAAACTTTTTTAAAAAATAGAAAGTTTCTTCTTTGGCCCCAGCCAACTAATTTTTTGCTTGTTTAAAACTATTTACTGTTTGAAACCCAGAACATTGAATCTCTCAAGCATTTAACTTTGCTCTTAGTTCTTTAGCTTACAACCATTTTGTTACTTAGCCTTCTGTCAAACGCTCCAAAAAATTTATGTAGTTTACATGCTAACATTTAACAGATGGCTTCCAAATACAGTTTCTTTTAATGAACTAAAATTCAAACAATGGTCAGAACTGATAAGAAATTCCACTTATGTCAAGGACAATTTATACAAATAAAATTTTAAGCATCTTAAAACGAATTCAAATCATAGATGTTAAAAAAAAAATTTAAAAAAAAAATCTTATCAGTTAATAAAAATTATTTAAATCATAATTTTGAGCGTTTGAACTTCTTAATATTAAAAAAAGTTAAACCATCATTCATCTGTATCGATTGATTTACTTTCGGAAATATATTCAAATTTTTAATGTTACAGTCATAGATAGGAGTTACATTTATCACAAGAATGCTTTGAATATAACTTCTCGAATCCGCAATAGAAAATACATTATTTTTAGTCCGTAAAAGGCCGGTTTTTTTGTATGAGAAAAGGCGGGATTATTTGTATGAAAGAGTAATGTCCGCCAAAAGCAATCCACATTTTATCTAATGTGACTTTTCCAACCACTGTATAATTTTATTTGGTCAATTTTCCATGGTACATAGATGTTATTATATTATTTAATATTTAATTAACGTAGTTATTTGAAGAAATATCAAAAACTATGCATGAATGTGGGCGGTAATCTGACAAATGATTTATTATACATATTTATCAAAAAACTGATTCTGCTTAGATGATCAGGGTAATATAACACTCTCAAATACAACGACAAAACCTATTATCTATTTGTTATCTACATAAAACAAAATATTTAGGACTTGAATCTTTCAGATGGCCTGCGTGAAATGGAGAGGATTAAAAGGAAGCCAGAGTTGAATTGGAAGCGAATATTGATTGTAAAAATTCAATCACCCTAAATTTATGTTTAAATATTGTAATTATAATACAAATTAGTGGTAATTTTGTATATATATAACGTCCTATATAGCGTTTTGTAATAATTTTTTTTTAGATTTCTAGCATTTTCCTTAATTAATTCAATTCTCTGTTGGGCCTTTTGAAAATAAGATTGGCTATATATTGTAAATTGGATGTTGAGGTTCGTTCCTACAAAAGAACACTTTTTAAATTTCTACCGAGATAGAAACTGTGAGGTGATAGTATATCACAGGTTAAACTAGAGTTTGTAAGTAATTCTAACTGAAAATTTTTGTAAGTACATTTCCTAAGTTATTTCCAAACTTTACTCTTATATGTGCCACATGTTGTCAAAGTTTCAATAATTGTGATTTAGTTTAATATTGATCTGTTCTACAACAATAGTTTAAAATAAATTTAAATGTGCTATATACATCATACTTTTTATTTAGTGTATTTATATAGTTTATTTTAACAATTTTTATTTTGAAAATATTTATTTTAAGTTCATAGTTTATGTTGTTTCTATTTTTTTTTTTTAATTTGTATTAAAACTTTTGTACAGACCTTGAAGAAGGCAATAAATTTGCCGAAACGTCGGTAGAAATTTAAAAAGTGTTCTTTTGTATGACCGAACCTCAACATCCAATTTACTACATTGAATACAGCGGTCGTAACGAACACATTGGCTATATAGTATTACAATAGGTAGGTAGCTAATCAGGTTAGAATAGTTATTTCAATTAAATATATATACGTAAATTGATATTATATTGTCGTTATCATTTCACCTGGTCCAACATCATCATCAATCTTCAACAGTTGGTCATACAAATCATCACAAATATAATCCAGAACATTTGGACAAATAAGCTAAATTCTAAACATTTTGCATACCATATATGTTACAATTAATTTGTAATATTAAAGATTGGCAATATTGTAAATATTGTTAATACATGTAATACATGTTTAATGGTTCTTAATTAAGAATTAAACGACTATGGTTCAAAGATGAATACCGATGGATTTACGAAATGGAAATAAACACTTAATTATAACAAAATTATGTGTAAATGAAATAAATGTTGAATTTATTTTGATATATTAAGTTTCTTTGAAAATCTAATAGCAATTGAAGGATTAGGAATTTTTGTTCCACCTTTCTTTTGAAACCAAGATCGGAGACAAACATGTTTTTCGTGAAGAGTTAACAGTTTCCTGGGACAATCAAACATTTTGGTGCTATGTTTTGTGAAAATGATAACAATTGTTCAAATAAGAATTCTTAGCGGCAAATCCTTTCTAATAATTGATAATTAGCCATATATTATATATAAATCAGATGAAATAAATAAATTGAAATAATTGATAAATAGCGAATATTTTGCCGTTTTACTAATAAAAACAATATATTTTATTCCGGATATAGTTTATTCAGGAAATTTAGTGTTTGCCACAATTTCAAGGAGGATTATGGATCCATTATAGATTACTACGATCATGCCTAGAGGTGATAGGGGGCGGCCTGTGCAAGAGCCTATGGATTCCTATTCTGGCTTCGCCTTACACGAGGATATGTAGTGGTGGCGAATTAAGGAGGACTTCCATCGCCGCAGTCGGGGTAGTTTTCATGGCCCCCGTGGAAACCAGACATGATTGCCTTTGGATCCCACCCAGCCTTTCCGCTACGCCCTTCTGCAGCGTCTTGGTCCACCAAGCCACTGACCCATATATAATCCAGGGTGTAGATCCAGAGTGTCAAACTTCCCACAAAGCCGTCTGCACGTACTGAATGACGCATTCGCCTTGTGTGAAATTTTGTCAACGTGTTGATTCCAAGTGAGTCAGCGGTCAAAAGCAACTCCAAGATACTTAGCCTCCAGCGCAAATGGAATCGGAGTGTGCCCAAGTGATGGTGGTCTAAGACCTTCCAGCTTGTGGCGTAATGTGAAAGGAACTATTACGGTTTTATGAGAGTTTGTGGACAAGTCCTCCTCCCTACACCAGTTCCTGACCAAGTTAAGAGCTGCTTGCACCGGCTCTGCGATCGTGCTAGGGTGTTTACCTCTTACTACAATCGCCAAATCATCTGCATAGCCTAGGCAATCATAGCCATTCGCAGATAGTTCGTGGAGAAGGTCATCAACGACCAGTGTCCACATCAGGGGAGACAATACCCCTCCCTGTGGGCATCCCCTCCCTACTTTCACCCTTAGGGCGGTCTGGCCTATTGTGGAAATGTTAAATCGATTTCTTAGACCAGATTCAGATTCCAGAGGTCTGGCCTATTGTAGAAATGTTAATTCGATTTCTTAGATCCAGATCAGATTCCAGCGCATAACGCTGCTGGTACTCCTCTTTTGTGGAGAGAGTTGGTGCCTGAGGTGCGTGAGACATTATTGAATGCGCCGTATATGTCTAAAAAGGTGGCTACCGCAATTTCCTTTTCCTTCCAGGATTTTGAGAGTAGCCTATTAAGGTCATCCAGTGCAGCCTCTGCCTGCTTGTTAGGGGCGGGCACTTAGAGGGTTGCACACAGGACCTCATCCCTAATATACCTGTTCACCAATCTTTCTAAAGCTTTGCTTAGGAAAGAGGATAGGCTAATCGGTTTGTACGAGCCTGGTGTAAGGTCAGACACTCTACCCACTTTGGAAAGATAGATCAATTTGACACTACGCACATTACCGGTGTATATTTTCGGGATATTATGGTTTTTGATCTAACTTTCTTTAGTCCGCGACTGTTGAAAACATGAGGAATTTAGCCTAGCGAAATAAAAAGGGTCATGAAATTTTTAAATGAAGCACAGGCAGTTTCGTCCTGTAATTGGGAAACATAGTTTACACGAAAGAACCAATGACAATGGTGAAAGGCTTATAAACTTCGCAGCCTCCAAGTCGATGGTAGTAGTGAGTACAATGTTCCCCCACAAGAACATACATAAGAAAACTTGGCACTCCCCCGACGGCAACTCAGCCAATCAGATAGACCATGTGTTAATATCGGGCAGACATTTTAGCAGTGTGAATGACGTCAGATCACTCAGAGGACCGGATATTAACTCAGAACATTACCTAGTGCTAATGAAGCTGAGACAACGTATAAGATGCACAGGAAGGAAAGATACTAGGAGGACCAAGCAGTGGAATCTCAGCTGCCTTAAAGAGGATGACAAGAGAAAAAGCTTCCAAGACATGATTAGTGAAGGCGTAAGAAGTATCCCAGCAGAAACTGGTGGAAATAAAGGTATAGAGAAAAGATGAGAAGAAATTAGGAATATTTTGAAGGAAACAACAACACATCTCTGTGCCATTAAAGAGAGGCAGCCCAGAAATACATGGTTTGATTCAATATGTGAAGCAGCTATACAAGAACGAAATGAGAAGCGGCTGAAGTGGCTAGGTAGAAGTACACGCCAGAGTTGGAAATGCTAAAAAGATAGTGAGACAGAAAAAGAAGGAAAAAATGATGGAAGAGTTAGAGATTACAGAATCTGCAGGAGCAAATAATCAAAGCAGGAAATTTATAGGAAGTTAGATTTCATTAGGAAAGGCCAGAGTAACCATGGAAGCAATGTAAAAAATGAACGCCGAGAAATGGTAATGCTGGAGAAGGATATATTAGACACCTGGAAAAGGCACTTTCAGATTCTCGGCGGTGAACCTGGGACGGAAGGATGTCACTCTTTAGGCGGTGAGGAAGTTACAGAAGAGTCAATCCCTCCTGATGTTGACGATGTCAACGACATTGTTGACGATGCCGTTGACATCTTTGAGAAACTAAAAGATAATAAATCCCCAGGTACTGATGAGTTAGCAGGCGAACTCTTTAAGGCTACGGGTCAGGAAATGGCAAAGGAAATGCACGACCTACTAGCAGAGATTTGGGAAAAAGAGCAAATGCCAAAAGAATGGGGTGAAGGGTTAATTGTTACCATTTATAAAAAGAAAGGAAACCCCTCCGATCTTGGGAACTAGAGAGGCATTTGTCTTCTATCGACAGCTTACAAAATATTCTCCATAGCACTTTAAAATAGGTTGTTGCCATATGCCGAGAGAAAACTCGGAGAATATCAAGGAGGCTTCCGCAGCAATAGATCCACAATCGACCAGATAGTTATTCTAAGGCAGGTCTGCGAAAAAATGCACGTGCACGGCAAAAAGATGTGGATGCTATTTGTAGATTTCAAGGCGGCCTATGATACTGTACGAAGGAAGGAGCTGTATTTTGCGATGACCGAAATGGGGTTCCCGTCCAAGCTGATAAAGCTAGTCCAGTGCTCCATGCAGGAAACATTTAGCGAGGTTAACTGCCCGCAGGGCATTTCAGACTCATTCCGAATCATGTCAGGGCTCATGCAAGGGGACCCAATCGCCCCCCTCCTTTTCAACGTCGCTCTCCAGGCAGTTATCAGAAGGGCGGGATTGGATCAGAGTGTAACAATTTTTTCCAGAATGACCCAAGTTCTCGCGTATGCAGATGACATTGTCATTATGGGAAGATCGCGTTTAAGTATGAAGAGGCATTTGAAAAACTAGATAATGAAGCAAGGAGGATGGGCTCTTTGTCAACGAAAAGAAGACAAAGGTCTTCGTGCTGAGGAGAAAAGTGCCAGTCCATCGCCCGCAACATGGACTACCTCTTTGAAGCAGTAAACAGTTTCCAATTCCTCGGATCTGCAATAAACGAAAATGTGGAAGAGAATGAGGAGATAAGGAAGAGGATCCTTGCTGGGAATAAAGCGTATTTTGCGTTTGCCAGAGTCCTGAAAAGCCAGCTCGTAAGCCGCTCCTCCAAGATAAAGAACCCTTATAAGGCCAGTCTTCACTTACATCTCTGAAACATGGACGCTCAAGAATTCGTCAGCAAATCTGTTGGACCGGTTTGAGGGAAAAGTGTTGAGACGAATATTTAGAGGAATATGTGAGAACGGCGTCTGGCGTAAAAGGAAAAATAAGGAATTATATGATCTTTACAAAGATGTAAACCTGTCAGCGCAAATAATAATTCAGCGGCTGAGATGGCTTGGACACCTCCTGAGGATGGAAGATTGCAGAATTGCAAAAAAGATATACGAGGAATCATCTGATGGAGTAAGGCCATGGGGACATCCCAAGAATAGATGGAAAGACAGCGTGTGGAGAGACATAAGAAAGTTAAACATAAGTGTGACGCACGCCCGGGATAGAGAGAGATGGTTGGCGATTGTCGAGGAAGCCAAGGGCAGCTACATGCACCTATTGCTCCAATAGAAGAAGAAGACAGTCACTCAAACTTTTAGCCGCTAAAAGATAATACTAAAACCTAGAATAATTGCAAGAAAATTCAAAAATTGGCCAGCTACATCTTGTTTTTCTGTTTATAAGATACCTGCCAGCTTCCGGGCTGACACACCTTTAAAACAAATAAACATTACTTAAATTTATTAAATCTTTTTTTAAAGCTTATTTTGTTAAAATTTAAAAAATGTGTAAAACAATGTGTAAAAATTATTGTTAAAATAATGGACTGAATTATGAGAAGATATCAAATACTTCTCATTCAACATACAGTATATAGGTTTGTAATATTATATAGGTTTCAACCGACATTCTGATAACTCCTCCTCATTGAAGGATAAATTTACTTCCCTCTCTTCTAACTTTTCCGTTCATTATAATCCCTTATTTATTGTAAGTAATCTATTGATACACCCACATACATCTGCGTTGGTTTTTTTATGTTAAAAATAAAGTTACTTTGTACCCTTTTACCCTTAATACTGAATTATTTTCCTAAGGTACATTATTTTCAGTCCCATTACAACATGGTTTGCTAGGTACATTAGCTGGCATACAGGATAGCAGCTATTATCAATTGGCATACAAATGTAAATTGGGAGGATTTATTACTTTATTCCATTCTGAAATTAATAGAAAATAATAATCCTGCATCCTGGTTAAATAGTTGCGGAGAATTGAATTAACTATATAAATTTGATTATTCTTTATAGGATTATTGTTTGAATAGTAATCATTGTGAAGAAGATTAAGTTGACAGTGCTTTTATTTATTATGTTTAATGACAGAAGATTTTGCATGTGAATATTAGCTTTGTTTTAATCTGACAGAAACATTCGCCTGTTTTTATTTAATAATATTAGAGAGCCGGGAGAAACAGTTTTATAGTATATAAAGTAACAGCTAAAATTCTTTTCGGAAACTAATCCGGTATTGAAAATTAAACTTTTATAATCAGGATAACTAATGAAGGACAACCTGTTTCTCACTAATGCTGTATTTTAATTAACGTCTGTGTAGACAGAGAAGGAAGATAAAATAGAACATGTTTCATACTTGTCTGTACATTGTTAGCTCTAAAGCACGCGCACTATCAGTTAACCTTTACAAATAATAGAGTACGTATGAACAAATTATGGCAAGCTTGCAAAAAAGGAGTCCGACGCAGGATTGATAAGTGAAGTATATGTAGAAAAAGCGGAACTTTTTTGGTGATGACGGCTTGAATCTTCTACGAATAGCTGTGGAAAGTAAAAGGTATTGCACTTGTGGATTTGATCCTGATAGAATAACTTCCTATGAAAAAAAGTCCGGCTCATAATATTAATTTCTCTATGAAGTGTCTTGAACTATAAATTTCATCCGATTTACGTATTGGAAGGAACATATTAAGCTTGGTTTCCAAACTGAAATAACTTGAGTCGGCTGCTTGAAAGACTGTCAAGGGTTTAAGACAAAACAATCTCAAAACTATATATATTGGAAATTTCACGCAATATGTTTTAGTGAAACTGTCGTGAAGTCAAGTAAATTCTATTAATTCGCGTTAAATTGATCCCAACTGAAGGTATAAGAATTCTTATCCTTCCGGCGCTCTTATATGTAGACAGATGAAGGTATATTTACCAGCAGCAGGCAGTGTCATTATTTATAGTCATTATTATCAGACTTGAAACTGTGCAACACTCTAGCTCTTCAAGGATATGATTTCTTCAGAGACATTTTCCGCGATAGCCTGCTTCATTTTGTGGTCATCGACCGGTTTCGGGCGTTTGTCCATCCTTGAGTGTGTAAACTGAATTTGCTCTGTACAAGTCTCTGTCATCACACTGCACATAGTGTCACTACAAAGGCATTCTGAAAATGGGCGAACGCCCGAAACCGGTCGATGACCACAAAATGAAGCAGGCTATCACAGAAAATGTCTCTGATGCTTTCCAGCTCTGCGGAACCAACCACAACAACGACATGATTTCTGTTCAAACATCCTCATACCTTTTCTTAGAAATGGAGATTTTTTAAAAAATTCCTTGCCGAATGGAATGATAAATCCTGAATCTCTTTAGTGAGTTAAATAAAATAAAACTTTCTATTGAAAAAACTTACTCATCACATCAAAGAAAAAATTATAAATTGTAAATTCTGTGGGCAGGGTTAGAGATCTAGGCAAACACAAAAACTATGGGTCACCGCAGCATGAATCGATTGAAGGGAAATAGTTATTATTATTTTAATAATGTCTGTTAGTTATACTTGAAGAGCTGAAGCAGCCGTGCAGACTTTTCAATAGGGAAGGGATTAGCTCAGTAGTTAGCGTGTTGGACTCCCACGCGGAAGTTTCTGGTTCGAGTCAGGTGCTTGCCTCTTAAATTTTTCTTCCTAGGAACGTCTACTGCTCATTGTTCGGTGATGGACAGTATTGTCTGTAGCGAGAGAACGCTGAGCAGAGCACTGAGAAGGCCGAGAGGCCCTAAGTGTTGACGCGCCTTAAATTGCAAATAAAAAAGAGACTTTTCAATACATATCGCATAAAAATGGATACGTTTATTCAAATTAAATGATAAAATTTTAATTGAAATATTGAAAGATTGTTTCATCTTATTTATTGAAAGTTTTAATTTATTCCTCATGATTTGTCTGTAAATCTTGTTATTGAATTTTAGATGTAAAAAAGATTAGTACAAATTTTTTTATATGGAGGCGCCTAGTTTGGAAGTCTAAGGCGTCAAAATCGCCTGTAACGGCCCTGTCCTTGTTGGTTTAATTTGTTTTAGCAGTAACCTATCATGCATGGGTATAAAAACCAAATTATTATTAATTTAAACTTTTTTTTTGCAAACTTATAATCAAAACTATAATCCAGTATATTAAGTTTTTATTAATAAATTTAGTTCCCTATGTCAAATGATACTCACAATACTATGTATATGAGAGCCCATCAGTATCAGATCTATAATTTGAAGAAAGTAAAGGGATAGCGCATAATCCAATGTAATTCCTGAACTACTAATGATCCATTGTTTTCCCAGCTGGTCTCTGATACAACCCACCTCATCGAATTATCATTCGTCTGGATGGTAATTATCCGCGTAACCTCAAATTAGCACATACGGATGATCGGTTGGTATTTTGATTATTATGTGCAATTAAAGGAATTTCAGGTTATTATGTGGGATGTTCTATAATTATCTCCATCTATTCTAAATACTAAAGCTATTTAATTTGATATTGTTGGTAGTTGTTGCTCTCATCCTTGATGGATAAATGTGATGTGATGAGTAAGTTTTTAATTTGATATTGTTGGTAGTTGTTGCTCTCATCCTTGATGGATAAATGTTGTGGGTAATAAAGTTATAGGAAATAATCATTCGTTACGAGAAACTAAAAGTCTGAATCAAACGATTGAAAAATAAACTGTAAAAGGAATAATGTGTTGTTCAATACTAACTTTTCAGGAGAACTAATGAAAAATTAAAACATATTTAGGTAATTTTGTTTTTTAATATGTTTTTGGCGTTGACTGCTGGAGTCTTTGGCCATATTCTTTGCCCTACATATCTGTAGAATTAGGGACTGTTATAGTATGCGTGCATGGAATATATTCATTATTTTCGTGAATGCCTACTTCATTTTCATCTTTGTGAATGCTCACGAATATATAATATAGCCGTGTTAATAGATGTACACAGTTCTTGAGTATACACAATGAATACTACTGTACCAATAAATACGTTCATTCCAATAAATACATCCATTCTTACGAACATTCACAACCTAGTTATAAAGGTGGGTGGATTACTACATGTTCCTCGCACCCCGCTTACTTAGATAAAACTATGCACGCTATTTATATAATATTCATACTCACATTCACACAGGTGCCGGGGTTGCCATCCCCGGCTCAGATCCACCCCTCCAAAAGTTAGGAGCTCCTGAATTAAAAACAAAGTGAAGGAAAGATTTCCTATACGACCAAAAGTTGCCATCCCTGGTCGGCATTGCCTCCCCACCCTTTCCCACAATCCTTCATTCCTATAAAAAGTAAAATCTAATTCTAAATCTTACATATCACTTACAAGTTAATGGGATTGCAGTACTCGATATTCCCACACTCCCTAGCTACCTTACCTACAGAAACTATCATACAATATTCTTTCTTGCCAATAAATTACTTTCATACAAATCCTTTCATTCTTCTAACTATATACATCTACGTACAACTATAGTGGAACCTCTGTATTCGTCAACCCCCGTATTCGTGATATTCGTCAGTATTTCCTATATTCGTGCCTGCTTTAAAAAACTACACTAAAGCTCTATTTCAGAGGTATGAATCGGTATTAAAGAGACGTCGGGAAGCGAACTTACGCTAAGAGAATTTTGGAAAGATCATTTCAATATTCTCCACAGTGTATTGATAAGACGTGGAAAGAAGTGTCATTCAAGGTAATGATCTCTGCTTGGAGGAAACAATGGCCAGAATGTGTATCAGAAACAGACATTCAGGTTTTGAATCACAACTTTTAGTTTTGAAAAATTGTGTGTTTGGAAAGGTCGATAGGTTTGGATTTTGTTGGTGAGGATGTAGAGGAATTGGTTGTGGATCATGCAAGGGAACACACCATAGAAGAACTGTTGGAGCTTCATAAAGACGTTTGAGAAATACTGCTCACCGAACAGTTGCTCCTCTGAACAGTTAATCATCAGCACAATTTCTCGATGAACGGTTGCTCCTCCCAAAATAATAATTATCTTGGATTTAATAAATTCTAATGAAATAAGAATTAAGTTAGCATTCACATCTTCTTAAGACGTATACGTTTGTTGAGGTCTGGAAATCTCATTTAGAATTATAAAATAAAACAACAATTGCATTGCCTGTAAAAATAAGGCATTAATTAAATCGAGATCAATTCTTCCATAAATAAATATTTTATTTATAAAATCCATGGTCGATGATTCAAAAAAGAACAAAAATGATTAAAAAACAAAAACAAATACATTCAAAAAATTACAATTAGATAGATTTTTAATGAAATATAAATTAGATTATAATTTGATGATAGGAAGCGCGGCACGCTACGAGGAATATGCTCAGGAGATTTACTTTTCATGAAAGCAATGAAACATTGCATATTTACGCTTAGAAATAGCCCTGGGATTAGCTAATTTAGCGCACTAGACATTCATGCGCAGGCCGGGTTTCGAGTGCTTCCTTTAGATTTTTTATACAGCTAAGTGTCTGGTGATGACAGGGTTCACTACTTCAAGGCAGCGTACACTGCACGGAGGCTGGCACGAGATACTGATATGTCAGTGCTAACGGTAGGAGCGGAGACCTAAACCTCCCCAAAGACTGCCAATAGAGAGCTATAGTCGCTTAAAGAAAAGTATTGACAAAGTATTTGCATTCAGGAGGCGAATGGAGACAACGCACAAATAAAGGGAAAGCCCACATCAGAATGGAAGAGTAGGAAATTTTTCAATAAGACGATAAAAGAAATATTGCATTCTACTAGGAAAGTAAGGCGTCCAAAATTGTGATAGTTGAATGGTCTAGCCGAAGATGCAAGGAGTACATTACGTTTGAGAAACTGATTTGTAGCGGCAGAAGACAGATGGAACTGGCAGAAGCTGTAGGAGGAAGACATGACGTTGAGTTATAATAGAGAGAGAAAGAGAATCAAAAAATTTTAAAATAATAAAAAAATAATAAATTTATAGTTACCGATCTTTACTAGAATATAGATTTTTTGACATACTACAGACTTTTTATTAAAAGGTCAGGGCAAAGCTGCAGCTGAATAGATCTATTCAATTCAAGGTGTGCTCAACACTTAGGTTATGAACGACTCGTTTTAATTCTGAATTCATTTAATGTCGCAACAGTCTTGTATCAGTAATAACCGTTCGGTTTCTATTTTGAGATGTAACTCAATGCGCGAGATTTCGAAATTATCGATATAAATTTTTGAACCTGATCCGAATCGAATCTTGACTATTCGTAAGGACGAAACTGATTGCATCAGCTAGTCGATTAAATAAATCATAAAATTGGTATGGTCTGAGACCGATCGTTGAGATACTTACTACATTCGACACAATATTTATAGAAGTGAAACATCAATCATGTTCAAGGAAAAACAACATCTCTTGAAATAGAAAATAAAATGAGGAGTACTTCTGATAAGATAAGCTATTTTCAATAAGAATTATTAAAAAGATATTTGATATATACATATATTGGTAATTATATTGATAACTGATTTGTTGTCCTAGACGTTTCGAAAAGTTATTTACAATGTATTATTAAACCGTTAATCATTATTCACATTATATTTTTTTGGCAAGTATTTGTCAGGAGCTCAAATTTCAAGGAAATTAAAATCCAGGTGAAATTGGCTGATGATGTTTAGCGTTTTCTGGAAAACCAGTTTCGTATAAGAAGAATGAAATAAAACATAGCTTTCTGTCTAATTCTGTCACATAATATTGTGAGGTATGGTACAGACAGACAGACGACCTCAATAATATATTAAATATCTTATAAATCATTAAAACTATGTTTATAATGTACAAATAACGTTTATTCACAATAAAAGTTAAAATTAATTGAAATCCACCATCGTACAATTATAGCAACTCATTTGTAAAGATAGTTGTTGGGTCCGCAGAGCTGGAAATCATCAGAAATATTTTCCGTGTATCTGCTATTTTTTGTGATTATCGACTATTTCCTGTGGTGTTCGCTGATCATCAGCATGTCTTGATAAATTATATAACCCAGACTTGCACAATACAAAATCAGTTTACACACTAATGTAAAAGTTTAAAAGAAGTATGTAAACTGATTTTTCCTCTGAAGAGAGTCTGTGTTATCACTCAAGACATCGTGATGATGTGCGTTCGCCCGAGACCTGACGTTGACGACAAAATGTAGCAGGTTATAACGGTAAATATCTCTGATATGAATTAGTACCGTTTATAAAGGGAATGCCTTTTAAATAATGAATTGTGTGACAATATTTGTCCACACATTAAAACTTCACTATCTCATTATAGCATTTAATATGTGGGATAGAAGCTTACCACAAAAAGTAATGTGGTACTTATCGTTGAAAGACGTATCTGTAGCACTGTGGACTGGTTAAGTTAGTGGTTAAGAATGATCATAAGGAAACAGTTACACTAGATAATATTTCTGTCTGGTCTAAAATTTGTCAATTATCCAAACCAGAGTAAAAGTATACTTTAAAAAAACTGTTTTTTTTTTGAGAATTTTGAGAGACATCTATGATTTTATCCGTCATAGGATACTTTTTTTTTTGTTTCTGTTCGTTTTGGAGTGCAGTTCGTGACAGAAACATTAAGTTGAAGTCAACTTTCTGCACGAATTGAATAGCCTTACTCTGACTATGCATGAAAATTCGAAACCGATCAGAATAAAAATAAAAGAAAAAATGAAGCATGCTGCAACGGTAAAATCATAGATGTTATCAAGCATTGCGGACCCAACTAACATATTAAAAAATTAGAGAGCACAACTCCTATCCCCTCCATAAAGAATTATCTTTTGTTGTTGTGGTTGGGTCTGCAGAGCTGGAAAACATCAGAGATATTTTCCGTGATAGCCTGCATCTTTTCGTGGTCATCAACTAGTTTCGGTCTTCACCCATCATCAGGATGTTTTGTCAAAACAGTGTGATAACAAAGACGCACAAAACAAATTATAGTGTATAAATAATTAATATATAAATAATAAATTGAGTGTATAAACTAAATTTGCTCTGTGCAAGTCTAGGTTATCACGCTGTTTTGACAAAACATCCTGATGATGGGCGAATGCCCGAAACCGGTTGATGGCCATGAAAAGATCCAAGCTATCATGGAAAATATCTCTGGAATTATCTTTTGATTTAATAGAGCGTCACTATCTCATAAGTGTCTTACTATTAACAGATGAAAAGGCTAATGAAAGCAGTGGTTGTGGTTGGTTCCACAGAGCTAGAAAGCATCAGAGACATTTTCCGTGATAGCCTGCTTCTTTTTGAGGTCATCGATCGGTTTCGGGCGTTCGCCCATCTTCAGGATGCGTTTGTCAAACAGTGTGATAACACAGACTTGCAGAGAGCAAATTCAGTTTACACTTGCAGAGAGCAAATTCAGTTTACATCATTAAGATGTCTTGAGTGATAACACATACCTTCACAGAGCAAATTCAGTTTACATACTCTGTTTAAACTTTTACATTAGTGTGTAAACTGATTTTGTTTGGTGCAAGTCTGGGTTACACACATTTATCAAGACATTTGATGATAAGCGAGTGTGTAAACTGAATTTGCTCTGTGCAAGTCTGTATTATCACACTGTTTGACAAACGCATCCTGAAGATGGGCGAACGCCCGAAACCGGTCGATGACCTCAAAAAGTAGCAGACTATCACGGAAAAGTCTCTTAATGCAAGTAATTGGAGATATTTTAAAAACCCCTTTCCATCAATATATGGATGAGGTAGAAAATTGTGTGGTGAACAGATCCTGGTGAGGATTGATCAATTTTACTAGATTAGGTGGAACTCGGTTAGACCATCTAAATAACCTGCGGCTTTTGAAAGACCAAGAGATGATTGAATTATTAAATGGTAACGATTGGCATACACTAATTAGATATTGCATACCAGCCTACAGTCTTAAGTTAAATTGTATCTAACTATATTAATAGCAACTAATATTTTTTTCTTTTTCGACCCATATTTTTTTGCATAATGTATATAAATATATAAATATATATATACGTAACGTATATAGTGTTTTATCTTTTTCACTAGCTTATGACGTTCATAATATTATATAAATATTATGCTTTCCATGAAATTCCGTTTATTTCATTAAAATTAATTTTTTTATATCAGCTAATAATATTAGTTATAATCGTATCTTATTTGTAGTTTGACCAAAATTGAATAATATGTCATTTTTTTTATTATAAATTTCTTCTTATGTATTGCAACTATCTGTATAAGTTTCCTATGGGCCATGGAAGGTGTCTAAATTATTAAATTATAAAGTGTGTTACTGTTTTTTTTTTAATTGTAATTTGTATGTTATTTTTAAATAAAAGACTTTACTAGTGTTTTAAATGATGTTTTGTGAGTTGATAGGATTCGAAATTGTTATTTTGAATGCTTACAACAAAATTTCGTATTAAAAAATAATAAAATAGGTCAAGGACTGTGAAACAAAATATAACAAAATAATAATAATGAATCAGGTAATGTAAAATAGATTATGGAGTTGTAGAGATTAGAGAAAAGTAGATATTTTTTTTCTAATAAAACTTTATTGGAATTATTTTATATAAATCACTTACCAAATATAACCATTTTAGTATACATCTTAATAGTCGTAACAATGCACTGCAAATGAAGTAATTATTCTACTTACTAAAGTATTAATCTTAAGATAGTATTATTGATAACAATTTTATTAACTCATCTATATTACGAAACTGAATATTACTTTTATATAATTTATCAGGTTTTCAAAATATTTGATAAAGTGAAAATACTAAGAAAAAAATACATTTCAATTTTGTTCATGACAGCTACAAAAGGAAATTGCTGTTCAATATTTTGCGAATTTCATCTTCATTTATTTTTAATGCTTTCATCAATTGTGTTGTTTTAGCAAGCAATACATCAATAATGTACTTGTACACAATAATTATTGTGCATTCTATATGATCAATTCCACCTTCTCTTATTCAGTGGAATAATTACTGGAACTATTACAAAATGGTGAGCATATTGATTAAAACCAATTCTGCATAAATATATTAGGTGAGCGCCTACGTATTTAACAAGTCGGCTGATTTATTATTATTTTTTTTTTCCTTTCTCAGATTGATAGAATTTTAATTCCAATTTTAATTTGACGTGTGCATATTTTATTTAATTTTTTCCCTAATTATTAAACCAACTGTAGAGACCTGCTGAAAATGATTGGACTGTAAAGCAATATTGCACAGTAATTTAGGAACACATTCTGTTTCCTTCAACAGAAAGTGTGTTGGGGGGAAACAGTTCAAATTTTCTCGCAATATTTTATGTATTTCTCGAATAGTGTTATAATTTTTTACATTTTAAATGCTTTTTACATCCGATATAAAATATATGAGCATAGAGTAATCTTTCTATAAGCAATACACTTTTAGGAATAGAGAAATGGGGGATGTTGACAGATAGATAGATTCTGTGGGGATTGGCTTGCTAATATTGGGACCAGTATTGTGGCACCCACAAATTAGAATAACCTCTTCAGTCCTGTCTGTTTAGTTAAACTTAGTATCTTGGAGAAAGATGCTTGGGTAAACCTCGAAGGCGTCAATTTATCCTTTACAAAAGAAACGAAGATATCTCAGCTGCCCAAGCCCCTCACAGTTCCTCAATGCTTGAAATGATGTTACCTCTGAGGCAATGATGTGGCATCTTAATTCTACGGAGGCCAGTGAGAAGGCCCACAGTCATCAGTATGGCCGCATGGCCTTATTGGAGTAGTTCTGCATTAAGTCTGGGTGAATAAGAATTTTTTTTGGGGAGCATCGACATCGCTGGCCATTAGAGCCGCGAATAACTATTAAAAATATTTTCGCCTGTCTCAGGCCTTGAGTTTCCACCCACTATTTTCGGGATCTATTATGCATGCATTCATGAGGCATTTCGCAATGCCACAACAGGGTTTAGGCATTAGACTACAGCTTGAGCAGTCCTATCATTTTCAGGACTATTTTGGTTACTAATTTTCGTGAGTATGTTCAAGCAGTCCCACATCAATCTTGAATCGACTTGGTAGGAAATAATGGCTTGCGCAGTAGCCTGGCTGTCGGAGAAGTTGACAATTATGAAATTATGTATCCCTCTCTTCTTTTTATCTCAGTGGCACAGATAATTATTACTACTAGTTTTGCCTAACAGAGTGATCTTTTGCACTATAACTACATAGATCTCCAATAGGGTAGGTTGCGGTGGAATGAGGCTCAGTCACTTCTTTGCAAATCTAACCATAAGTACACACAAACCAATTTGGTTAATAAATACCAAATTTAAAGAAAATCTGTTAACCGGAAATGTAAATTTTCAAAAAGTTAATATTCGTGATTTTCTCGAATACGGCTTCACAGATTTTCCTAAAACTAGATGTATATACACTGTACACATATGAAAGTATTACTTTTATTTGGAACCTTTTTTTTTTATAATTAATTTTAGGGGATTCGAGAAGGAGGGGACTGAAAGTTAGGCTATCCACTGTAGTGTCAATCAGTACAACTACGGCTTCATCACCTGGTATGAGTAAAGGGAAAACTAAAATATTCCAAAAATGTTTCAATTTGAAGTGTGAGAATTGCATTTAGAGGAAATCATGTGAATATTTCACACGAGACGTTTTTATATTAATTCACATATATATCATAAGGAACTTTTTATTTTACTCATCAATTGGAATCTATTGAAATTGTGTTTTTTGTTGAAAAAAAAAAAAAATTATTTTTTTATTAAAGTAGTAAAAAGATTAATTGTATATTGTGATAAATGACTGTCAAACGATATATATATATCTGTTACAATTTTAAGGTGACTTTTAATGTTTTGTTTATTTGAACTCAAACCAGCAGAGTATTCAATATGCACGGTCGGTTATATCTGTTATCTCCAGTATAAATACTACACCCCCGCAAAAATCACTATCAATCAAATGTCTGGGCGTAAAAATATAATAATTAAATTTTAAAAGGATTCCATTTTTAAATAATATACGGATTTTTAAATAGGGACTTTTTTAGTTCTATTTCTACTTTTTTTTTTTAGTTTACATAGGGAGCAGAAAATTTTTTGACTTGGTTCCAAGTAAGAGGAACTATTGCAATCGTATCAAATTTTCACCAGAAATACACATTTAGAAGTTCCCTGAATTCAAAAAAGTGGTTTTTAGAAAATGGTCTGTGTGTGTATTATGTCTGTGTGTGAACAGTATAACTCAAAAACCAAAAAGCTCGGGAAGTTCAGACTTGATATTCCGTTCCAGGTTCAGATATTCAGACTGGTAGCTAGCCAGGTTCTTCTCTGAGTGGCAGCCTCCAGTCTGTTAGGAGATGTAGTGGAGTTTCCTCCAGTCCTCACAGAATCTGCATGAGTTGTCACTTTCCAAACCCAGCTTCACCAGGTGTCCTCTAAGTCGGCAGTTCCCCGTGAGGAAACCCGTAAGAACGCAGAGCTTGTTCTTGCTCAATCTGATGCAAGCCTCCGTTTGTTATAATTTCCCAAGCAGATCCCTGCCGCAAACCGGGGAGCGAGTACCAGAGTTGAGATCTCCTCGTCTCCTCCTCGTTCCTAAGTTCCTTCAACAGAAACTGGTCGCTGACCCCACAAAAAGGTTCCGGCTCTAGGAGCGGGGTTCTAGCGTCTAACTTGGCCAGGGCGTCGGCCATCTCTTTCCCTTCAATGACAACATGCCCCGGCACCCACCGCAGGGTAACTTTGTTCCTCCTGCCTAGGTCATCAAGTTTACCAGGCGCAATTCACTTTCCAGGCATTGCTCTATATACTATCACTACTCCTACATCCTACAGTGTACATCTCTACGTACATGTTTTTTTACCATGCTAGGCATTATCCTCTATACTAGTGGTCTCAAAAAAGTGAGATATTCCCAGACCATTTTAGAGCTGATAACCGATGCACTCAATGCTCTAATGGCTGTTTGACTATCGGAATGGATTATAATCTCCTGGTTCCTATATCCCCTATCCATGTTAAGCTGTACGCATCTTCCAATAGCGTATATCTCCGCCTGGAAGATGCTGGGAAAATTACCCATGGTTCCGAGTGCTTGATCCTTGGGCCAACTCCTCTCGCCCCAGTCCCCTCGAGGGTCTTAGACCCATCCGTATATTATTTATGGCATGTTCCTTAATGCCCAACAGAGCAGTTTCCTCGCTCCATCCACTTTTGGTTCCCAGCTTCAAAGAAAAATTCTGACTGAAGCTGTATTTCTTAAACTACCATCTCTAGGGAGGTGCCAGATAAGGGAGCACAAAGGTGCGGATAGCCACTCCCTGACCCCCAGAACCCCCTCCTCCTGCACCACCCATAGAGATGCTAAGAAGAGCTCCCTTCGCCGCCCTTTCCACCACTAGTACAACTTATATTTAAAACATTTCTCTGGGAAAATTCATTTTAAGAGCACTTTTGGGGGAGGAGTGCGCTTAGGTTTGTCTCTAAAGTACTTTTTCAGTTTACTATACAATATTGTTATCTAAATAATATTAATTAAAATTAAATGTGTTGTTGAAATTCTGACTATGAAGAAAATCGGATGACCGGAAGTGCGTTTTTTACGCACTTGAATAAAAACTGAAGTTCACATATTCTTTTTATGGAAGTTCATGAATGGTTCGAGAATAGTTAAATGCGATGTATGCTATAATTTTACACACTTTTTTTTCCTAAAGAGTCTGTAAATTATTTAGCAAAATTGAATGTACATTTAATGCTAAGTCTAAGCTATAAAATTAATCCAAGAACTGAACTGCAGTCTACACACGATAGCATACATTATACTTTCTTATTGGTGCATTTGTAATAGAGAAGAATTATGTAAAATGAAGAAATGACGAATAAAGCAGTTTATTTCGCTAATATATATGAATATACATTCATTTTGGGCCGTCTACGAGTACTGTAAAAATTTTAAGGATGCATTATTAGGGATAAATAAATAAATAAAACATAATACAATATAATAGATTAGTAGCCTTCCGAACTACTCCACTACATAGCCTCTGTGTAGAGCCGGGGATGCTATCTCCACAGCTTAGAAGAGAACAGCTCACCTTGCCCTACAACGCCGTAAATGGGGAAAACGGTTTCATCCGTTATTTCCTAGCATATTCACGGTGTTACCCTCAGTTGGACACTCCCTCAGTTTGCAACCAAGTACACAGCGGTAATATTTGCGATTTGCCGAGCCATAAACTTCATAAAGGATAAAAAATATCATCCGTCACTAATATTGACGGACTCCGGATGTATTCTCGACCCAAAGATCATAAAATTTTACGACTCAGTGCATCAGTTTACACGATGCGGTCTATGGGTGACGTGCGTTGGTGTCAGGCCACTTTAGTGTGGACGGTAACTAAAAGGCGTATAAGGCGGCCAAACGAGCTGCCTCTACACATACTGAAGATGTCACCCGTGTGACCCTTGTGGATCTGGATGAAGGAATATTGAGTGCTTCACCCAATTAGGTTAGTTCAATTATTATAAAAGGGAAAGGAATTTCGAATACCTCACTATGGTGTGAATGGGTAATATGAATGAATCATTAGTATGAATATATTTTTTTGCGAGAATGTATTTATTAGCGTCAATGTTTTTACTGGACTGAATGTATTTATACGCTAGTACATATTTATAGCGTGAGTGTGTTTTGTTGGTCAGCATGTATGTATTAGTGAGCATGTAATCATGGTTGCTTAGCGTAGATTTGTATTTATCAAGGAGTTGAAGGAAAATTTATAGAAGTATTTCAACTCCACTAGTTCTAAGTCAGAATTAGTCTAGAATCTAGATCATTTAGTATGTGCAGGAACATTAGGTAACAGTAATGACATCCACTATTCGTACAGTAAATAGCTTCCTTCGCAATATTAGTAGAATTTTGTACCTATGTTAATAATACTATTTAACTTGTAATAATACACTTAATAAACTCTAATGAACATAGAAAGCATTTGTATTAAACATCAAGATTTTACTTTAGTCTGAATCTACCACAGTTAGTATTAAAATAAAGGATGGCACAAACAATAACCCACACTCCCCCTCGTCGATTAGGTCGATGATATAAGAGGGGATGTGAGGGTAGATCCTCGAAAGCTTGTGGCTTCTCCCTGCCTTGCTAGGAGCATGGTATTGTGTGTTGAAGCCACACTGGTTAGCATGTGCCATCCCAGCTCGAGTGGCCTAGGAATTAGAAATAAATAAGTGGCAAGAAGCGCTAATGACCAGCGTAGTCGATGCGCAAAAAAAATAGATAAGTATTATCTAAAGTGGTCATTATTCACAATAAATAAATACAAAAATAAAGTTGTAGAAATCATTTTATATTTAAGTGGATGATGTTGCGTCATTATGACTAATATCGATAATAACCAGTATCGCACACATACTATATAGCATATAAAAGAAAATTTTGGAAGGCCATCATATAAAGAAAAGACAAGCAACAAGTTTCCTACAATTCATTCCCTTCCCTTATGCTCGCTCCTTTCCGCTCTCTATCCCTCTCTCTCTCTAACTCATCTTAACGTTAACACATTTTTCCATCTTTATGGTTTTTGGGTAAATCATCGGTCCTCTTTATCTTATTTTTTTGTCGTCATTTAATTGTGATATAAATATGAATTATAGCGCATCGCATACGCTTTTTCTCTGAATTATAAAATTGGGCAGGTTTAGCATATCTTAAAATGTTTGAATTACAAATTTCAGGATAACTGAGGTTCAAATCTGGTCCAAATCAGTAGCGGCAGAAAAATCTGTCAAAACGATATGTGGTTTTCTTGGATTTTTCAGTTTTTGTGTCATTTTCTAGTGAACAGCTGCAGCGCTTCCCTGTATAGATAGTTGTTATGTTGATTCAGTTATACAGAACCGAACATTTTTATTTGAATCATTTTCCTCCAAAAAAATTACCCTAATTTT
>JAAEAF010001898.1:0-42684 GCA_011037195.1 Triatoma infestans
TGTGTGTGTGTGTCTGTGTGTGTGTGTGTATGTGAACAGCATAGCTCAAAAACGAAAAATCGTAGAAAGTTCAAACTTGATATTACGTTTAGGTATCACCATGGATCTGACGGTGCGTTATGTGTCAATATTCCTCAACCGGAAGTACCACTTTACTAGTTGTTTTTTTTACGTTTTTGCAATTTTCTCAAAAATGGCTCCGAAGATTTTCTTTAAACTTGCTATATCAACTACACATACAAAGAGCTACAACTTTTATTTGAAACATTTCTACAGGAAAATTCATTTAAGGGCACTTCTGGGGGAGGGGTGGGGTTATTTTTCTCTAAAGTGCTATCACAGTTGATTATACAATTGTATCATCCAAACAAAATTAATTAGAAATAAATACATGGCCAAAATTCCGAGTTTCAAGAAAATTAATAAACCGGAAGTGCGCTTTTACTGAAAATTTTTTTTCAGTTTTCGACGAATCTTATTAAATTTGGTACACAAACTATAAAAGCTGTCAATTATAATTTGGAGAACTGGAGTAAGAGAAAGTTGTGTGAGTGTTTCACACCAGATTTTTTTTTCTAAAACAGTTGCTCCAACGATTTATTCATATTTTGTTTTTGCTTTAGTTAGCTATTAATGCCATAGCCACAGGGTGTTGTAATCAATCCAATGTCCAAATTGCATATGCTATCTATCTGCTTGATATGTTATTCATGTATGTTCGCATAAAACTCTTTATAAAGCGTTGTAAATTTCAATCTACTCAAAAATGTAATAATTGGTAAAATTCACACATTAAAAAATTAGAAAATATTAACTGAATTTAGGCCGACAAATTTAAGAATAAGAAAATTTGGTCTGAAACATTCATACGACTTTCTTTTACTCTAACGTAAAGTGGTCTTCTTAGAAGGCAACCGTTTAGTTGATCTGGCAATAAAAATGGTGATGATTTTACTTGAATAGCTGAGCGACCTTATGTGGAGCGGTCTATAACAAAACCAACAAAGCTTGTGCCAATTTAAAGTAATTCACAGACCCCCAGCACCCTGCTAAAATCAATTTTTTTAGAAAAATGTTTCAAATAAAAGTGATACGTTTCTAATCCATGCAGCAAGTATTCCAAGTTCAAAGAAAATCGTTATAACCAATTTCGAGAAAATTTTCATTTAAAAAACTCAAAAACCTATTCTGTAAAATCGTATTTCCGGTTTACCATTTTTTCCTAATTTGGAATTCTATCGATGCTTCCAATGTGTATTAATATTATGTAGGTGGTAAAACCATATATTATACCGAAGTGGTACTTAGAGGAAAGCATAATGCTATCCCTAGAACATCCAAAAAATGAATTTTCCTAGGATAATGTTGCAAATTAAAGTGATAGGTATTTATGTGTGTAGATAGTATAGCAAGTTTTAACAAGCAGGTCCGGTTGTTGGATTTTGTCCTTCATCTTATTGTCTGATGTGATGGTAGCACCTAAACGTAATATACTGCTTGAGCCTCCTGTGACGTTTCGTATTTGAGATATTGTGTTAACACAACATTTTCCGGGGGCCCCAAGCATAATTTCCGGTGAAAACTCGATTTCGAAAATCTGGCACGATTTACTCTGTAAGAGGAAGTATAGCGATCCTGTCAGTACTCTTGCTCCTAATAAGAAAATTTATGATATAGGTCACGTTCACATACTCTTCTATGATTTTATCAATATTTAAATTAGCTTCTTTTAATATTGCAGTATAACTAAACGGTGCCATCAACTGTGTAACTACATAATCCAAAAATATTCTTCTTTATATGTTTTAATTTGGACACACCATTATAACATAGTTTTCATTCGTCCCGCAAAAGTTACACATATGAGAACTCTCGATATCGTATGTGAGATTCCCTTGTAACGCAAAAAGCATATTGGCAATAATGGAAAAGGAAGCGCTTTTTTGCATATACAATTTCAACAAAGGGAATAAAAAAAATATAAGACAGATTAGGAATTATCTTTCGGTATACCCTAGTTCTGTGTCCATTTCACTCATTCTAGACACCAAAACAATATAATATATATACACAGGCATTAACCATAAAATTGTTGTGCTAAAAGACTAAGAACAAGAGCCGCATCGCTCAAGATACCCTTATCTCTGTAAGGATTGAGAATGAAGAAGGGGAAGAAGGTTCAGGAGCCTTATGAAAGATTAAGAGAGATGTTAATTTGAAAAGACACGAGTGGTTTTTTTCCACCAACTTACTGGCAGTATGTTGTTTTTTCCAGCCCTTAAAAACAAAATAACTGGTTAATGCAAAAACAGGCAAAAATAAATAAAACTGTCGCTATCGATATTGTTTTAAATATTCTGTACAGATCCCATGATTACTTCTGAGTCTACACATTATACGACACAGTTAATTGTTTGTACTAGAATCATTCACTGAATTACGGTTTTCATCTGATTTTCAAATTTTAAAGTCCTACAGAATTTTCCTTTATGGCTGGCCAAATATGCTAATTGCCACTTCCCCAAGCATTCTACCTCGATGGCAGTAAATACGTCTTTGTAAGGAACTTTAATGTCCAGGATCTTTACTACTTGCGACAGCACCTCTTTGCTAGAAAATCGGAAATCTCATTTTCCTTGAATGCCTTCATTTTAACCTTGTATACCTCTACTTATAGATATAGACCAAATATTTGTCCGGGAAAATTCAGTTTTGAAGGTATCCGTGAATTTAAGTATTCCTATCAATCGTCATTTCAGTCTAACATGTGGTTCTATCATCAAAACTGTAATAATTGCAGAATAGAAAGTCATATGAGTGATACACACCAGATTTTCTGCTAACTAAGCTAAAACACACAATTGCAAATGGTATGAAGAAGGTATTTATCTGAATTGTTAAGTAAAATCTAAGATGTGAATCGATCAATACTATCAAGCTTTCTTTTTTTCAAATTTCTATCTAAAATTAAACTCTATAAGGATAGTGACACAATCCTTATTTTACTTACAGTTCCCCATTTATATAATCAATTCTTTTCGAAACATTTTGTTTTGCTTCAATTAATTCTTGTTTCACAAGTACAGGTCCAATTAGTTTGTAAACCTCTCCATCCGGTTTTAATAAGTCCAATTCCTAAAAAAAAAAAATATTAATAACATATTAAAGATCAATATTACAAAAAACCGCAATAACTGAAAAACTCATATTTTATTGATTCAAACTTAGTTATATCATAGATTAATTTTAAATTATAACTTAAGAAATACCAGAAATTTCTTATAAGAATCCATACATCATACAAATAATATCACAAAAATACCTGTTTAACACCTAAGTTCTCATGAAGTTGTCCATCTAATACCTGCCTCTGTGAGATTGCCTTGTGATATTCTGCAAATAATTTTTTCAGTTTCTTTAGGAATTTTGCAATTGATTTAAATGATTTCATTTTATAATACATTGCAACAAAAAAATTATTTTTTGAAAATAAGTATATATTGAAAGTTATCAATATATAAGTCAAATTGAACAGTGTGTTACACATACACATTGTAGCATGACAACTACTTTGTTTAGAATAAGAGAAAATCAATGAACTGACTTCTGTAGCTATTTGTATAGGCGCATTATTGACTTTCATCTAAAAATAGAAGACTTACCTTTTTCAACTGCCTTAAATTTATCCAGTTCTGATTGTAGTTTATTCTGTATATCTTCCATGTTTAAAAATATTTAATATATTATTTTAAAAACAAAAGTAAAATAAAAAAAGATCTTCAACACCTTGTGTAACTACCAATAAACTATCCTTACAATGTGTGTAACCTCCCACGCATCGATTAGGTTAAGTAAGCATACTACTCGAATTAAGAACCTTTTTCGGTTAGAAAATAAATGTATTTTAACATCTTCTAGCAAAGCTTCTTCCATGAAAATCAATAAAACATTGGTTAAAAATTATAAAAGAAAAAAGTAAATTGTAAAACAACTACAAGAATAATAAAACAATATTGAAAAGAAAAAGAACTAAATTCTTATCATTCCTTAAGAATTTAATTATTATAGAATTTAATATCTCATTTCATTTATTTAAATTAATTATTTGTATTTAAAATTTATGAACTCTTCGGCTAATATCTGGAAATCAGCAATTCAAGTTCAAATCTCAGCTGGATCAATATAACCTGCTAAGAAGAGGTTAAAAGTATTTTGAAGAGAAATAATGGCTATCAATATTTTTAGGAATTTGAATAGATTGTGCATTAAGTCTAAATGTTTCAGTGGTAGGGTATAATTTAAAACATATACGCTGGGTATTGTATCAATTTTTTTCTTATTCATCCAATTTTTTAATATACTGTTGAAATAGGTCCTAATCTTGGGAGAATTGGAATATACGAAAGAACTTTTGTCAAATTGTTCAGTTCAGAAGCAACGAAGGTGGAAGATAAGCCTAAAGTAGAAACTAGGCGTATGTATCAAACAAAATTAAATTAATATAAATGTAAAATACCTTTGCTGTTTTCTTTCTCATTAAATTTTGTTGTATATATATATTTTGTGTAGCGACTATCAGAAAACCGGAAAGTCATGTATCAAGATCTATGCTTAGTAATTTTGGTAGTTATGTAGCTGAATGCTTGCCAAAATACGTACAAAAAGTGCAAATAACTTCTTGCGACGAATTGGAAGTACTTATACACCCAGATGGTGTGTTACCTGTGTTACAGTTTTTAAAGGATCATCACAATGCACAGTTTGTCAGCTTAGTGGATGTTACTGCAATTGATGTCCCTTCAAGACAGTATAGATTTGAGGTAAGAGATATTACTATATTGTCGTCACCGTTGTGCTAAATCTACTTTTGATTTAAATTTCCTGTTTTTCATACACATATATTTCTTCCTTATGTTCTCTTAGATTATCTACAATCTTCTATCATTGCGTTTCAATTCACGCATTCGTGTAAAAACGTACACCGATGAATTGACACCAATCAATTCAGCTTGTGACATATTCAAAGCTGCTAATTGGTATGAAAGAGAAATTTGGGATATGTTTGGAGTATTTTTTGCTAATCATCCAGATTTAAGAAGAATACTTACCGATTATGGATTCGAAGGCCATCCATTTAGGAAAGATTTCCCATTATCTGGTTATGTTGAGGTAATTGTAAATATATCGTTTTTATATTTAGTAAAATGTAATTATTCTAACCAATGAACGATACGATTAGCGAAGGACCCTACATGTTTAGATTCAATAAATACTAATCTGTTATCTTCTTTCAGATATTCTCATCTATTTGTTTCAGGTAAGATACGACGACGAAAAAAAACGAGTTGTTTGTGAACCATTAGAATTAGCTCAAGAATTCAGAAAATTTGAACTTTCAAGTCCTTGGGAACAGTTTCCAAATTTTAGGGATGCTGCCGAAGATACTAAGATCAATCCCGAAAAGAAATAGTGAAACAAATTAGAAGGCCTTGTTATTTACTGTAAATTGATAAAAAGAAAAAAAGATGAAATTGTTTAATTTAATTCTGTATGTAGAACAAAATAAATGAATTTAAATGCTTTACTTGAATTTATTAGGATGACCGTTGGTGAAGACGCTAAATAAGACGTAAATATAGTACCCAGTAAGATGTTATGGCATGTGATTGTTACGTTTATTTTTTGACTTGTCTTTTAATCCACATCCGCTAACGATGGAATCAACAAGTAATTTACAGAGTGAAATGATCTCCCAAGCCTTCTTATTTTAATTTTTCAGTGAATGGTGGCCACAGACGGCAGTACCGACGAACTCTCAGATTGGAGGCAGTGAATACCCTGGGTCCTCTAGAATGAAAACCAAGCCCTGAAATTAGGTATCCGTCCATATTGCAAGATATTCCCTTTTTTTTTTACAAAGTTGTACTTACCAACTGATAAGTACAAAAGAAATTAAATTTTAGTAAAAACACCAAATATTTCTAGATTTTACATAACTTTTCTATTGTCCATGTCTACCATAGAATTTAGTTTTTAATTGATCCTTCCATCAATTTTTCAACATATTAAAATTAAATCACAAACCATAAGTCTTCGCACATACTAAACCTTTTTTGGTTATAAAAATGATCATTGTCGCACAGTAAATAAAATATATCACAATTATATAGGTTTTCACACGCACTAATTTTCTTTGTTGCATAAAATGACCGAACAAGAGCATATACACATTGAACACAACAGCAACAAGCTCTTTTTTCTTTTGAAAAAAAAACTCGTCAGTTGCCTATTTTACTCTCTTTTTCTCGAACAGGTTGCGCTATAGTCACCATTACATCATTCTCCTTTCCCTTTAAAGGATTGTCCCAGAGGAGAACTCTCCGATGAACCAAACCATTGCGGTGGTCGCCATTCTCAACCGTTCTGGCGGCCTCACAACTTTCTATTCTCTGGAGTCCTGATTCATTGGTTCCTCTTCTCCGATCCCTGCGTGTTCCGATTGCGGTTGCGCCCCTTTCAGTAGTCCGAGGCTTCCCACTGCTTTTCCAAAACCGTCCCCCAATTCCTCAACTAGTCCTGAATCATTCGTCCTACACTCGTTGTCATTGTGACTTGAGTGCCCATATGTATATCGTCTCGATGGCCGCCCCTCTCTTACAGAATTCCAACTCTCGTCTAAGTCGTTCTCAGAGTCCGCCGTCGCCCTTCCATCAACCTTCTGATCATCGCGGACCCTGGATTCCTTACGTGTCTGGATCATCACCAGAGATTCGAAGTCTTCAACAAGATTCTCGTGTCAATTGTTGGCCGTGGCATAATCTGCACCAATCCTTCCCTAACTAATCACACTACTCTGCTCTCCTTGTATATAGTGGCTTCAGCCTATCAATATAATAGGTCTCTTGTTTCCCCTTTCCCTTATCTACGACATGATTACCGCCTCTCTTTCCTCTATTACCTGATAAACTCCAGGGCTTGTCTTTTGAATTCCAATAGGTACTAAGGGATTTTGAAATCTATAGACACCCACTGATAGTTTTCGTTCATGACTTGTCCTGTTAATGCGTTCTGCATTTCCTTGTTTGACCCTTTTTTTCCTTAGCTGCTGCGTCGTATGCTTCCTCCAATCGCTGTCCCAATTCCATAGAGTAATCGCCTTCCACATTTCCCGCAACCCAGCGGGAGTTTTTCCGCCAGAATTTTATCTCACTATTTTGTGATTTTTCCAAACGATTTACTTCAAACTTTGCACAAAATCACACCCCACAAAAATATGCATCACTTTTATTTGAAACATTTTTCCGGAAAATTTATATTTGGAAGTCCTCCAAAGTTCAATTTCGCTAAAACATACATTCTACCAACTACAAAAAGATTAAGGTACATTAAACACATTGCTACAAATACTAAGTTTGAAAAAAATTATTTTAGGGACGTTGTAGAAAGTCTGTGCCGAGATAGCATAATTTTTAAGTGTTACAAAATTTCTGAGGGGGCTGCAATACACTTGGTTCTTAAGCTGTAAAATTTGTCCTAAGCTATGCTGCTAATAAGCTAAGTTTAAACCAGGACAAGATAAAAGAGATTAAATTAGGAAATTATGCTGGGACTGAAAAAGCTATCAATTTCTTAGGCATTTTCGTAGATTCAAAATTAAACTGGACAGATCAAGTTAATAACGTCATGGATAAAGTCTCTCGAGGAATGTGTGTTTTAAGAAAACTAAGAATGTCGGTTGACTTAAAAGCTTTAAAGTTAGCATATTTTGTGTATGCTCATAGCCAATTGTGCTATGGTACCATAATTTGGGATGATGGTGCCGAATGTAACAAAATATTTAGGTTACAAAAGAAGGCAATTAAAGTCACTTTGGTTTAGACTCGGAAGTATCTTGTCGTTCCTTGTTTAAGAGATTGAACATACTGCCACCATATTTATTTTTCTATGCCTCGTCTACATAAAGTGTATAACAAGATAGCGTCTATATCCACTTACCGGGAAAACTGTAACCTCCTCTTGTTTAACCCAGTGTTGCCACCGCTACAGTACTCTCCCCCATTCAAGATAGATACTTGGAAGGGAAGTGAACTCTGCGCCCCGAGCGGGTAGTTTGTGCTGGTGTTGCTGCAGTCGGAGGTGAAGTTGAAAGCGTTGGCGCCGGTGTTGTAGCTGGTAGGTTGTCTTGATTTGCCATGTCAGTTGCTAGCGGGAACTCATCAGGGCGACTATGACAAGCCTTTAGCCTGTCTACTGAGACCGTTACGGGCTTGCCTCGAACATCCAGTGTGAATGTTTTGTCAGACTTCTTGATGATGCGATAAGGGCCTTCATAAGGTGGTGCCAGAGGTGGCCGAACCGCGTCGACACGCAGAAAAACATGTGTAACTGAGGACAAACCCTTGTCTACGAAGCAACTGCGTCTGTTGGCTAGACGAGGCGGAACTGGTCGCATGTCCTTGAAGCAGTTACGGAGTTTGGTGATGAGGTCAGATTGCGGAGTAACCGAGGTCTCAGTGAAAAATTCCCCAGGAAGCCGTAGAGTTTGCCCGTATACTAACTCACATGGTGCCGCTCCCAAATCCTCTCGAACCATAGTACGGAGCCCCAAAAGCGTAGCTGGTAGCGCTTGGCCCCAATGCGAGGAATTACCCAGTGCCGCTGTTAATGCAGTCTTCAGAGTGCGGTGAAAACGTTCAAACATCCCGTTGGACTGTGGATGGTAGGGCGTTGTCCTCTGCCGTCGGAAACCAAAAAGTCGGGCTAATTCAGAAAAAAGCTCGGCTTCGAATTGCCTCCCCTGATCTGAAGTGATTACGGAAGGACTTCCAAATCTTGAGATCCATTCACGGAAAAATGCTTCTGCGACGGTTGCTGCAGCTATGTCCTGAAGCGGTATTGCTTCTAACCACCTTGTGTATCTGTCCACGATGGTTAGCAGGTACCGATTGCCTAAGGATGGCGTGAGAGGTCCTACGAGATCGATATGAATATGCGAGAATCTGTCACTGGGGGTTAGGAATTTTCCTATTGGTGTGCTGTTATGTCGTATTATTTTGCTGCGCTGACAGGCTAGGCAACCTTTTGTCCATAAACGAACATCGGCTTGCATCGACGGCCACACGAATTTACGGGTGACTAGCCTTACGGTAGATCTGATGCCTGGGTGTGCTTGTCCATGAAGGCGTTGAAACACTTCTTTACGAAAAACTGCAGGCAGATAAGGCCGGTCGCTACCTGTTGATTTATCGCACCAAATTTGGAGTGGTGTGCCACACAAGGGTACCTGCTGTAGGTCCAATGAATTGTTATCGCTGGTGACAAGTTGCTGAAGTTCTTCATCTGATTCTTGAGCTGCTGCGACTTCTTTGAAGAATTCGGTATCAGACAACGATATGGCTGCGATGCGTGAGAGCGCATCCGCTGCTGTATTTTCACCTCCTGGCACGTATCTGATATCTGTTGTAAATTGAGCTATGAAGTCGAGATGTCGCAACTGTCGAGGCGAAGCTCTGTCTGGGTGTTGGAGAAAAGCGTTTACTAATGGTTTCTGGTCCGTGAAGATTGTGAATTCCCGGCCTTCTAACATTGAGCGAAAGTATTTTACCGCTTCATAGGCTGCTAGTAACTCTCTATCATATGTCGAGTACTTCCGTTGTGAAGGACTAAGTGATTTGGAAAAAAAACCCAAGGGAACAGTACGTGTCCCTTGTTTTTGTTGTAAAGCCGCACCGATGGCTGTCTGTGATGCATCTACTGTAAGAAATATTTGCTCATCCGGATGTGGGTGCGCGAGAAGTGTAGCATTCTCTAATGCTGATTTTAATGCGTGAAAGGCTTTTCTCGTCTCTTCGGTCCACCTTATTTTCCGGTTATCTCTTTTGACGTTGCCTGGAATCAACCCAAATAACAAATTTTGAACTTCTACGGTTTTGGGTAGGCACCGACGATAAAAATTTACCAGCCCCAGGAAGCGTCGAAGTTCTTGTACCGTCTTGGGTAAAGGAAAATTCTTAACGGCAGCTACTCGCTCGGCCATAGGGCGAATTCCTTCCGCCGATACAGTATATCCCAGAAAATCTATTCTCTTAGCGCCGAAAACTGATTTGGAAATATTTACCTTAAGCCCAAATTTATTCAACACTTGCATAAGAGCGTGAAGGTGGGTCCGGTGGGATTCTTCATCTTTTGACGCTACCAGTATATCATCTATGTAGCAAAAGGCGAAGGGCAAGTCCCTTAAAGCTGAGTGCATAAACCGCTGAAAGGTTTGAGCAGCGTTACGGAGGCCGAACGGCAAACGCAAAAATTCGAAAAGCCCAAAAGGTGTGACAATGGCCGTTTTGGGGATGTCATCCTTCTGTACCGGGAGGTTGTGGTATGCCCTAACGAGATCCACTTTTGAAAAAAAACGTGTGCCATTTAGTTCATTGTGAAAATCTGAAAGATGTGGGATAGGGTAACGATCGGGTACAGTCACCGAGTTCAGGGCGCGATAATCCCCACACGGTCGCCAATTGCCATCCTTTTTTTTGACCATATGAAGCGGTGATGCCCAAGAACTGCTTGATGGCCGGCAGATTCCGAGATTACAGAGGAGTTGGAATTCTGTGCGCGCAGCCATTAACTTATCAGGTGGTAGGCGGCGTGGTTTTGCAAAAACCGGTGGTCCATGGGTTTCAATGACGTGGGCAACAGGTGATTCTTCTATCGGAACATTTCGCGTTTCATTAAAGAGGTTGGGGTATTGACGCAATATGTCGCTGTACTTGCAGTTGGGTGGAACAGCGCATATAGATCCTATTGCCGGTAGGCGAGCAATTGTGCCTTTTGTATTTAGCCCGGTTGTTCCATCTATCAGGCACCGTTTTTTAAGATCAACTATGAGACCGAATGCTTCTATAAAGTCCGCGCCTAAGATTGGAGATGTAACATCAGCCACCACAAATACCCAGGTCATATCCCTCCGTAAGCCTAAATTAACAGCCACCAAACGCGTGCCGAATGTCGTTATGGGTGAACCAGTTGCGGAGTACAAGCGTTGGTGTCCACGCTGTCGGCGTTCAGCCGGCGTTGGTGGCAGCACGGAGACCGCTGCACCAGTGTCCACCAAAAAATTTACTCCTAGCTTGTGGTCCTTAACATACAAACATGGCTGGCGGTTATGTTTATGCCCATCGTTTACCGCCTTCAACGATGGGTGCTTGAGTTTACCTGTGGAGGTGTCTTATTGTTGTACGTACAGGGTTCTATGCATTTTCGCGCAGCGTCGCCAAAACGCCAGTGGTACCAGCACAGGCTGGGTACTCTAGAACGAGAGTCGGATCGTAGGCGGGTTCGAGGAGTGTGATCCATGCCACTCGATGATGTGTTCGCGCTATCTACCTTTTTAGTCAATGCGGCTACGGTGACATGTAGTTCTTCCAGTTGCTGTTTAATGTTGTCAAGTGCAGTTGTTGCTGAGGGGTTTTCCTGGCTGATATTGTAAATGTTGGGTGCCGAAGTAACTTCTAACACGCCGTCGGCTAATTGTGCTAGCTGGGGCAGGCTTTCATTGCTTACAGACAAAATAGCCTGAGCATTGGGGGGCAGCCGCTGCAGCCATAAACTTTTTAGTGCCTCTTCTGAAAGTGCCCCTTGGGCTAAATCCGTCATTGTTCGTAGTAGTTGAGACGGTTTCTTATCACCAAGGTGCGCGTCAGTGAGGAGGGTGCGCAATTTTTTATCTGGGGTATCAGAAAAACGCTTTATAAGTGCATTCTTGAGAACAGTGTACGCATCAGTAGAGGGTTCACTTTGTAGTATGTCTGATACTTGTTCAATGGCGTCAGGGTCTAAGGCGGCAATTACATAATTATATTTTGTTACCTCCTGCGTCACGCCTGCTGTAAAAAAATTGGCCTCCACTTGACGAAACCACAATGCTGGTCTTTGCCTCCAAAATGGTGGTAGTTTAACCGCAACTCTGGAGACGGCCACATTTTCTTCGCTCTTAATTGAAAGTTCGCCCTTGTTTGAATATGACATATTCGACACCGGGTAATGAGATGATAAAAATAATATATTCCGACACCAAATATGGTAAAATAGAAGTAATAAAACTTATTTACGGGGTCACCAATATAACAAGATAGCGTCTATATCCACTTACCGGGAAAACTGTAACCTCCTCTTGTTTAACCCAGTGTTGCCACCGCTACAAGTGTAATGAAGGCCAATTTCTATGTTTCTCGCAAGTTCATCATCATTTCAGCAGAAAACGTAATCATCTTGCCCAGAATAGAAACAGGTTGATAAAAGTTCATACCAGCTTCCATAGTTTGTCCATCTCTTTTTACAAGTGTTTGTTTACCAGAGAATATAAAAAATAATAGTTTGAAGTGTTCCAAAACTAATGTTAAAAAATATTATTAGCTCACCCGCTGTATGAGATACATGAATATTTTAAAATTAAGTTTTTTTCTTGACAATTGTGAACTGAAATCATACTCAACTCGACCTTGCCAATAAGAGTGGTTTTTTTCTGGGGATAAAAAATAAGATCAGCTAAACCGCTAAACGTATTGTAAGAATTCCAAGTCTGAAGAAAATTTGAGTATTGCGATTGGGACAAATTTTCGAAATTGAGTTTTTATCGGAAGTAATCTATGTGTGGTGTGTGTAAACAAAACATCTCAAAATCGAAAAATACAGTAAGTTACCTCAAAACTTAATTTCACGTTAAGATCCCATAGTAGCAGTAACATGAAACATTCGGTCAAAATCCGTTGATGACATGATGTGCGAATTTATCGCATATTTTTTTTGTTTCTGGTAATTTTATCAGCAAACTTTTATATAAAATATTTCCCTATTTTATTTAAATTCTGCATAAGAACTGCACATCAATATAACACCCAAGTTCAGAAACTGTATAAGGTTATGCTAACCATAATTGGGCAAAATGTATTTGCTACTACAAATTACAAACTACAGTTCCATTTCTGGTATTTTATCCGTCGTAACATGCATATTCATTTTTTCCTGACCGGTTTTGGATTTTCATCCATCGTCAGTGCAAAGTCACCAATTTCGTGTAGAGAGTTCACTTCAACGTAATTTTTCTGTTACACTCACACATCATGCTTGTTGGTTTGATGATACATGTATATGATGATATGGTATGGTATGATGACATATACAACCAACAAGTGTAAGTGTATCAGAAACATTACGTTGAAGTGGACTTTCTACACGAAATTGGTGAATTTGCTCTACGATGGATGAAAATTCGAAACCGTCAGGAAATAAAGAGTATGTATGCTACGACGGATAAAATACCAGATGTTACCAGCATGTCCACATATACGTTCTATTAGTTGAGATTAATAGTTACAATGAACACCTACATACAAATGTTGTTGTAGTTGGTTTTGCAGTTTTGTTTTTTCCAACTTAAATAATTTGCAAAACACTTAAATTTCCGGGAGACCAAAAGATTATACTAATTGTAGTTGAAACTCGTAACTACACTAGTGGTTAGGAAAAGTAGGTTGTAAACGCAACTTCCAACTTGCATGTGGTTATAGTTGTAATAAATTATAAAACTGACAATTGTATCTATTTTTTGTATTTTTGTTTTGGCAATTATAACAATTGCCATACAATATTTCAAAATTGTAAATTGCATCAATTAGATACTTTAGCAAAATTAATGACTTTGTTAACTAGTATTTTTTTTTAAGCATATTTATTTTTCTATAAATAGATCCAGTAAAGTTGATTGGTTAAACGATGTGAAATGTTAAAATTTTTTCGACATTTTTCGTTGCGTTAAGAAGATAAAAGGTTACAAATTGACTGCTGTTTACAATCACTGGTTGGTATTTTTCAACTTTTTGTTTAAATTATACTTGTAATTTTACATTCCAATTAAAACTATAATAGCTGTAAAACATAATTGCATAAACAGCGACCAGCTATGTTTTGTAATTGTTAATTGCAACTACTTAACAAGTATTTATCTCTTAAAAATATAGTTAACTACTGCCCAACGCTGCTATATAATGCTTACTACATATATAATTCGCATAGAATTAAATATGTAAAGTAACTAAAAAAAATTTATCTGAACTAAAAGGATTTTACCGTTTTTCGCTATTTTCTCGAAACAACTCCAATGATTTTCTTATTTATTCTACTAAAAAACCTACGCTTTTATTTGAATTAACGTAGAGTATAAAATACGACAGATTTTTAGGTTTTCCTACGACGAAAATTAAAAAAAAAGTTCTTCTTTAGCATTAATCAACCCTCAAGAAGAATCTTCTTGTTTATTTGAAACACTGATTTCGGGAGATTTGGAAATAAACACGTCCTAAAAATTCTACTTTTTAGAAAATTTGACGATCACAATTGTGGGAATTGCAGCAAGAGAAACTCGAGTGATTGTTTCACAAGAGATTTTTTAGTACTATTCTGGAGACCTTTAAACGTGTAATATAGAAAATGGATATAATTGCTTTTCTTATTCTTATAGTAATAAAAGAAAATGATGATGTATTTAGCTGTAGGTCTAACTTGAATAAAAAATCTGGCATCCAGCATAGTTTGAAACTCGATGTTGTTGCAGTCGTTAAAATCGATACATCGCCGCAGTATTTGACATAACCCATTTAAAAACATTCTGTCACAGTTTGAGTAACTTACCTCGTGTATCGTTTTATTCTGAACGGGTAAAGTGTGCGCATCATTAATTCAAATTAATTATGGATAAAGTCGATTATACGAGGGGACCAATAGACATGGGTGCAAGTAAGTAAGTTTACACTATCTAAATTACTATTTTTTTTTTTTTGGCGCATCGACAGCCAAGGTCATTAGCGACTCTAAAAACTAATAATGCTAAGACAGTTCACAGCCTCTTTCTATGTTATCCCACCAATGCAAAGTTCCCTTCATTAATTCATAATCCCTCCTTTTGCTTTTAATCGATTGTTCACGCAATTCAACACTTTTGCGCTTTTTCATTTTCTGAAAGTACAACGCTAGAAAAGAGGGATTGTCTTCAAAGAGCGAATGATAACTATAAAGAGATATAAACTGTCACTTTTATTTAAACTTCATTCCAAGAAAATTGATTCTACAGGTATGGAGAATCTGTGCGTTAGGCTCAACATTAAAACTGCAGGTACAAGTTTTGCTGAGGAATGTCAGAGATACATTTTTAATTTAAAAACTAAATACTTGTTAAAAATACCATGTTTGAAGAAAGTTTGTCAATAGGAATGTAAAAGTTAAAAAAGTCGGTTAAAATTAAAGTAAAAAAAAAGAAAGTCGGGTAATTACCTATGAGTAATTGATCAAATGGATGTTACGAGTATTTGATATGTTTTTCAAATAGTACACAGACTAACCAAAAACTGTTCACTAAAAAACATTTTCTTAGTAAATAGAATTCTCAAAACATATTTAAGTTGAAAACTCAATTTCTAAAATTTGTTACGTATTTAATATTTCCTCTTACAACAGTAAAAGAAAGTAATAATAAAAAAATTCTATTCGAGTATATAAGATGTTTAAACAAAATCCTTACATACCATTTTCGAAATATGTGGAAGAAATAAAAAAAATCTATTTAATAAAGTGCCATTTCCGAAATACCGAGTTTGAATATAGATTTTCCTGTTAATTTTTTTCATTTACATTTTGTTTTATCTGAATTTCTAATTTATATTTTCATGATATTCTTTGTTCTGTATAATATATATTTCCTTAATCTAATACTTTGTACAGTCTATTATTTTTTTTTTTTAACTTTCGTTGTGCAATAATTTAAATTATAAAAGGGTCCATTTTACCCATACATTGAAAATAAATAAATAAGTTCAAGTTTGAAGTTTCTGCGACTTTCCATTTTTGAGTTTTGCTGACCAAATACACATAATGAACACAAAAGAGAGAGATAAATTTCTAAAAACCACTTTTTTTATGCTCTAAACATTTTCTGTATTTGCGTATTTTGTTAAAAACTGCATTTCAAAAGCAGTAAGATAAACAGTACGACAAATCTACAACTTGGAATACAATTCAAGTACAGTTAACTGATTAGTTATTTAATAATTTATAGTAAAATAGTTTTTTTTTTAATTTTACAAACGGTGCAAAGTTGAACCTGCCTGATTATCAATTTTTTGGCTTTTAGTCTTGTTTTGTTTGGTGAAAGTACACTCACTTCCCCACTTTTATTTCTCAACATTTTATTTCATCACAACTTACACTGATACGAAAGTGACCGTTAACTTTATTTTTTCAAGTGGTTTATGTGTGATATGAATGTAATTAATTAAAAGAAAAGCAATTGGGAAAAAGAGGTAAGTGAGAAAATGTTTATAGTGTATTGAATGGAAATAAAGGTTCGAAAAGGGAAAATAAAGAGAAAAAAAAAAATCAAAAATCATCTGGTATTTTATCCGTTCTAGCATGCATATTGATTTTGTTCCTGACCGGTTTCGGATTTTTATCCATCGTCAGAGCAAATTCACTAAGTTCGTGAATATATATAAGAGTTGTTCACTTCAACCTAAATCTGTCATATTATGACGGTTGCAACATGAGTAGGCAAGTTTTTATTCCCCACTCTGCTATGAGAAAACAAACGTGCGTTCGCTTTTTGAAGTGAGAAACGTTCGCGTTTTATCAATAGGTGCCTCCCAAGAAACGTATTCTGCGTTAAAATATGAGGAAAATGTAAAAGAAACTAACATACAAAATAGGATAATATATCGATGTGTAATTAATCGGAAGAGTAAACGTATCACTTGGGACTATAGGGAGGGGTCTGTAGAACAATATCCGCCAGAACAGTCCACTCTCCTTCACAAGTGCGTAAGACATTGAATCAAATAGAAGTTGCAACTAGATTAAAATAAACACGGTAATTTAATGTTTTTTTTTTTCAATAGAATTTCTTCATACTTCTTGTTCAATTGTTAAGAATTTCTAATCGAATTTAAACACAGATGGAAAAAAATAAAGTATTTGCTTGCAATAGAAATATGCTGGCTAAGTTTTTAAATAAGTATTTGCTTGCAATGGTTAAATTTTAAAATGATTATTTTTTAGTATAAATAATTCAATATTGGGAAAAGATGTAGATATGATTTAAGGCGGGAAATAAACTTGGAAAAAGTACGTTAAAAACCGTTAACTATAAACAAACGATAGTAGATAGGTTATGCTGCTTTCTTAGTTGTAATTTGTTTAGCGGGAAAGTGAAGTTGTTTAACTTTGTTTTTTCTACTACAATTATTATTACTGATCTGTTTAAAGAAAAAAGACAAATATAATTGTTTCTTAAATTCAGTATAATGGGCGCACCTGAGAGATTAGCTAAAAAATTAGAAAACGCTAGAAAAGAACGAAGACAATCCCGAAAAGAAAGTCGTGCAGGACTAATAAACTCGAAAAGAAATATAAAGTTTCAAGAAACGAAACAAGGTGTGTATGTTTGTTGGTGTTCATGTGGATCTAATGTATGATTTTGTGTTATTTACGTATCATTATATAAAGTTAAAAAAATACCAAGTGATTCTTTTCAGTTCATTTTTTTGTTAAATATTGTATCTTGTTTTTTGTTAGATAATGAATTTATAATTTTGTTCAGTTGTACCAGTATTAAGTGAAGCTGAAAAATTAAAACTTTGGCGGATAGAAAAAAAGAAGAAAATGGATGAAGAGAAATTAAGACAAAGACCACCTTTTAAAACATTCATAAATGTGAAACACACAGGTAACTGATGTTTTCTCAGGTGGTTAACATTTTCTTCCACTTCTAAAGTTAAATACTGTTTGTGATAAAATTTGCCTAGCTTAGGTTTATTACCTACCTAACAATAATAATAATAAAACAGGAACAAAGTTCAAAGCACCTGTGTTTGTGTTTAGGATTGACGCCATTTAGAAAAACGACACCGCTATTACTTAACAAAAATAAAACCACTAGACTGGATTGTCCAGGAACATCAAATACTGATACAAAGAAGGTGAATTTTAGAATTTAAATTACGTCATTTTGGACATAAAAAGTGTACTTTTGTATTTTATATTTCTTTGAAAAATAGCTATACAGCCATTTTATTTGGGTTCCAATTATTTAATTTCATATTTTGAGATTGTTGTATTGTTTTCACTTTTAATATTTAAATTGTTTACAATATAATTTGATTGAATATTTTGTGTATATAGGAAACAGAAATTGTAAAGCAGCCAGCTCATATTAAAATTGCGAAACAAACCAAAACTATGCCATTAAAGACAGTGAGTTTATATATATATATGAAAATAGGTAATGTCACATACATTGATGAATAATCTTGACGTAATTTACAGGGAACCACTGTGAGAAAGCCAGAAAATATTAGAATTACTAGACAAACTGTCAATAAAGTTCTGCCAGAGTCAGTAAGTTGTCAGTTATTTCAAATATGTTAGTTTTATACATCATCATTTTAATTGGAATGAATAATTTTTAAAAAATAAATAATAGTCCTTATTTGATATAGAGAGCTAGTGGTAGTTATAATGTTAATTTCACTGCGACGTAAAGGATCTATTGTGGCGTTCCTAGTTGTTAGTGTTTGTACACATTAAAATAGTTATTTTAAAGTGTGTGTGTCAATATTGAGCTAGAATTTATGGACACGCTGAACCAAGTAGTTGCATGGTAGACATCGAAACTCTACAGACCTCTGTTTATTGTATGAGGAGTTAGGTAAGTGTTGTGTTGTTCGCATTGTTACGGGATACCAAGATTACAAAGAAAAGGTCCACTTTTCAATAAGGGAATGAATAATGTTTAATTTGAATAGTAATTTTATTTAGACATACTTTGTACTAGTTAGAGCGGGATACTTGTCTGTGATGTTGACCTACAGTTGCATATGAATACACTAAACCCAAGCCATTGCATGCGTCTTCTGCATGCTGTTGAAGCTCCTTAGTTTCTTCATTAAGTGTGTACTCCACTTCATAAACACTTTTTGGGTCTGTAAAAATTAGAAATGTAAAAAACCCTATTTTGTATGTATCTACCTCTGCACAGTAGGAAGAGTTTCAGAGTAACTAGGATATTGAGGAACGGCATAGGTGATAAATGAAATTTTCTTTACTGACAACGTTTCGACATATATTTTATTCTTTACCAAGACAAGTTACATAAAGTTGTGACTGAAAAAGAAATTGAATAACTGTTTTTTTATCGATAGGTTGACAGTAAAGATGATTTTATATTTCCATGAAAGTTATAAGCCATTTTATTTTGGGTCCAATTTAATTTCATATTTTAAGATTGGAGTATTGTTTTCACTTTTATATTTAAATTGTTTACTAATATAATTTGATTGACGAATTTGTGTACATAGGGAACAGAAATTGTAAAACAGCCAGCTCTTATTAACACTGCGAAACAAACAAAAATAAAGACAGTGAGTATTGTTTATATTGATAAAGAAGATTTTGTTTATACCTTAAATTATCTGTTACCTCTAAATAATTAACCTGGGAAATCCTCAAAGATGCTAAGATTCCTGAAGAAATTATAGTACATTAGAGTTCGTATTAGATACTAGAGCTCCTTTTAGGCAAAATTGCTTAAGAACGAGTATTTAAGTTTCGTTTTTATGGCCATCGCCCATCTTCTGGATGAGATGCATCCGTATGAGTGTTCTATTTACCAAAACATCCTGAAAGTCGAAAGCTCACAGTTGAGACCGCAAAATCGACCCGAATTCCTGAAACGTATATTTTCATTTTATTCCCTTTGATGAAAAATAGAGCTCTCTTTCTCACGCTAAGCGTAGATAAATTATATATAATTTGGAGGTTCGGTTAAAAAGTCATCATTATTAGTCATCGTTATTATTATTATTTTTTTTAATTTAAGGCGCGTTAACATCTATGGTCATTGGCGCCCGGAGCCTTCTCAGTGCACCGGGCAGTGTTCTCTCGTTACAGACAACACTGTCCATTCCCGGACAGTGAGCTATAGAGGCTCCTAGAAAGAAAAAATCTAAGGGTAGCAAGCTGGATTCGAACCCGGGTCCTCCGGTGGGATTCCAGTACGCTAACCACTTAGCTATTTATTCCCTTTATTATTATTATATTGCAATGATTGGTATCACTTTTCTCTCCGCAGCCATACGACTATTTGCTGTATTTATTTTGTAAAGTACGTTTTAGTGAGTTTAAAGTTAAACCTGATAATAGTATTAAATTGCCTTTCTCCTTCCATTTCTGGAACTTTGAAAATTCATCTCTGTTAGAATCCATTATGATAATTTCGAGCATAACATGCAATATATAGTTAAATACAGACTAAATTACTTTTAGAAGAGCAATTCTGCACATTTTCTTCATTATTCCACTACTAACTGCTACTTTACAAAACTGATAACTGCTGCATTCATTACTTATTCTCCTGTTTTACGTCTACTCAATTATTGTTAATTAATTTATTTATGAATGTTATCACATGATAAAATAATGAACTCCAAGCCTTTTGGCAACTTCTTTCAGAATAATAGCGTTTCCATTTAAATTACACTCTCGGAATGAAGATCTTTGTAAGAAATTTCTCGAACACAAAGACCAAAGAGTGTGCTATCTTGGCGTAACCCTAGATACAAGACTCACCTGATGACTACACATCTAAAACTTAATGAAACTACAACAAGTTGGGAGTATTCCCAACTGAAACAATTATACCCATTAATTAACAGAAACACCCACTAAAATATTACTCTACCGTACAAGACACTAACTCAGACCTCTTCTGACATTTACCTGCCTAGTTAGGATAACAGTTAATAATCCACTAACGAAACGAATACAGACCTTTCAAAATAAAGTACCAAAAATGCATTAAACGCTCCGTGGTTAACCAGGAAATACATAGAGAACTTGATATATGAGACATTCACCCACACACATGACTAAACTAACAGACAATTTCTTCGTAACCCTTCAGGCACTATCTTCAGCGTCACACTATCACATAAATGAATCTCTATGTCTTCTAGAAGATTGAAACCTGGACTATATCTTTGATATTGTTTTATTTTATTACCGATCACTCTGTGTTAAACTCTTAAATGAGTTGGCCCATATTTGAATTTGTAAATAAATACATAAATTTATTTTATATCACTCTCTGACAATCACCTAACAATTATTAATGATTAAAGTTTATAGATTAAGATTGTAGATTGAGAAAAGTAGTTTTGAGGACGGTATGAGTGCGTGTCGGACTTAGTGGATCCACTGTATCACATAAATATTTATTTTTCTCTATTTAAGGTACCTGAAGTTGACAGAAAAGCGCTACGAATTGTACAACCAAGTCATAAACCAATTAGATCAACAATGAAGGTAATAATATACTCGTATTCTTGACACGTTACTCCCGATATACTGTGGATAAGAAAATTGATATGAATCGTAGCAGTTATTATTAATTTACTGTTTAGACTGAAAATGATGCCAAAACTAAGACGACCAAATCTGTTAATAAAGAAAATGTTGCTACAGTTGGTAGGGCTACGAAGATTATACCAAACAACTATTGTAAAGCCGGTAAAGAAAAGCAGTATAATACAAGATCTAGAAAAGGTAAGTCTATCCATATTTTGGTTACGTTTAAAAAAATTTTATTTAAAAGTTTTTTTTTTTGAAAATAAGTTGTTTTTGTTAAATATTTTTCAGACATTAGAAATGAAAAAAATTCCTCAGGATCAGACCCACCTTTAATTGAACCCTCGAATGGGCCTACATTTCAAAGGTTGATATTTATATTACAGCATTTTGCTTATATGTGCTGAAATTCTTATCCATACAAAATTCATACAAACTTTTTTCCGAAGATCTATACAAAATATCTTTTTAAACAAGCAAAAATTAGTTAGCTATGGCCAAAGAAGAAACATTTTATTTTTAAACGTTTATTCGACATTTCTGACATCTTTGGTGTCCTTCCTCAGGAACTACATAAAAAGAAAATACAGAAATACAGAAAATTGTTTGATAAAAAATAGAACATTTCACGATTAAAAAATATTGAAAAGATAATTAAAAAGATATGGTACCTGCTTGGGACGATTGGAGAGTTAAATATTGGTTGGTCGGGGTTATTGAGGATGCCCGCACTCTACTTGGAGTGAGAAATTGGTAGGTGGTTGCCCAAAATAGGAATGACTGGCGGAGATGTTAGTTGGAGACCAGAGCTTAGTAAATGGGTTGTAGAGCCAATAGTGGTGATGATGACAAGTTTACAAAAAAAAAAAAACCCTTTGAACCACTTTGAGAAAATCATGAAAACCGAAAAAAAAATCAGTAAAATTGTATTTCTAATTAAGAAAATTGGAAATATGTCCGAAAAAGCTTTTAGAGAGAAATCTAAGAACAACTTTTTCCAAATAACTACATTTAACTCTATTCGTCCTAAACAAGTATAATATCTTTTTAAGTAGTATTTTTTAATCGTAAAATGTACTATTTTTATCATACAATTTTCTGTTAATGTAGTTCCTGAGGAAGGACACCAAAGGTGTCCGAAACGTCGAATAAACTTTTAATAATAAAAAGTTCCTTCTTTGGCCCCAGCCAACTAATTTTTGCTTGTTTGATTAACAACAGACAAACAACTATTGTTTATATTGAAAATATCTTCTTCTTTTTTCTCCAGGGCACGATTAAAGGAAGAAACAAAAAAACTTGAGGAATTAAGGGATATATGGTTGTTAAATAATACCAACAGTGTCCCCAAAGAGATACAAGATGAAATACTGGCAGTAACTGGCCAGACAACATTATTAATTAAATCCAAATTTGAACAATTTAGATCGCTAATAAATGAATATACAACCTTGTCAGCCAACAATACAAAAAGTGGACAGAAGAAAATTACTGCAGATGATCTTGATGGATTCTGGGAGATGATGTATTTACAGGTAAGAAGTGTTTATCTCGTCACTTTGAGAAATTATTCTCTGGTAAAATACTGCATTGTCCATAATTTTTTTATTGATAATTATTACAGATCTGTGCTAATTTTTATACTTCTCTTATTTCTTTGAAAGAATTGTTGCATTCTTATCAAATTTTCGAAATTGAAATCGGAAATTGGCATTGTGTTTTGCTGAATTTTTTTTTTTTTAATCAGATTTCGCGATTTTTCTCGAAAACGGCTTCTACACTTCGTATATTACCCACATTTATATTGGTTTAACGCTTTTATTTAAATACTTTTCTTGGAAAAACAGATTTTTGGAAGGCGGTGTTCTTAGATTTCTCTCTAAAAGCTTTTTCGGACAAATTACCGATTTTTGTAATTAGAAATAAAACTTTCTGAATTTTGTTTTGGTTATTAATGATTTTCTCGAAAGTGGCTCCAAGGTTTTTTTTTTTTTTTTGTGAACTTGCCATCATCATCATTGGCTCTATACCCCATTTACTGAGCCCTGGCCTCCAACAAACGTCTCCGCCAGTCATCCCTATTTTGGGCAGCCAACTACCAATTTCTCACTCCAAGTAGAGTGCGGGCATCCTCAATAACCCCGTCCAACCAACGCAATCTGGGCCTGCCAACCTTTCTGGTACGGTCCAGTTTTCCCTCCATTAATTTTTTGAGGCCTCACCATCTTCCATATTAGCAATGTGACCCGTCCATTTGAGTGTTCCTATCCTTATAATTCTTAACACATCCGGCTCCACATTGTACAATCTCTCAATTCAAGGTTGATCCGCCTTCTCCAATTTGTACCCTCCCATACGGGTCCGAATATCCTACGGAGAATTTTGCTTTCGAAGAAGACCAGATTTTCATCAACCTTAGAAATCGTCCATGTCTCTGAACCGAGAATATTTGCAAAAGGAAGACCTACAACGATTAGCCTTTTCAACTTATAGTAGTCATTATGTGCTTGTATTTTATAATATTTTGGTTCCACAGAAATAACTGTTAGAAAAAATATCTATAGCTTATACCAGACTTTTGACAACTTCGTACCTTGGGGAAATACTTTGGGTCCTTAACCTTCGGGAATGTGATATTTAAATTAAATAAAAATAATAACTGTTATCTCTGTAACGACACTAATACTGTTAGAAGATATTAATCATAATTTTACTTCTTGTCCTGTATACAACGCAATATGTCAAAAATATATTGACAAGCTGTCATTTGAATTAAATTACAATATTTCACAAAATCATAAACACATTTTGAAAATGACATTTTCATTTTTATTGGAATGTTTTGAGCTAAGAGAGTCTTTATTGTGAATAGTATATGGTATTAATTTTTGAATTGTCTTATTTTTTAACTTTAACCTATAATATATTAGTTTATTTCCTAATATTTTATTTTTCCATATAAGAATGTTTATTTAGTTTCAATATAAGACCATTTCTGTTGTATTTCTTATTGTTTCTTATTATTGTATCAACCTAGATAATTTATTTTCATTTTTAAACGAAATTATTGTTAACATTGTCCCAGATCTTTTGTATAGGACAAAAGTCCTGAGAGCAAATAAAGTTATATTATTATGTCTCTGAATCGTATGTAAGGTACTGGGGGTATTAGAGTCTTGTAGATGGTAACTTTTAGTATTTCTGGATATCAGATGGTTTCTTATGAGCTTTATAAGCCGAAGAAGCATTTACTGACCTTTTTTTATGTCGACTCTTAACTCGTTATCACAGGTAATGACAGCACCGAAATACACTAACGACTCTACCCTCTCAATCCTATATCGACCAACTTATACGGGTCTCTTTTACATTCCTTTCAACGCCAACTTGGAGATATTTAATATTGGCCTCATTGATTTGTAGCCCTAGTTTTTGCACTGCCTAATCCAGATTGAAAGGCGGTTTTTACAGCTTCAAACGATCTCAGTAAACTTGTACTAATCATAAACTTATTAGGATTTTCATTTTATTTCAAAAATTTCTGAAAAAATTTATTTTATGAAGATTCAGCTGTTTCTATAAAAATCTTTAGTTTTTACCATAATTATATATATCAAGTTTTATATATATATATATTAAATAATAGATGCCATTAACAAAGAATTTATATTAGAATGCTTAACTGTCACAGATTTAACATAAAAGAATGATGAGAAAACTTTTGCAAATAAAAAATCCTTGTTAACATTACCAGATAATAATAATCAGTAAATCTTTATTATTTTATTTTCTAGGTGGTTCAGCTACACAATAAATACACGAATTTAGAGAAATTAATGTTAAATAATTGGGAAGACCCGGACGTCAAGAGAAAAAATAAAGCGAAGAAACCAATTATTGTCAAAACACCTTTACCAAAAAAGCAAGCACAATCTCGTTTTAAAGACTTTTTAGGTACATTTGCTTTATTAAAATAGATTTTTTTTTGCTTTATGAGAAAGCGATAGTTTCTAACTTTAAGTGTATGTTGTAATGTTTGTTTTATAAGTCAAATGAATTTTAAAACATATTATAACATCAATTTATTACATCAATTTATTAACGAAATAAACAAATGCAATTAAAAAAAATAATAATAATAAACATCAACGTCATGACAAGTCCGTCATGAGACAAAAACGTCTTTCTATATCAGGTTATTAACTATTTAAAAGGAAATACTATAAAATCGTTCACATCTTATGATGTGCAAGGTATTTAATAATTAGGTCTTCCATAAAGGCTACACTATAATAATAATCTGTCTGTACATTTCTTTTCTTATCAAATCCCATCTATTTAGTAACTACCATGGAATCCTACCACTTCATTTTACCTCAGCGCCACCATCCAATCAATCTTCCGCCATATTTCACGTGGAATAATGTCACATCTTTAGCCCCTTGCTTTGGAAGTAGAACACGGGGGGGGGGTTTAGATGCAGTTTCTGACTTAACTGATGAATGGTCTTCGATTTCCAAGAATATCTTTTGCATCCCCCAGGTAATATTAGATTATTTCTTCAGGTTGTTTTCAGATTACTGATAATACGGCCGCAGGTTGACATAATGGAATTTCCCTCTAGGTGTGCGGTCATCTGAGTGTACCAGCAGATAGGTAGTGTCACCATAAGTTCCTTCCACTTCATAGGGCCAAGTATAATGGACACCATTTTGATATTTCTTTATCATTCGAAGGTATTTTTAACAAGTTTATAGAACTAAATCCTCTTTTTGGTTGTGTATTTTACAAGCATTATTGATATTTTCTTTATGTTTCCTGCCTGCCCGTACTATATTGTTCTTAGTTGCTTTAAGTAATTTTTTATTTGTTAATATTGCGATCTAATATCTTGCGCGCGATCTTAGAACCACTTGTTCGTTTGATACGCTTTAAAAAGGGTTGGGAAACTTTTTAAATTGACAGATTTGAAACTTTTTTTTTTTTGAAAAATTTTATTGTATTAGGACGCAAGAGGTGTGAAAGATTGGATTTATTATTTCTTTTATCTCTTAATAGTGAGGAGTATGTCTTACCAAAATTAGGATCAGTTGAAATTTGAGCAGAATTTGGAGCATTTATTGGGGGTGTAGTTTATTTGAGAAATTGATGGTCATTTGAGGAATTGAAGTTGTGTCTGGAGATAAGTTGGGAATGTTCACATCGGAATTATCGGCGATTCCGAACTCAGACTTTTCTGCTTGGCAAGTATGTTCAAAATTGGAGGTAGGGTAGAATTCTCGTTTTCTATAGAGGGTTGGTAGGAATTGTCGGAGATTTTGACCGTGGACTCTTCTAGTTGGGCAAAATATTTGGGAATAGAGGACACGATAAAATTCTCGTACTCTTAAGGGTTGGAGAGTTAAATTTCGACGGGGGCAGGGGCGTCTATTGGAGGACAAAGTTTATTTGGGGATATGGAACATTAGATTTGGAGAAGGGTTGGAGTTTTTCATTTTGGAATTGGAGATTTCGACCATAGAATCTTCTACTTTGGAAAAATGTTGGGGAATGGAGGGCTCTACAAAACGTTCATTCTTTCTAGGTGGTTGAATAGTTAAATTTTGACAGAAGTTGGGAGACAAATTTTATTTAGGGAAGTGATTATTCTGACTAAGGAGGACTAATGGGCCGATGCCGAAGGAGTCGAAGAGGTCGAAGGCTAAGAAATGCCTCCAAGTAATTTTTATTAGCCCAAATAGATGTAATATTTATTTGCAAAATTTTAATAATAAATATGTGTATTTGTTGAAATCTGAATATTATGGGCGTATGGTTTTTTAAACTACTTATATTTACTGCACACATATAGGCCTGCACACGTATAGGCAACATTTTCTCAGGAAAATTAATTTTGGGGATCCCTGGGTGTGAGTTGAAACATTAAGCTAGTAGGAAACCCGGTAGGTGTTAAAGCCAACTAAACTCTTATTTGCGACAAAAATCCAACTTCTAAGATAATTTCTCAATCAGAACTGGGGAGAATTGCAGTGAATTTCTCTTCCTAGGAGCCACTGTCCAGTGTGTCTGGCCTTCGAGAAAACATTGCCGGGAAGGCGGCCGGCAGTGCAATATTCCCTAAAAAAAGAAATCTTAATTAAATTTACACAATTTTATTACTTTTATTATCCTTGCAAAATTACATTACATTTTCTATTAAATTGATTCAGGATGTTGCTGTGACGTTAGGCTTTCCCCCCATTATATGACATTCCAAGAATGATGTACAGTTTCACATGTGTATAAACATTTAGAAGGATAAAATGTTCTGTTAAAATTCCAACTTGGAAGAACTTTTGCTCAACCGGAAATGTGACTTTAATGGATAGTTTTTGCGTTATCTAAGATTTGATTTGAACCTGATATACCAACCACATCTGGTATTTTATCCAGTATTGCGGTCCCATCTACATATTCACATAAAAACCACACTTTTTGGTGCCTATCGTTTTTTATTTGAAATATTTCTTCACGGTTTCTGCCGAATGGGATGTTAACATGGGGAACTCATGAATGATTTTTTTTATTAAGAATATTTATTAGTAATTGTAATTGTATTTTCTGTTTACAGCCAAACAAAAGACATATAATCAGAGCACTTTGACAAGCAGCGTTCCCCTATCGGCTGGTATGAGTAATTTTTTTAACAATGATTTGATGAAAGGTGTAAAGTGCAAGGTGGTTTGGTGGGGATAGATTGGAGTGGGGTGAGCGTACATCATTATAATTATAGTGTCGGTGAATGGAACATTTCAGTCCCGAATGAGTGCCATACGTTTACACGGAGACAGTCGAACCAGTTACTTTATATTATTCTCAAAAGTCAATGTGTTTGAATTAATTATTATTTGATTTTTTTTTGGAGGTTATCTTTTTATTGGTGTGTAACCAATTTCGAATTCAAACTGTTATTATTACAAAAAAAAAAGACCATTCACCAATAAAAATTGCAATGATGTAGCCCAAAAACCATAAAACATTTTCAATACTTGACATTTTCGTGAAAATCAGTTTTTTTTATAAATCATCACACTTCCCTAATCAAAAGAAGGAAATGTACTATATATAATATTTTTTTTAGATGTTTCTGAAGTGAGTGCAACAACAGTCAGTAATAAATCCATTGAAGATTCCGATGGGGATATAAATTGGGAATTGTGTAAAACTTGTAAGTAAAAAGATTGCTGATCTGTTTAGAATAGTTATGATATCTATTTTTTTAATTCTTCTTCATTGCTTCAGAAAGTACATTCTGTAGCAGGAGTTGGTGACAGAATAATAGAAATAAAAAAAAAACAAACCATCATAATAATAACATCACAAAGCGAATCACACCTAGATGAATTTGGTTATTTTCCAATATTTTTTTTTTGCCCCTTATGGCATTTGCATCTTTACTATAATTTAATAAAATTCCCCAATCTTTTCCATTTAGTAGAGCCAGTAAATATTTTTCTTTATTACTTGAGAAGCTATAAGTTTTGGGGTTTTTATCTTCAAGTAATTGTAATACATTTATTACATAATTATTATATACATATAAAGAGTCATCATTAGTGTTTCTATGTATTATATAAATGCACTGGTGTGTACTGGGGAATTTTAAACAACTTTTTACCTTATACAGAAACGCAAAAAGGTTCACATCTAACCCCGCCCCATATCTCACCCCCCGTAACATACAACGGACGGAACGACCGGATGATATGAAAACCTGCATTTTTGTTTTTGATAAGTAATGCCATTATTTGTCATTAATTCCAACTGCATTTAAGCCAGTTTTAGTCTTTAGCGACGAAAATGACAATTTTGGAGTTAATGTTAAACCTAAATATTTATATTGGTTTACTACTTCAGTCTTATCCCCTCCAAAAAACCATCTTTCATTTCTGGCTGGCCTTCTCCCATTGCGGAACACTTATATTTGCAGTTTATATTAAATAAACATTTATTTTTAGTATTTTGTGAGTTGTAATACAACTATTGAACCTGTTATTTATAGCCTTACTGTCTCAAAAAATAATTTATTTTTACACTGAATTTTTTATACTCTACGTTTCAGCACTATGGTGCTATTTTCAAGAGTTTATATTGTTTAATAGAAAATCTAAAAAAATATATATGGGTGTAAATTAATAGTTATTAACAATTTTGGTAGTTATTTTTTTTATAATTACTTATACCAACTTGGTGTATATGAACTCAATGAAATTTGTTTGGTTATTTGGTTTCAGTAGCAGTCTTTTTTGCTTGCATTAATTTTCAAAATACAATATATTTATTATATAATTTTTATGCAACTTGGTTACCTTGATGTTACTGCGTTTTTATACTTTAAGAATGGTCAGTTGAACCACCATACTACATACACACATGGTTCTATCTCAAAAAACAGTGAGTCTTGAAAAATATAATGCAAAATTAATTTTTTAAATAATTCAAATACATATACAAAAATGCAGTAAACTATATTCCATAGAAGATCGCTTATCAAATACTTTTGCAAAAGGAATTACAAAAAACAGCAGGTAAATCTTAAATTTAAAAACCGCAGTAACCTCGAGGTTACCAAGTTGCATAAAATTATATAATAAATATATTGTATTTTGAAAATTAATGCAAACAAAAAAGAATGCTGCTGAAAACATATAAAATTATTAAACAAAAACTACAAAGGATGAAAAAACACTATTTTAACCTGAACCAAAAAAAAATTTTAAAAACAGCTATGCACATAAAACAAACAAAAAATATACAAAATAAATTTCATTGAATTCACCAGGTTGGTATATCAGTCATATTGGACAATAAAAATAAGTAATTATAAAAAAGTAACAACAAAATTGTTAATAATCTATTAATGTACACCAACATATATTTTTTCAGATGTTTTATTAAACAATATAAACTCTGGAAAATGGCACGCATAGTGCTGAAACCTAGAGTATAAAAAATTGTTGAAAAATTCAATGTAAAAAATAAATTTTTTGGGGGGGAAAAATAAGGCTATAAATGCAGGTTCAATAGTGTTATTACAACTCACAAACATACTCAAAATAGAAAATCAACTTTTAGCCTATAACTAACAGATTAAAGAACATTTATTTTTATCTATGAATTTATCCGTCGTAGCGTGCTTCATTGTTTGGTTCTGACCAGTTTGGGATTTTCACCATCATCAGAGTAAACCTTACACTGGACGATGGATGAAAATCCGAAACTGGTCAGGAGCAAAACAATGCATGCTATGACGGATAACATATATGTTATCCAACAATGCGCGCCCAACCACATATTCATTTATTTTTGTTTAAAAAAAAATTATATTGTAAGGTGTTATAAATAACGAGGATAAAGTTATATCTTTATGAATTAGGAATAGCTTAAGTTTAGAGTATATTACAGGATCCGATCCGATTCCTAAAGTATAAAGAAATATTTTGTTTATTGCCAATCATCCAAGATATGTTTTCAATAGTGGACAAAGGAAATAGGCGCTAACTTTACTCACTAATAATTTTATTATATCAACTGTTTACAGGTAAAGTGACCCCAAAAGCTGTAAGAAACTGGATGACAGCCAGAAAATCAAGACGCTCTTCCATGAATTTAATTATGTCCATGTCGGGAGTGGGAAAATTTGATATAGTAAGTTTTTATTTTTTGTTTTTTGTACATGAAAATATATAGATTATTATAACTGAAAAAGATAAGCCTGTTCATAAATTAATTACTCGTTAACTTAAAAGTGATCCCCCTCCCAAGCACTCATTGTTTTCCCTGTTGGGCGGAAAAACTTTCTCTAGCAGTTTTACTACACCAGCCTAAAGATGTCTTCATTACATAAAGTAAATTAAGGTTTTATTAAACTGAAGAACTAAACTTTGTTGTTTTTTTTTTAATTATGCGGTGGACATATCCAATAAACCTAAAACTACAAACTCTAAAAACGTCTTAGTAAGAATTCACATAAAACATTTATTACTTGTATAATATTTCGAAATTCTAATCAAGATGCAGTACTTTTTTCTTGTAGTAAATAGAAATTTTCACTTCAGTTGAGAGAAATGTTCCTAAAAGAGTGAGAACAACCATCTCCACGTAATAGTACTTTGGTATTTCAAGTAAGTTTCTTAGTTAACTAATGTTTGTATGTATTTGCAGACTGGTGCGGCAAGCCCTAGACCAGAGAAGGCGGAATTTTGAAGACATTATTTTATTATTTTTTTTAGATGTTAGATTCTTCAAAAAAATAAATTTTAATAAAAAGATTTTAAAATAATTATATGGTTTATTACTGGCTGTGATTATCAGATGTTATCAAATATAATAGTTCATTATTTTGAATGTGTTCATTGAATTTCCTTTACATTAAAAAGTAACGGCGATTTTTGTACAGGAAAAACCCAGTAAGTCAAATAATTTTATTAATTTATAATAATAATAAAACTAAACTTTCCAAATAGTTAATAAGATCAATTGTATTGTATTTCAAATAATGAAGAGAGAAACTACAAAAAAAAAAAAATTAAAGATAATAAAATGAAATTGTACCATTTAGAAGGATATGTGGATGAGTCCGTAGTGCTAGATAACATCTGGTATTTTATCCGTCGTAGCATGCATATTAGTGTTCCTGACCGGTTTCGGATTTTCATCCATCTTCAGAGCAAATTCACGAAGTTCGTGCAGAGTTCACTTCAACTTATTGTTGGAACCAACAAGTGTGAGTGTAACAGAAACATTAAGTTGAAGTGAACTCTCTACACGAACTTGGTGAACTTGCTCTGACGATGGATGAAAATCCGAAACCGGTCAGGAAAACTATAAATACGCATGCTATGACGGATAAAATACTAGATTTTCTTTACACTAGGAATGTAAACTACATACATTATAAAGAGCTACAACTTTTATTTGAAACATTTCTCTGGGGAAGTCATTTTTGGGGGATAGGTGGGGTTATATTTTCTCTAAAGTGTTATCACAGTTGATTATACAATTTTATCATCTAAATAAAATTAATTAATCGCCAACATTCCAAATTTCAAGAAGAATTAATAAACGGAAGTGCGTTTTTACTGAACAGTTTTTTCAGTTTTTGCTATTTTCTCCATAATAACACCGACGACTTTCATTAAATTTGGTGTACTAACTATAAAATTTGTCAATCACAATTTGAAAACTGGAGCAAGAGAAAGTTGTATGAATGTATCACACCAGATTTTTTCGTTGTTTAGTTATGCCGGCTCACATGTACACACACACATTCACTCAGTATTTTTAAATCAAAACTTATATTTATAAAGGGAAACTCAAAATCGATAAACTCAACCAGAAGGAGAAGGATTACATGGCTAGAAAAGTTAGCCAAATGACATATAAATTAAGTTATTTTTATTCAGGAATGTAAGTTTGTTTATCAATCATTATTTATTTAGAAATATGTAATTAATAAGTTTCCATAAATTAGAACAATCTTACGACATATAAAACAAGAATAAATATTTACAAAAATATACACCGCAGCAAGAGACAAATATCATACAATGCTTACTAATTAATGTACAAGATAACAATAAGAAATCATTTTATTATTACAAAAACAAACATTAGTACTAGCTTCTTTTCCACTCACCATTCAACTGTTGTTAAAATTGATTAGGTTGGTTAAGAGAAATGAGAAAGAAATGATATTAAACCAGAGGTGACCTAAACCCAATGCCAATGGCACCCCGTAACATGTTTAATGGCCTCGAGCAGCAAACTTTAAATTGCGCCTTTCACCCACCCCGGATCCTTGTCGCCGTCAATCGTCAATCACCTTGCCACAGACAAAAACGGGATCGTCACTAAAGATGATATTCACATTCGTTGACATATTGGACCCTGGCAGCCATACGAAGTCAAGTCAATGATAGCTTTCGACGTAGGAATGAAGACCAAACGATGCTATATGTCAGAAAACTGGACGCATGGACACACATGGTCTTAAAGTCGTTTATCCAATCCACCCCCAATAGCAGCTGCAGGGCAAAACCTCTCCCTTAAACTCAATCTGTTGGAGGCGACGATCTTCGCGTTGGTCAGCGTCAACAATCTCGCATAAAGACGCAATCACTTTAGGGAACGCAGTTCCTTCCTTTCTTTTCAGAAGGAAAGTATCTAAGTGGTGATGCAGGGCAGAGGTGACGCTTTTGCAAATCCGATTGAACATCGTTCGGGTGCAGGACGGGTCCACCTTTCCTTTCTTGGGTGCCATGTTTGATGCAAAATGAAAATTCAAGTAGCCACACAAGCTGCAGTTTTAATGCAATAAAACGATTAAATTAAAAGTAATCTTAAATTAAAAAAGGGAGCAGAACAACATGTAATGTGCGTTATAAGATGCAAACTAGTTAAGGAATATTCAAAATGTGATAAATAAGTAATATAGAAAAATATAAAAATTAAGTGGATTATTAAAATATAAATATAAGTGGACTGACTGTATGTAATGGCGCTGAAGGCGATATACGGCCCGGCACTCGGAAGTGTAAGAGGGGCTCAATGAATTATGAAAATTAACAAAACAAAGTTTTAATTCGCTTACCTTGAAGATGAGGTAGATGATTGAGAAGCGTGTGTTGAGCCGGAGAAGCTGTGAAGGACGCTAGGAAGCGTAAACGTGTATAAAGGAGGTTGTATGTATGTGTATGAAGGGAAGTTGCGGGAAAGGTAATTGGTGAATGAAGCGGTACGGAAGCGTGCGTTCGTTGATGCAAATAAGGCCTCTCGGAAGCTGGTTGGAGGCAGAGATGAAAGGCGTGTTGTAAACGTAATACACCCGTGGAGGCGGCGAAACTTAATGATGAAGCAGTAAAGATTCTGACGCAGAGAACACATATGCACGTGAAGCGAGCCAAACCACAAGTGAAGAAAAGGGATGATTAACCAAGAAAAAGGGGGTGGCTGTGGAGACTAAACCAACGTCGGGGACGCGGGAGAAGATTTAAAAAGGGGAGAAAAACAGGATGTCTGGCCGGACGACGCGGAAGTTTTACCCCTACAGGCACAACCGGGCAAGACGACGCAACAGCGTGATTAGGACAAGGATTTTTTTTCAGTACCCAGCAGTGGCGGCTACTGGTATTCGCGATTGCGCGACTGAAAGCCCCCCCCCGCTATTTTGGAAAAAAAATTATATTAAATAAAAAAGTAACAGATTTTCGTAATTTTTATTTTATTTTCATATTTCAATTTCAAAAAATTTTTTCATTTTTATATTAGTTACAAATATTAGACACAGTGAAAATTGTATATATTGCCTGATTTCTCATCATCATGACTGGCGCTTCAGCCCACTAGTGAGCTTGGCCTCCTCGATGCTCTTTCACCAATTGTCCTGATTCATTGCAGCAGCCTTCCAGTTCCGGATGCCAAGCATAGTTCTGTCATCCTCCGTCACGCCATCCACCCAACGCAACCTAGGCCGACCCACTCTTCTAGTGGCGGTCCAACCTTGCCTCCAAAATCTTTTTTGAGACCTCAGTACAATCCATCCATGAACGGTTCTCTGCCCATCTTATCCTGCCCAGCTTTTATTTGCCAACATCAGGACTCACGATAGAGCCGATCACCCTCCTGATTGTGCGCCTTCGCCAGGTTTTGTACCTTCTTTCACTGGCCATAAATTCTGCGAAGGATTTTCCTCTCGAACGCTACCAGAGCTTTTTTCATAGATTTTGTGTGATGACCCACGTCTCGGAGCCATAGATGAGGACAGGACGGAGAAGTGTTTTGTAGAGGAGTATCTTTGTAGCGCTCGCTACTAGTTTGCTCCTCATAAGATTACTGAGCCCAAAATAGCACCTATTGGCCGGCAACAACCTTCTTTTAACTTCTAGACTGACTTCATTATCTCTAGAAACAAGAGACCCTAATAGATGAACGTCTCTACCCTCTCAAACTTGTAACCATCCATCAACACGTATCTCTCGCGCCCAATGTTTCCCCCCGCATGCATACATTTTGTTTTATTCTCATTTACCACAAGTCCCAACATCTTGGCAGCTCTGTTCAGATTTAGAAACGCGTTTTTCATATCGTCAAAGGTTCTACCTACGATATCCACATCATCCGCGTAAGCCAAGATCTGTACGGACTCATGAAAAATTGTGCCGCTTACCTGTATGTTTGCGTCTCGCACTCCTTTTCTAGTGCTAAATTGAAGAGCAAGCATTCCTTGTCTTAACCCTTTATTCACATAAAATTCAGGGGACAGTCCTCCTTGTATGCGTACGCAACAACACGAATCTCTCATTGTCAATTGGATTAAGCGTACTAACTTTGGGAGTATATTCATTTCCAAGAGTGCTTTATAGAGTTCTTCTCGTTTGATGCTATCATAGGCCGATTTGAAGTCCACAAAAAGTTGGTGGGTCTGAAGGTTTTATTCTCTGCCCTTTTCCAAAATCATTCGTAAAGAGAATATCTGATCAGTTGTGGACTTGTTTTTCCTGAACCCACACTGATAATTCCCTATTTCTCTTTCGGCATGAGGCAAGATAAGGCATAGATTACGTTGGACATAATTTTATGCACACAATTGAGAAGCTAGATCCCTCGATAGTTGTCGCATATTAATTGGTCACCCTTTTTAAAGATAGGGCATATAATCCCCTTCTTCCATGCCTCAGGCATTGTCTCGCTGGTCCAAACTTTTAGGGAAAAGCTCCCTCAGTTCTCGTAGAAGTTCCTCGCCACCATACTTGAACAACTCTGCGGGCAGGATATCACAGCCCGAAGATTTGAAATTCTTCATTTTATTGATGGCTTCTCTAATGTCATCTTCATCCGGCGGTTCTATTTGATCTTGCAAGGGGATCTCTTGGTTTTCGACGGCTATAGTTTCATCATTTAGAAGCCTACCAAAGTGCTGTGCCCAACGATTCAGGACCTCGTTTTGTTGTGTTGCCATTGTACCATCCTGTAGCCTACCGTAACTGATTTTCGGCTTGAAGGATGCTCGTCCCTGATTGACTTTTTGAAAGAAGGATCGGCTATCTCTTGCATCTCTATGTCTTTCAATCTCTCTGATTGCATTTGTTGGGGGATACAAAAAAAAATTTGGGGGGGGGACGGGGAAATGTCAGGGCGTGAAATCTCCAAGACAGACAGGCTATCAATGATCGAAGTATATTTACATACGGATAAGACCAGACAAACAAATAAATATTATATGTGGCGAAGGCCAACAGACACAAATAATTTTACAAACTAAATATAGTTTAGACAAATGAATAATTATATATGTGGCCAATTCCAACAGACAAAGATATTTTTACAAACTAAATATAGTCTAGACAAACGAATAATTATATATGTGGCCAAGACCAACAGACAAAGATATTTCTACAAATTAAATATGGTCTAAACAAACGAATAATTATATATGGCCAAGACAAACAGACACAAAGAATTTTACAAACTAAATATAATCTAGACAAATGAATAAATATATATGGCCAAGCCAAAAGACACTAATGTTTTACAAACTAAATACAGTCTAGACAAATGACTAAATATACATGGCCAAGACCAATCAGACAAAAATATTTTTACACACTAAATATAGTCTAGACAAACGAATAATTATATTTGGCCAAGCCAAAAGACACAAATGTTTTTACAAACTAAATACAGTCTAGACAAATGAATAAATATATATGGCCAAGCCAAAAGACAAAATTATGTTTACAAACCAAATGCAGTCCAGACAGACAAATAAACATATATGGCCAAGCCCAATCAGACAAAAATAATTTTACAAACCAAATACAGTCCAGACAGACAAATAACTATAAATTTATAGAAATGCACAACGAAAAAACACGCACAGCACTTAACACCAAGACGCTAACTTAACTATAATGGCTGATCACCACAAAAAGCCGCCAGACCGGCCGGAACAGTAGTTTGTTGCATGGCAACGGCTCATGACGTCACTTGGTTACTTGATCACTTGGGGACTCAACAGCATTAGTTTCCCATTCTCTCTTTTTTTTCCTGTAGAATTTCTTTTCCAACTTTCTTTTTATGCAATATTCTTCTCTAGCTGCTCTAGTACCTCTTCTTTGAATCATTCGACTATATGCCCTATTCCTTTCTTCCGAGGCAGCTCTACAATCATCATCAAACCATGGATTTCTCTTAATCTTCTCGTTATATCCAAGAATATCCTATGCCGCATCGTGAATGTCTTCAGTACACCGTGTCCAGTGATCTTCAACAGCCTGAACTCCGATAGTTGCAATTGTAAGGTTTGAGGAAAGTTTTTGCGAATATCTATCCTCAGTTTCTGTTTCTAATCTTGATATGTTAAGTTTCTTGACCATCGATGCATTACTGATTCTCGTGCGTCAAATTCTCGCCTTATCCTGGCTATACTTAGTAGTCCGAATCCACATTCGCTCCTCGATATACCCGAATATCTATGAGGTTTGACCTATGTCTAGCACTTATCAATAGGTGATCAATCTGATTTTGGGTATAGTTATCAGGTGATCTCCAAATGGTCTTATGAATTTCTTTGTGTGGGAATAAAGTGCTTCCAATGCCCATATCTTTTGCAGCAGCAAGATTAACAAGCCTTTGTCAATTGTCGTTTGATTGTTCGTGCAAGCTATGTCAGCAAATAGCTGGGGGCTTTCAGTCGCGCAATCGCGAATACCAGTAGCCGCCACTGCTGGGTACTGAAAAAAAAATCCTTGTTCTAATCACGCTGTTGCGTCGTCTTGCCTGGTTGTGCCTGTAGGGGTAAAACTTCCGCGTGCGCCCGCGTCGTCCGGCCAGACATCCTGTTTTTCTCCCCTTTTTAAATCTCTCCCGCCAATTCTCTGGTGCGTTCGCGCCTTCTCCCGCGTCCCGACGTTGGTTTTCCCTCACAGCCACCCCCTTTTTCTTGGTTAATCATCCCTTTTCTTCACTTGTGGTTTGGCTCGCTTCACGTGCATATGTGTTCTCTGCGTCAGAATCTTTACTCCTTCATCATTAAGTTTCGCCGCCTCCACGGGTGTATTACGTTTACAACGCGCCTTTCATCTCTGCCTCCAACCAGCTTCCGAGAGGCCTTATTCGCATCAACGAACGCACGCTTCCGTACCGCTTCATTCCACCGCAACTTCCCTTCATACACATACATACAGCCTCCTTTATACACTTTTACGCTTCCTAGCGTCCTTCACAGCTTCTCCGGCTCAACACACGCTTCTCAATCATCTACCTCATCTTCAAGGTAAGCGAATTAAAACTTTGTTTTGTTAATTTTCATAATTCATTGAGCCCCTCTTACACTTCCGAGTGCCGGGCCGTATATCGCCTTCAGCGCCTTTACATACAGTCCACTCATATTTATATTATAAATAATCCACTTAAGAGCTGTGTTGCTGTTACCAGAGTAAACATCGTGTCTCTTTGTATTTATTAATTTGGTGGTTAATGATATCTGTTTTTTATAAATTTTAGTTCATTTTGAGATAATAGTATGTGTGATAATACTGCAAAGTTTGAACAATTTCTATCGAACGAATCTAGAGAAATTAATTAAAATATTTTTCATCATAAACTATAAGTTTGGTGCATGTTCAATTTTGCTTGATGACGATTTTTACGTAGCAGTGTGTAATAGAGATTCTTATTACATCACAGTGACGTATGGCTGTTATCTCCAGCTGATTGATATTTTATCGGATAAAGTCGTCATTTTTGTTTATCTCTCTAATCTACTGCTGGCCTAAACTAACTCTGACGTTTCTTACTTGTTTATCTATTTCTGTTTATTCATTAGCTTCTTTAGTGAATAGATTGTTTTTGTTTTTTTGAAGTTTATTTGAAACTATTAATTTACTAAAATTTAAAATTATGATGGCTCAACAAATTCAAGAATTGTTAAACAAATTTAATGAGTTGCAATGTGATTTAAAAAAAGAAATGGAAAACCAGCGTAATCTTACTGTTTCAGAAATTAAAGATTCATTATGTGTAATCAGCGGCCAAATGGAAAAAATGAACATAAAAATTAATCAAATAGAAAAAGTTGCAAAAAGGCGTAATATAATCTTAATTGGTGTCGCCAAGGAATTTCGCAACTACTGGGATCTGGAGAATTTTGTGTGTTTATTTTTAACGAAAAGCTGGAATTAGCTTTAAATGAGACCCATTTTGATTTTGTAAGGCGGCTTGGCAAACTTGAAAGTAATAAAGCTCGGCCTATATTAATTGCTTTCACACAGTTTCGTACTAAGTTACTAGTTCTTAAGAGCAGTCCTAAGTTGAAAGGCTCTAAAATAAATATATCTGAGGATTTTCCACGAGTTGTAATTGAAATTAGAAAACAACTAATTCCTAAGTTTCTGGAGGCCCGAAAAGCAGGAAAATTTGCCATACTCAGGTATGACAAATTGATTATAGAGGATAAAAATTCTCTTATTGAGACGGACGATTCAGTACAACTTAAAAAACGATTACTGTCAGTTTCACCGCCAACGAATGTCGCCTCTGGGGAGAAAGGAAATCAAGAGCAGCGTTTAAAGAGAACCAAACCGTATCAGCACCAGGTACCCAGCAAAACATTCCTACACAGTCAATTTGGAAGTTAAAATTGCTGGAGGTACCTCTGGGCAATTGGCAGTCGCCCAAAATAAATAGCAACAAATAACAACTAAGACTTTAGATAGCTTACAACATCAGAGGATTACGAAATAAAAAAGATAATAAAGATTTTATTGCATATATAAAGAGTTTTAATATTTTTCTGCTGTTCGAAACTTTCGTTGAACAAGATAGCATATCAGAATTTGATAACATTTTTCCAGAGTTTAAACTTTTGTGGATTCCGCCAACAAGAACAGCGAGATTTGGTAGAGCATCTGGTAGACGTCTGTACGGTATTAATTCTCAAGGTATCACCATGAACTTGGTTACGTTTTGTAAAGTTTCAGGTAAAGATTTGTTAGCATTTAAGTTAGAGTCGCACACTATTTATATCTTAACTGTACTAGCTGGGATTCCGACTTTACAGAACTTTTTAATTTTGTTTCTCAAAATTATTCAATTAATATGTGTCTAGTTGGCGACTTCAACGCTTGACTCGGAAACTTGCAAATAATTTCAAAACATTGTTTTGATTTAAGCTCTAAGATTTTGTCCACAAATAGATGCTCTAAAGAAATGTTATTAATTCCAATGGTAGAAAATTGCTCGATTTCCTTGATAATTTCGGGCTTATGTTACTTAATGGTAGGACCGGGCAGGACTCAAAAGGCGAATTTTCATTTGTTAGTGCGGTTGGGGCTTCTGTCCTGGATTATGCCTGTGTTAGTAATGAATGCATTTCATTTATTGATAATTTAAAAATTGATGAACAAATTTTTTCCGGTCACATGCCATTAATCATTTCTTTTGTGGTTCGCAAATGTTTTTATTTTCAGTGTAATATTCTACCCCTGTTGCCAAAACTGGATTGGTCTAGACAGAATCTTTTCGAGTATCAAAAGAAATTAGACTTTTATTTAAAATTTGTAACATATGAAACTAATGACGTGCAGGAGGAAGTACATTACTTGACTGATATAATTAACAGTTCGGCGATGCGTAACGGAAAGTTTAGATCCCAAACGATTTGGAGAAAACCTTGGTTCGATAAAGATTGTAATAAGATGAGAATTGGTGTTTTAAGCTGCTTAGGCTATTTAGGAAATCAAACGGTGATGGTGATAAAATATTGTATTTAGAATATAATAATGAATATAGGAGCTTATGTGCGAGGAAGAAAAAAGAATATTATCTAAACTGTGCGAAAAACTTATGCCATACAAAAGATAGTAAAGAATTTTGGAGTTTGGTAAAGGCGCTTAAGGGTAGATAATAAAACTTGGGCAATAGGCAATATTTCTACTGAGGATTGGTTTGAGTATTTTAAAAATTTACATAATTCTAGCCATATTTCTTCCAGGATGTTATATGCCGAACTTACTATATTAATGATTCGCTAGACAGACCTTCCAACTTAAAGGAATTGCAAACTGTTTTAAGTAGCTGTAAAGATAACAAAGCCCCGGGAGTTGATAGAATATGCTATGAATTTTATATTATTTATATTTATATTATATTATTAGATTTGTTGGAAAAGCTCGTGATACTTTTTAATAGAATATTCGATAGGGGTGAGATAACTGCTTCTTTCAAAAAATCTATAATTTTTCCCTTGTACAAGAAAGGCAATAAAGAGCAACCTGCCAGCTATAGGGGCATTTCGTTTATCAATACCATTAGTAAAGTATACTCCGGTCTAATTTTGCAAAGATTAACAGAATGGTCAAACCGTAATAATATATTGCATGAATTTCAGGCTGGGTTTAGGTCTAACTACTCCACAATAGATAACATCTTCAACTTAACCAGTCTAATTAAATTACATCTCTGTACAAAAAACAAAAAGTATTTGCCTTTTTTATAAATTTTTGATCGTATAGTATAGTTTGGGTTATCGTCCAAAATAATAACTAGTATAAAACATATATTACAAGATACCACAGCCTCAGTCTGGAGTAGGGATGGACTCTCGCCTGAATTTCATACTGAAATCGGTGTAAAACAAGGTTGCTTGTTAAGCCAATTCCTTTTCTGTTTATTCATAAACGATATCATGGGTGATCTAGGAGGAGGAGTCTTGGTTAGCGAATGCAAGGTAAAACTGCTAGCCTACGCCGACGGTGTTTTGTTGGCTTCACACCCCTCGGCTTTGCATTTAATGATTAATAGCTTAGATCGATATTGTCATTTATGGAACCTTAAATTAATTTTAAAAAAGTCAAAAGTGATGGTCTTTCGCAATGGCGGTAGACCGGCAACAAAGAAAAATGGTTTTTTAGAGGAGAAAAGCTTGAAGTAGTGAATGAATACAAATATCTAGGAGTCATCCTTACTCCCACTTTGTCTATGGGTAAACATCTAAAAAATAAATTAACTAAAGCGAAAGCAAGTTTAAATGCTGTATGGTTTCAATTGATGGAAAATAATGACATCACTTATTCTGTCAAAGTCCGGATTTTTAACACAGTCAGTAGGTCTGTTCTCTGTTTTGGGGCGCAGGTCTGGGGCTGGCAACGTTTCGATGAGGTGGAAAAATTGTTGTATTTCTTCGTCAAAAAGTTATTGAGT